>VWZW01007059.1:833758-977125 GCA_013397115.1 Edolisoma coerulescens
CAGCCAGCTGGGAAGTGAGGGCGGCCGGGCCCCGGAGCCGCTACGGCACCGCGCTTCGGCGGGGCGGGGAAAGGGCTGGAGAGCTCTTATCCCCGCTCCGTTATTAGCCCTGCGGGGAAGGGAGGCGGGAGGCAGCGAGAGGAGGGTTAGCAGCCCCTCCGCGTCCCAGCTGACAGCTTCCAAGCAGCCATTTTTAAAGGCTAATTGTCATCGCCGCTCGGAGCCGCCTCCCGCCCCTCGGCCCGCGTGGATACGTCCCTCGCTGGGAGGGGGGTCCGGCCGGGTGACCGCCCCCCCGAGGCTCCCGCGGCCGCCCCTTCCCCTGCGCTCCCGCGGGCGCCTCTCCCGCCCACGCTTCCCGAACAGGAGTCGGGGAGCGCAGGAGCGGCCCCGGGAATGGAGCGGCCCCGGGAATGCGGCCCCCGCCGCCCGGACCCTCGAGACAAACGCGCCCCGTCCCGCGTTCCTCGGCGGGGAGCGGCCCCGCACCCCCCGGCAGAGCGGCCGAAGGCTCGGATGTCCCCCGCTCTGCTGCCTTAGTTCCTCTCTTTGCCTCAGGTCCTGCAAAGTTCAGAGGCGATTTGCCTTGAACTCCTGCCGGCTGGCACCAGAAGAGATGTTACAGCTTGTTCTGGGAACCTCACCTTCCTAAGGTTTGCTCTGTACGGAAAATCACGCTATGAAAAGCCAGTGTCCATAAAGGAGACAGAGGAGTCCTGCAGCTTTATTCGAATAAAGGGAGAGAGTCCACTGGGGCACACACTCGCAGGGTTTTCTCTCTCGAGGTTTCGGAAGGCGCAGCCTCCTTTTATCCTAAACTCCCGGCCGCATGTTCCCCTTTTCCTTTCCCCATTGGCTGAGGTACTAGGAAGGTACAGCCTTCCCGAACCGCCCACCCCATGTCCCCCCTTGAACCTATTGTTTTACTCCGAAGTTCAGAAACTCAGGGTTGTTGTGGGTGGGCAGCCCCGCTTGTCTGTTTCAGGAGCCGAGCTGTCCGGGCTCTGCAACAACCCTGCCACCCAAAGTTAGCAGAGACGTTAAGACCCATTTCAAAGATGTTAACACCCATGCCTTCACCCGTGGAATTGTTTGTAAAGACATTAGTACACATCTTCCCTCTCAACTCCATCCTCTAAATTTAAGGTTCAAATCAAGACGTTGCGTCCTGCTTACAGCATGATGAGCAATCACAAAGATGCTGCCTTTGTAAACGGAGCAGTACAAAAGTAATCCTTGTATTAAAGTTGCCTAAAATGTCCTTTTTTAAAAAAAAGTGTTCCTTCCACAGCCTCTTTCAACTCTACTGTAACCTGTTTTCATTTTACGATCAGTCAAACCCCCAGAAAATTTTTCCTAACACTGAAATTGGGAACTTATGACATGATGTCTCTGTTCCAAGCAGATGAAGAAAGGGTATTTAGTTTCATCTCCTGGTATCCTCTCTAAATAGACAGGTCCAAAGTGACCCCATTAGTCTGCAATCAGATCCAAATCGACCCCGCCCCAGATTCTTTTTACCCTGGAAGCATGTAGGAATTTTTGGGGTTTTGGTTTAACCTGTTGTCCCAGGCACACCATAATACCTTCACCTAAAAGTCCATCAGTACTGCTGTAAGGGACACAGTAACATCCAGCAGCATCCACTTGAGCTTTGTGTGAAAAAAAGAGTCGAACCAAGATCAGGATGTCAAAGTCAAACACAAAGTACAAACATCACAGAGAAAGAGTCTGTGCCTTAAGGAGTTTACAGTCTTGATGGAGGGAACACCTGAAAGTATGTGGGGAAAACAGAGGCGAAAAGTGATTTTCCCAGTTTAATTCCAGAGGGTTTAAGGAGGTCCACAAGTCGCTCTCAGTCCGGGAGTACATTGTACATTGTCTTCCTACCAGAGCTGAGATAGATCATTTCATTGTCCTGTCCATTTCAGTGTCCAGACACGTTTCTTAGCTATTAGACATCTCTTTGTATGTGTTTGGTAATGAATTGGTGAGTTCATGCAAAGAGAGGAAAGGGAAATTGTGTTACTGCTTTATGTTTTATGATAAAAAGCCGAGGCTGAAGCCTTTGTCGAACAGTCTGCTAATTGTACAATATCACATGTGATTAAGGCTGCTGAACAACTGTCCTCTGTTAAATACTATTATGGGACCAGAAATGCAGTTAAAAGGAGATCACAGTCCAAGACACAAAGTCAGTTCAAGAATACTCTTTAATACAGAGACACTAAGAAATAGTTTTGCTTACCACGACAGGGAGATACATTCCTTCTCCACTTTCTCAATTCCTTTAAACCAACCAAAAAAGTTCTAAAGCCATCTGAACCATCTTTTTCTCACACTGAAGCAAGATTTTGTTTCAGATCTACAGAAATCAGCCAAGTTTTTGAAAATGTTTGAAATTAACATTCAAAACCTTTGAAATTACCATCCACAGCAAAGCTAAGATCTCAACAATTCTTTACCAGGCAAGAGACCTATTCAAAAGCACAAAACCAAAACCAAAATAAAAAAAACCAACCCAGACAGGCCAACAGAAAAAGACTAGGGTGGTTGTAAGAGGTGCAGAGGATAGCATGATAGTACTTTTACTGCATAAACAATCACAAATAAAAATCTAAACACAAGTAGAAAGGTTTCTACATTTAGAACATCAAGTAAGAAATATTGCACCACTGTCTCCTGGCTAAGAACTAACACACTATGAAAATGAAGAAAAGCAAACCTTTTGGCTGCCGTATGCTACAGCAATGCAGTAGAATTTTCATAACTTTAGGAAAGGAATGATGTACAAATGCCAATATTGGTTCTCTTCTGTGCTGATTTGATGGGATTTTTTTGGTGTCAGACGAAGTTAACAAATCTGGCTGAGAGAAGTCAGATCTGTCAATCCTTTAATCTTTACATGCATATCTGTAAGTTCCACTTTTCTTGCAAGTGTAACATTTTACACCTTTCATCCTTTCAGTTCTTGACACAGAAATCATTCACACTTTTAAAGAACTAATGTACTGAACCATCTTGGGTAGATTTAGAACTTAAAAGTATTTGAATAACTTATCAAAAGTTTTAAGTTACTGAATAAAAACAGATAATGAGATTACAAACTAGAGTAGTGATGTAGGTTATGTGAACAAAGCTTTCCAAGAATATATCCATTGTAGTAGGAAAGCAAAATAAATAGAATAAGTATAAATTATAAATGCTTCTAGCTATTACTATCAAAACTTAAGCCCCTGTATACAAGGAGGAAAATGCTAATACATTTACATTCATTCAGTAAAACAGTATATTTAAAGTTCTCTGTGATTGCTTTTGTGAGAGAATGGAACAGATGAAGCAAAACAGCCCTCAAACACAGACTTCTCCGGCTGCTTGGAGTCTCTGCAAAACTCTGAGGACAATAATAAAGCAGAGACCATCCTCTCCTCCCTACCCCCCACGCACACACAGAGGCACCCCTCCCTGCTCTGCTGGCCCTCTCCTACAGGCTGAGATCAATGAAGCCTCGCTGCAGACATCCTCCTCACTTAAGGATGCTCAGTACTATTTACAGTATCCAGTGCAGTGGTTCTGCAGTTATGCTGAGAACAATGTAAGTGGCTGAAGAGCAGAGGGAGAAAAAAGAATACCATTGGGCTTGACCTCTTTGCAAGGATATTGAGAGAAACAAATGCTTCCTGTGCCCTTTCCTTTCTCCTTGGGACAGATATTACTGGGCTCATTAAGTAGAAGGGGCCAAGCTCTGCACTGCTTCCAGACAGGGATATATAGACGTGCCTTGGCCTTGTGACATGTGGGTGAAACTGGTGTGTGGACAGCTGCAGAGGAGGTAATGGCTGCAGAGTGATTTGACAGCTTCAAGAGCCGCTCCAGCTTAACCCATCAGAGCAGTGCACCGGCTTCCCCGTGCGCAGGGGACGGGATTCCTACCGAGCCCGACAGGGAACCTGACTGCAGGCTTCCCCTCTGCTTTCCAAATATGCACCCAACACTTTGTATGGAGAACAGCAAAAGGCTTTTTTTTTTTTTTTTTTCCATAAATCCCGCGGTAATTTTTCATTGAGCAACACTGAGCCACCTGAGCCACTCCAAAACAAAAATTTCTGATATAATGGAAACAATCAGTCTCTTTCCTGAGGTAACACAAACTTGTCCCTACTCATTGGATTCTAGTGCTAACAGAATAATGCATGTTACAATTTGCTGTTCATATTGTCTTATCTGGCAAGTCAATTCTTGGGAGGTATCAATTTTATAAGATTAAAAGTATAAGCCTTCCCTTGCCTACTCATTTTTTCTATATTTAGAGAGAAATATAAGCCTTCCCTTGCCTCCATATTTTTCCTAAACTTAGAAAGAAATATGAGTTCACAGAAAATTCACTGGCACATTTGTAAAGTGAAACCTTGATAGAAAAATCTTACCTTTCTTAGCACCCATGTGTGTATTTTGCTACAGTAGTCACATTTGTAACCATCATCTCCAAGAAGTAAACTGCCATACAATAAAGACTGTAAATGCTGTAGGAAGTTTACCAAACTCAGAAACATCTACAAAACAACAGAGGGGGAAATTAATGTTTCTGTTATTTTTTCCAAATTTTTTTCCATTTTTTATCTGGAGAAAAAATCTTTAGAGTCAGTTCTGTATTTTTTATGCATATGCATGGGCTGAGGTGTAAAATCTATCTTACAAAGAAAGAGCCAGACTTCTATTGGAATGTTTGTTCCTTTGCAGAATTTTTTCATGAAGAAAAAAATAATTAGATTTTTGCACTCTTATTTTTAAATTGTAGACTGTGGATGAAGAATAACAGGGTAAATTACAACTTGGCTTCAGGTCCATTTAAAGGTAAAAGATGCTTCAGAAAGACAGAGACCAGACAACACCAAGTTCTATCAGCACTGATAATGACATTGTCGCTATTTGAAACACCTCTCTGCTTTCAAATAAAAGTCTACCAGAGCAGGCAATAAAATCATTATGTTTTTCTTATTCTTTCTGTACACACACTAAAAATTAAATAGACAACCTGATAGCATTTCCATCTATGAAAGAATGAAGCTGCTGACATTGATCTTGGCTCTTAGTATGAACCTTTTATTTTGTAAAATACAAAGTTTTTAGAAGTCTTCCTACTGAATAGATGTGTAATTGGGTGCCATGCTGAAACCTTGATGCATCCTGCACTGACATTTCCCTGCAAATGTCGCTTCTGCTGAGCATTTTCCTGCATTCATTCTGCTGCCTTTCATTTTCCCTGCTATTCCTTCTGGAGTTTTTCACAATCTTGGTTAATCTTAACTAAGCTAGGGCATTTTTTCCTTGTCAGCAAAGCTCCATCTCACAATTCAACCTTTCTTACACATCATTAGTAGGTGTACTGAATTTATCCAATACCCTTTAATGATCCCAAAGGGACACGGCTATTAGACTTTTTCTAGCTGAGAAAGCATTTACTTTGAGTTATTTTCTCTCATTCTTTTCTAAATTAGGACATGATCTTTGGGATTCATACTACTGTTGCCTTTATTTCTGTATTTGTTCTTTTTATTCATAGCTTCAACAAAATACTGAAAAAACTATTAGAAGATAATGAAATTCCATTGACCTTACTGGGATTTATACCCTTCCTTCAGAATTTAGCAGAGATTTCCATATTTTTCTGGCTAGTTTGCTGAATGATATTAAAAAAAAAAAAAAGCCTTACTAAAAGATTTTGAAAATAAAAATAAACCATATGCTCCAGTTTTCTCCTATCCATTAGTTTTTTTCTTTGCAAGGCTTAGGAAGAATGGATTTATTATTGGTGGCTTACTGGTTCTTACTCATCACATTATACTTTACCCAGGAGCTTTGTAAGTCCTACACCAATTTATCCAAGGCTATTTAAGCGTGACTGCTCTGTCCATGTTTTCAGGCTGACAAATTTCATCTCGTTTGAAAAAAAAATACAAACCAAACAGTAAAATGTTGGGTAACTGTTAAATCAGCAGTATAATCAATATTTTGATTGATACAATTTTCATCTTAATATCACAGTTCAGCTCCTTTGGAGTGACACTGCCTAGTCTTAGTGATTCTACTTCAAAGTAATCTCATGTAGATTTCTTTCTGTTCTTTAAAAAAACACCCAATCTTTTAATAATGACTACATTTGTAACCTCCCAAATACTTTAATACTTAATTTTACAATATGTTTTTATTGCAATGAAATTATTTGATTTTCCTAAAATTACCTTTTCCTTGTCAGTTGCTACTTTTGGAGCCTGCTTAATTTTCCTGGTTTTTTCCTTTTGTGTATTTTAAAAAAATTACTTCTTTCTTTTTTCACTTAATACTTGAGTAGTTGTACTATTAGACTTTGGAAAGTGACACTTGCAAAAAATGGAAAAACAAGTACATCAAATAGTCTGCAACAAGGATGGTGAAACAATGATTGCACTAGGCATAATGGAATAATGGAACAAAATTATGCTCTTTTTTTGCCATTTGATTTGCATAAAATTGGCAAAAATGAGAGGCTATGCATGCATTGATCCCTGTCTTGTCTTCTAGATGTCATAAAAGAATTGAGTAGATTAAATTTTCCCTCAGTATTAATGTTGAAACAGACATTATATGCCAAGAATCTAACTGGCATATTGTATTCATTCAATGCAACTATTTTCAGTAATTTGAAGAAATAACTCTCTTGTATAAAAATAACACTTTGTCAAGCACACAAGCAGTTATTTAATTGGATGAAGACATTAATTTCCATAGCTTCAGATAATGGTGGAAATAATAATTAGTAAGAATTACATTATTTCCCTGAAGTAACAAGGTTCATTGCCACAGATGAGCAAAAAATGAGTGTGGCATCTCCTGTTTGTGTACCTGGGCACTGGTGGTGCTGCAGGGGGGGGGCTGAAGAAGCTGTGAGTTGAGATGCTGACCTTATCCAGGCGGGGATAAAGGCTCAGGATGTGCCATGGGCAGCTCTGGCTGCACAGGTGGGCAGAACTATCCAGGATAGCTCTCTCTGGGCCTAACTGCTGAGCGAAACCTTCTCACCAGCCTGGCAAGTTGTTCCTCATGAGCAAGGCTTTGAACCAGTTTTAAAAGGTGCCAGAGAAAAAAAGTCTGCAGGCTTTTCTCCCTGCTCTTTTCAGGCTATAGATTTAGAATCTGCATGGTCAAAGCCAAGGAGGGCAGGAGACAGAACTGAAAAGGTTCTAAGAAAGGGAGAATGCAAAGTGAGCCATCAAACACCTGCAGTACAGATCCACAAGCAGAAACACAAATCAGTTCTGGTGGAAAAACCTCTGAGATCATCGAGTCCAACCTATGCCCCAACACCAGCATGTCAACCAGACCATGGCCATGTCTTTCCTTAAACACCTCCAGGGACAGTGACGCCACCACCTCCCTGGACAGCCCATTCCAATGTGTAATCATCTTTTATGTAAAGAAATTCTTCCTAATGTCCAACCTAAACCTCCCCTGGTGCAGCTTAAGACTTTGTCCTCTTGTCCTGTCGCTGGTTGCCTGGTAGAAGAGGCTGAACCCCACCTGGCTACAACCTCCTGCCAGGGAGTTGTAGAGAGTGACAAGGTCATCCCTGAGCCTCCTTTTCTCCAGGCTAAACAGCCCCAGCTCCCTCACTGCCCCTCGCAGAACATGCACTCCAGACCCTGACAGAAATATTTGCTGACCACCAGCTGAAAAATGGGAGAGACAAAGTGCACACAATGCCAGGTTTAAACAAAAGATTTTCCTGATCAAGAGGCTCTTTCAATATAGCAGCTGCTGGAGGTATCCAAGGGGCAGAAACTGGAAAGACCTGAAGGTCTAGGCCTCAAGGGAATGGGAATACATTCCCTAGTAGGATGAGAATACAACTATCTGAGGCTCTCTTTGAAAAAGCATTAAGGCAGGACATAGTTGTCTATTCAACTCTTCAGATGCGCTAGGGACTGCTTTTTTATTTCATGAAGTGAAGGAAATTACACAGAAAGTAGCTATTTTAGATTTAATTCTAATTCTTTAGGAGGAAGTGGTTGAGAATCTTAAAGTGGAAGTTAATTCAAGAGAAAAAGATAATAAAAATGATAAGTCTTCTGTTCTTCCTTTGAATTGCCACTAACAAAATAAGGGTAATGGACTTCAAATAGTGCAGGGAAATGCAAGTATCTAGCAGTGATAAGGAAAAAAGGAATGTAAGAGATAAAGACAGGACAGCAAATTATCCTAAAATGGTGGAAAGATAAGAAGCACATCAAAAATTAAGATGATTGCATCAAGAATTCTTTAACAATCTGAAAATCTAAAAGAAAACCATAGAACATGGAAAAAAATACATATATATAATGGCAAGTATAAAGAAATAGCACAAGCAAGCCAGAATAAAATGAAAAAATGCTGAAGCACAGAATAAGTCACAAATGGCATGATGATATTCATATTCAGTTCAAATGGGACAGATTTGTGCTGGAAATAATAGTAACTTCTGCATTGCTTTGTATCAGAAGACTGCTGTTTTCCACAAGGATTATACCACATTACAATGCCTTGTCAATCGTTTTTGAACCATTTTCCTCTCCAAATTCTCCATCTCATACTGATGCTGTACCTCTTGAAATCCTCTAAAAGCAATTTCACAACTTGAAGCAAAGACAGATGGTGGAGGTTCATTGTCTCAGGTGCCTTTCCCAGTCACGTTGACTTTAACTGTCCACTGCCATTACAGGATGAGACATGAATCCTCCCCACTGAAATTAATCCCATGCATCACAGTGTACATGTGTGAGAGTCACACGTGGTCATATTAAATATTAAAATGATGTTCAAAACAAGATTATGAAATACGATTTTCGACTGTGTCTCACGGAGAATATCTGTGGCTTCATCACTGCTAAGAAAAAGTTATTGCCTGTGCATCAGTATCAAGAGAGTCACACACTGAAAAGTAACACTCTGGATGGGTTATACCTCTAACTACAAATAGTGTTGTTATGCCATGAAGACAAATAGCTTCAGGCTATAAAAAAGCCTGAGAAAAGGAAGGTTTAATAAAATCTCGTGGAAAAAAAATTGATGCAAAATATTCTTGCTTCACAATGCTGTTTCACACTGCAATATAAATAACTGTATTTTGTACATCTGTATTTTCCTCCTTTCCCTCAGTTTTCTAGCCTAGGGGAAGATTGTGTTGTTATTTAGCAAAAAACAAAGTAAGAAAAATCGTAGTTTGGTCTGAGTTGCTTTCCATCCATTTCATTCAAATGTCTAACTACATTGGCAGATATTTTTTGTAATAAACTTTGTCTATATAATTTACTGGCTGAAAAGCCTCTATAATTTAAGGCATATTATAAAGTCTTACCCTAATGTTAAAATGTTAACATACATGTGCACACACATGAACATGAATGTGCACACAACACACACATAGTAGCAGACTTTCAAAATTTTGTAATTGTTCTAGGATTTTTTTTTTTCAGTTCACATTCCCTCACCTACATACACACCTTATTCTAGATTCTGCTTTTATGAAGTAGAAATATCCAGGTGTTACTTCCCCTGCTGAAAGGGACTGTCTTCAGCAAGGCACCAATAATGCTTCAAATGAAAAGGCTGTTTGATGTCCAAGGCTGGGTGTGAACACCTGCCAAATATAAAATAAATGCCAATTTTATAAATGACAGATAGTATTGATGTTTCCTGTGAATATTTTGGGCAAAAATTAACTCTCATATCTCTCTGAAGAATGTCAGAAAATTATACCTGCAGAACAACAGCGCATCATGTGAAGGGTGGGTTTAGACCCTGAGCGTACACAATTTGTATGGTCTAGAATTAAAGAGAATAAACTCAGGAATTTCAGCCAGGGCCTTGAGAGAAAACTATTTTATGTGCCTTCTATGCTCCTTGCCTCTTAACTAGAAGAAAATGCTGGCAGTACAGTCAACTTCCTAAAGGAAAGAATGCAGAAACATCTCTGTGGAATGGTGGTAGCAATTCACACCTGAGGAATTCTAAATCCAGCAAAGCCCCGTGTAACTGCTGAGCAGCTGGTGCTGTCTCCACCTCCAGAGGTAGCATAAAAACAGAGGTGATGAAATCCACGTGGGAGATGAAAAACTTCTTCATGTTTAGTGACCTCAAAAAGAAGATGAAAATTGAAAAGACAGACCTTACCTGCGCATGGAAATGTGACATTGTCTTCAGCAAGCATTCAGCCAAACCTGTGAAAAGCTTGAGCTTGTTTGGGGAACCTCCAAGAGAAGACATTGCACATACGAAACTAATTCGTAAAGTCTAACAGTAAAAACATTCATTTAAAAAATTACTACTTCACCTTTTTTCTTTCTTGATCACCCATTTGGGATCAAGAATCAGAGCAGAGAATCCTCCTCCATGTTTGTGTATTTGCATCAGAAGTTAAGATCTGATTGTGTGGTGGAGAGCAAAGGGGTAGCTCTGGAAAAAAGTTAGAGTCTCTTTGAAAAGCAATTATGGAAGGGAAGAAGTATGTAAACAGATGAGTGCATTACTTGAACTCTGGGCAAAAATAGAGCCTACACTCTCCAAAGCTCAGGAACGTGCTTGTTTTCCATATTTGATGCTTTTCTTTGCCTGATGACTGCCCTCTGGCCTTACTTCCAAAACTTTTGACGTTGTGTCTGTGCAAAAAGCCACCGCATTGCATTTTATACAAGGGCTGCCTCTCACATGCCTGTGCCGGAGGACATCTGCATTTTGAAGCAAGACCAGAACAGTCCCTGAATTAAGGCAGAAAGAGGCAGGGAAGGCAAAAGTCTGTCACACTCTCTATTATGGCAGCTGATTTTCACATCTGCAGAGAAATATAAGTGTAATTCAGATGACTTGTCAAGGGAAATATGATTGAATTATCTCTATAGCCCAGCTGAAAGGTGAAATGATGAGCAACCTGGAATTAAATTAAAAACCTAAACCCATTAAAGTATTCAGATTTCCCAGACTAAGATAAAAGTGAAAACCTTTGAAATTAAGCAGTCTTCCTACCCTTATCTCTGAAGCTGAAGACGCTGCTGCTTTGGATAACACAAAGGAAGCCAGACTGGATTATTGCTCATTTGAACACTGGTTCTCAAATGCACCATATTTTCCTCAAGAAATGAACATTATTCATTTCAGCTTATGCTGGATATCAAAGTAGCTGTAGAAAAGGACAAAAAATAAATTACCAACCATCCTTTGATCCCAACACCCTCCCACTGCTCCACTTCCCCACTCCAGAGAACAATGTGAAGGAACCAAATCTCTTCCTTATTCTCAGAACAGAGCTGCACATCCTGAATCTTTCAAAGCTCATTCCTTTTCTGAAGAAACTATGCACAAGATTTCCTCAAATGACAGTTTTCTCACATGATTTCTCCCTTGCTTTCAAAGTGATTCCTCTTAAAATATAATTCCTAAGTCTCACCTTGTCTGGCTTGAAGAGACAAACAAATGGTTCTCTTTGAGGAATCAAAGTCTATTCATCCATCCCATCACAAGGAAGTACATTTCTGCACAGAACTATTCCATTCTTATGTGCAGTATAAACAAGAAAACAAACGTGTTTTTCTGTTTTAACCCATTTTCATGTTGAGGCACTTACACTTTTGCAGCATGGGAAATAAATTCTTGTCTGCTTTCATAAAGGCATTTAGAAAATAATAATGATAAAACAACACCATCTAACCTTTATTCTCAAAAGTTCAGTAAAAGACTGAGTCACAGCCTGACAACTTAAATTCATGCAAAAACTTATACAACCCCAATATAATCTCACAAAACCACAGTTCAAATAGAGCCATAAGGGATCAAAATCAAACCTACTTCATGTGTAACAAAGTGAGACCCATTCTTCTGTGTATTTACTTATTGAGGTGATGCACCCACATCCCTTCCCTTCTGTCTGTTTACAAAGACTTCAGGCCAGGCACTTTTCCTTTGAAACTTGCATGGCATTAACATAATGAAGCCCCAATCCCAACAAGGGTCAATGGATAGAACATTAATAGAAATATTTACTAATAGTAGTACTGTTGTAGTTATTCGAAAAAAGCTGTCCCTTTTCAGCTGCATTTTGAATACAAGGAAAATTGAAGGCAGAACTGTTTCGTAGCTCCTGATCCCTTCCACGTCCACAATGGAACCAGCTTCATCCTTCAGTGACTGAGGAGCAATAGCAAATTTATCCTGATATGAGCTACATCAAAGAGCACAAAAATACCAGGAGGAAGAAAAGAAAGGAAGAAATAATTATTATGATCATGCTTCTACAATCAAAATTTTCCAGTATTATTTTTACAGCCCTTAGAAACTCTTCAGTGGAGAGAAGTCATTACTGTACTTTAGTATTATTCCTCAAGCATTTGCCTATATGCCAGATAACAACGTGGGTATCAATGGAGATTCCCTTAATAAACATTTTTTTAAATTAAACTTTAAATATAAAACATCTAAAATGGTATTACTTCTTCCATCATCAAAATATTATGCTGGTGTAGTTAAATTTCCCTTTAGCCTTGGGTTTGGATTCTACAGAATTAAATATTCCATTTCAAACCACATATGGTAGTTCAGTGATTTACACCTCATCTAATTTTGCTAGATATCAGAAGCCCTTTTAATGAGGGCTTGGAGGGTTTCATTCCATTATAGTTCCAAAGAAGCTGATGCTGCATTTTCTTTCAAATTCAAAAAATTTAGTTGGCTGACATCCAACTTGCAATCAAATAATAATGAATTTTTAAAACAACTCCTTCCCAGGCAGAATCTCAAGAATAAAATGGAAAAATATTACAAGAAGAAATGTGTCAGATTTATACAACTCTTTGCAGCAACTGTCCAGAGGATGTAGCACATTGCTATAATCTTTCAGAAATAGAACCAGTAAGATTTGGAATGTTTCTTCATCTAAAAAACTGAAAATAATAACAATTTCACATGTTCAGTGC
The DNA here is from genome assembly GCA_013397115.1 of Edolisoma coerulescens. Taxonomy (NCBI): domain Eukaryota; kingdom Metazoa; phylum Chordata; class Aves; order Passeriformes; family Campephagidae; genus Edolisoma; species Edolisoma coerulescens. The sequence goes on from VWZW01007059.1 coordinate 846,736, forward strand.
TCCTGCTATATTCAAAAGAATAAGCTAAAAGCAAGCACAATCTGAAAAAACATCTATTTAAAATCTCCTATACTGGTGACTCTTCATTGCACTGGACAGAAGGAAAGCATAGTAGAAACCTAAATGTATCTACACAGTCAAGGAAGACAGACAAGGATTGATTTTGGGAAACCATGGCAGAGAATAAACACCAAACAAGAGGCTAGAGAACTGGCCTCAATTCTACCACGGATTTTCTATATGGGCAGGTCAGAGAATTCCATTTATCTGCATTTAATTTCAAAACCTACTGTGCTTTGCAATGCACTTTCTTCTACCCATCCTTCCCCTCTTCTGCTACCTGTTCCCACATCATGTGTGCAAAACTCCCTGCCATCCAAAAAAAAAAGGCACCTCTGTGCATTCCAGCCAAGCAAAAAAAAAGCACCCATGGATGTTATCACAGACTATTTGGAGAACAGTGAACAGAGAATTTCCCAACTAGTTTATACCAGGTTTGAATGAGTTCACTTTCCTCTGCCTTTTGTCTAATGGTTTGTAAGAGTCCTTTCCCTGTTTTAAAGATGATTTTTATAAATTAAAACACCATTAATGATCCCAGTGAAAAGTATATGGCCAGATGGAATACACTTCATGTATGCAATTGATGAGAGTCTTGCTAGAAAGTTGGGTTGTCAGGACCTGCTGAGGTGGCCGGGTTGTGATGATATTTGTAAACACATCTACCACCAACAGTTTAAAACCAGATATTTATTTATTGTTTTATTACCACAAAGTTCCAAGTACCATCTGACCTGTTAGCTAAAGATTTCTATAATAAATATTAACAAAACAACGGACAAAGATCACTCCAGCCAGAATTTAATCAACAACCCGCTCTCCTGCATATAAACAAAATCTTGCAATCCCATGCACGTTGCTTTCCTGCTTGTTCTGGGAGTAAAAGGACACTCATTTCCCCTTATTTCTTTATGTAAGTCTGTAGGTTAGGTGACAGTTCAACTTTTATACAGAAGCAATTTTTGTTTCCTGAAAGATAGGATTATGTCTTTGGATGCAGTGACCCTCTTTCAGATCCTTTTATTTCCATAGAAATATAAAGCTGGAAGGGAGGTCACCTAGCCCTGGCTTCCTCTTTTTTAATCTAAAAGAGTCCCAGTTCACACAGTCTTTCTTCAGAGATCAGATTTGCTAGACCTCTGACTGGTCTCTAACATCTCTCACAACCCTGTTCCAAAACCCACTTTGACAGTTATTCCTTTGTTCTGAAAGGGAATTGATTCTAAGGCAAAATTAAATTTATTATTTAACTTTCCCTCCCCCTTTATCTTTTATCTTTTATCTTTTTTCTTTTTCTTTTCCTTTTTTTTTTTTTAAATTTCTTCACTGGTAAATGCAACCATGGTAAAGATTCTTTTCCAGTTATAACATGTCCTAAGTGCCATAACAACTTCTTCCTCAGTTGCTGAGCATGCTCCCTTTTTGTATGTCTGCATAATTTACTAGAACATAAATAACAGATTTAGAGTTTAACATTCATAAACACACAAGTATTTCTTCTGTGAATAGCCCAAAACGATGTTTTTCATTATTTCAAAGTGCACTTCTTTACTGTGCCCTGGATGTTCCTTGACAGAAAGCACTTTGCAAGTGTTATTTCTGTGTTATTACGTGCACTAAAGATTAAGAAATTGAGCAATGTAACTTTTACCATTGGATAACTGAGATAAATATTTTCTCACGACTGGTTGAAGAGATTAATGCACTGATTCAGTACATTTCTACTATTTCCATGGAATGAATATAGTAATCAGCCCTGGAATTTTCATAAATATCCTAAAACGTTGGCAAAAATTAGGCCACCATGGAATACTGTGATCATTTCTATGCAAATGCTTTGCACTTCTTTCTGATGTCGCGTTTTTTAGGATGTTATCTTGGAAAGTTCTTGGAAATACTCCTCTTGTGGAGATATTCAGGACATAGAGGCTCTAAAGACGTCTTTCTTTTAGTGAACATAAAAATCTACCGTCCTGCAAAGTAAGGATGGGTCTCGTTCTCAGCTGCGTGGCTAAGTAGGTATGGAAGCAATAAATGTTACTGAAGGTCCCAAAGTCATAGAATGGTTAGGGCTGGGAGGGACCTTAAAAATCACATAGTTCCAACCTCCCTGCCATGGGCAGGGACACCTTCCACTGGACTAGGTGGAGGCAAAAGACAGCAGCTAAGTTAAGTAGCTGGGTGGAAGGAATGTTTGCAGACAAATGCCCTTACACTGCTAGAAACAGCTCTTCCAGAGCAGCACATTTTTGAGACTCTGCAGAAGTTCACAGGTGCTGCCTGACTCTCCTTTCATTCTCTGCTTCACTGAAGGAATTTTGTCTCTAAGGCTCTCAAGCTAGAGTTGGATTTTTCAGTTTTAATCAAAAGGCATTGGTGCACTTTGTAAATAGTAGAACAATTTTTTACCAACCTCACTGCGGGAAGTTCATCTTTTCCCTCATCTTTAAAGTAATTTTTTAACCTGAAAAAAAAACAACCTCCACCCCATATTTACTGAAATATTGTACCCCAAAAAATTAGTGATGATGAAAAGTGGGTAGCAAACCCAATGGCAGTGGTTATTTTATTACTCATTACAAGAAACACCAAATGTTTCATCAGGTGGAAGCCACCATTATTTTAAAAGAAAAAAGCGTATCAGCAGAACCCCTCTAATGAAATTACTCCTGGAAGTCTGAAGAGTTCAGCTGTTGGCATAGCAGGTTTTCAACATGTGAGGGCTGTCACTTTTTCTTAGATTGAAAGGTATGAACTTGTTATAGATATACTTGTTTCTGATGGCAAAAGAAAAATACCAAGGCGGGATCTTAAATCCAACCTACCGGTTTAAAAATGAACACTGGATCTCCTGAAGGCTTCTTTTTTTTCTTCCAAACTGCTTTTCTTCTGCTTCCAAGAACCCTGAAGCCAGTGATCTTCCATCCTCTGGAATCAAGGCTTCAGTATCTAACGTTGTTGGAAATGGGTACCTGCTTTCTTTGGATTTGAAACCAAAGTTACGATATTCTGACTTTTAAGTAATAGTACAAAATATGCACTTTCAGTGCAGTTTACAAGAAAGGCTTTTTAACAAATTACCTGTACATTTGGGCTTTTTCTATCTACCTACCAGATAATGAATGCTTACCACAAGGAGCTCTGCAATCAGCAGCATTGAGGAAATTTGCCCACTTATCTCTTCATGATTCTCTGAACCCGTATTCCTGCATCTGCTGCATTAGCAGATTCAGAACCAGTAATGTGGAACAAACCTGGCTCAGTCACTTGGCTCAGAACTATTTTACCAGGAAAAAGAACAAAATAAACCCAACAAACCACAGCCCGGATCAATCCCCCCATGTAATTCAGAATATAGTTGCTACATCTTCAGTAACAGAATTGCTAGAACTACTCAGTTAATCAGTCCTAAAGACTGCCAGTCATGCTAGACAGCCTTGTTTGGTAAATATCCCATTTTCTCACTTTGGCACTGGTCACTCTCATTTCAGATACAAAACCAGTCCCACATTTTCCAAGTTGTTGGGAAATAACCCAAGTGAGATTATAAACAATGGAATCTGAGAAACTGGCTTGATGCCTTTGCAAAGGCTTTGATACGGGCTGTTGGCTCACTCCAGCATTTTGGAAACAGTTAAACATATTTTCCTGGTAGCAATGTTTTTCCATTGTTGTGCTATTCCAGCATGGGATCAGAGCAGAGAGTGACTCTTTCTAGGCATAAATAGAGTCTGACCAACCAGGAACTGGGTGTGAGTGTGCCAGGAGTACAGAAGAGGGGAAGAGGGAGGGTGTCAGCGGTTCAGCACCTCCAGAGGTAGAGACCTGCACAGAGAAGGTTTAGGTTTTCTCCAGCCCTGGATTACTTTTGAATTGGTAGAGTAAGCAAGCACTGTTTTGAGGAGCTGTAAAATCACCTGCTTAAATTACTACATGCCTTGGGAGTGAGAAATAAACTGTAAATTGAAGAGAGCACAAGACTGGAGCTTTGAAAAGGAACATGGAATTGCACTGTGGGTACCTTTAAGAAGGCTGCTTTGTGTCTGGGAGGAAAGTGAAATTTTCTGGATTCTAGATCCAAAAAATACCATGACAATTCAGGGGATTAAGGCTCCAATTCAGAGGAATGGAAACTTCAGTGAAATCTGAACCTGGGCTATAAGCAGATATTCAAATTGCTCCTTATTAAGCAAAGGGCTTAGCTGTTTGTTTAATTTATATCCAGTCAAAATGAAAAGAATTTCATCATACGCCTAAATGCTTTTCTAAATTAAAACTTTGCAACCTTTTTCTGGAAACTGATAAGGAATATTTACAACAGCATGGACACAGTGCAGCATTTTTCCATATTTCAGTATAGCCACAGTTCTACAGCTACTAAATGAAGTCTTTGTCTACTTTTTAAATTAATGAATCCTGCGGGAGCTTTATTAATAGTCAGAAGTTAATTGCTTTACAATGCCTTTCACTCCAATCAAGACCATTTCTAGCAACTTCCCGGACTGTAGCAGTGACAAATCATTCATCCCAGCAGCAAGGGATTTTCCAAAACTGTAGTGTAGCACTGGAAAAGGTTTTCTTCCAGCAGAGTTTAAGTTGTAGGTTTTGTTACTGTGTTTGCTTCTACCTCACATCACCTTCATGTATGAGAAAAACTGAAGTAAATCAATATTTTCCCTGGTATGGCTCCCTGAATTTAAGTACAGCTTGACCTTTCTTGTCCTTGTCAAATCCATTCTGTGCAGTAAGAAGGGAATTCACTTAGTTCTTCCCCATCTGAAGGTAAGACTTTTAACTAGCTGAATAAACAAAATACACCAGGCAATTTTTTCCCCTCTAGATAACCAATCCTTTTTAAAACTGTCTGTTCTGGGTTTTACATAGTGAAATACTTGAAAAATCTGACCTACCACTCACTGTAGTAACTAAGAATCTTTTCTTGACTCCAGTGGCCTTTGGATCATGCTCTAAACGAAACGGTGATTTTCTGTTTTAAGACAAATAAGAAAACAGAATTTAAAGGGACGCATTGTTTCAAACAGACACATTCAATTCCTTAGTAACAATTTAAGAAGTCACGAGGGAAATGAGTTTTCACGGTCTCATCATTTCTTTGATGTAAAAGTGCACACTCCATCTTTTTGGCATTTTGTTCAACAGCAGAGCACATGAAAAAAGAGCCCCACTGTGCATAAAGAGAATAAAATATGTTCAAGAAGAAACAGGAAAAGAAATTCAGGTTAATATGAGGGTCAACCTTTTTCTGTGTTTCAAATCTGCACTTTGCTGAGATCATAAAGAGAAGGAAAAAAAGCTTTAATCTTCATTGCTGTCATCCCTTATCTGGAGAAGAATTAAAATCCAAACAGAGATGTTTTGGCTGATGTTAGAGTGGTAAATTACTACTAGGTTTTAAATTATCTGTCCCTGAAATACCAGACCTTATATGGCACACACTGTACTGTATATAAAATAAAGCCAATGCCTCATTAAGGGTATTAACAAACTCCCTGACCATTTTTACATGCTGCTCACCTCTTTCTGCACAGAAAGGCAGCGCAGCAGCCACAACAGAGCCTCAGATCTGGGCCAGTTTGGACAAACCATCTCCCAGGCCCATCTCTCTGACTGCCCCCACACCCTATCTGAGCTGAACCCCAGGAACCAGCTGGAGTCTGATGGGGTCTCTATAAAGGTCCCTTCCTACCCAAACCATTCTATGAATCTGTAACTCTGAGCATGGGACACCCTCACACTCTCCCCAAGCTCAGGTATTTTGGTTTTGGGGTAAGGATTTTTTACTGAAAAAAACCCCAAACCAACCAAACACAAAAAAAACCAAGCAGCAGAAGTTACAACTTGGAGCATGAGCTGACAGGGCTGCTAGAGAAATATTTCATCAGCTACTTTAAAATTTAACTGAAAATGGTTTTTTAATGCCAATATTTTATTAATCTACTCAGTTAGCTCTCCTTTGCAGGAGAACTGCTAGACAATGACACTGCCTTCTATTTATAACCTATCAGAGCTGAAAGGCAATTCTCTCAACCATGTACCATGAGTATGTTTTACCAGTAGTGGTGGCAAGAGTGAAAATTGTCTCTTCTGCCAAACTGCATTCTTTTCCTCCTTAAAAGTGAAATATTAATAGAAAAAATGGTAGTGACCAATTTAAAAAAACCCCACAAACCTGTCTTCCAAGTATTGTACTATCCGGGCTATATTATATGTGATAAAACACAAGCAGGCATGAATCTCTATTTGAGGTAACACAAGCATGAAGGAAAAGGTTTTCACACAGATAAGAATTTCCTTGTCATTTAAAACTATGAACATGTAACTTGGACATGCTAATTGGAAATATTGTGAAAGACCAAGAATAACTGTTACCTGTGATAGTCTTTAATGGCTCAATGTTAATAACTGTAATAAATCAGAGGAAGCTATTTGGCAGTTTCTTAGAGAGAAGACAATAAAAATAGCATATTTTGCTGAAGTCTTTGCATTTTTACTTTAAGCAGTATTCCCTAGGAATAGCCCATTGAACAGGGAAGCTGGGGTTCCATGTTTGCTTCTGCTGTCTGTCCACAGCCGGTATTTTCCTCTTCCCTTTTCATACAGTCACCTGGGAAAGAGTTCATAATTCAAAAATTAAGGCTTCCAATTTGGGTCCTGTATCTTTCTTTCCTGCACTACAGTCTTCCATTATAGTTCACCAGAGGGCAAATGGTCTGTTGTTCCACTTTTTAATGGGGGGATCCATAATTAACAGAATTTTTAAATTTTAACTACTACTGAAAGCGTAGCTTAGGGCACCCCCAGAGAGAAAAAAAGACAGAGAGTTCATAGATGCATTTTCCACCTCATAGAAAGAGCTGTTTTAACTCCTACTTGTGGAGCAGGAACCACTTTAAATGGATCTGGAAAGGTGAATAACTGTGTCTGCTTCTACACCATAGCTGGCCCTACTGTGCCCCAAACAGCCCCCCAGCAGCTAATTAAAAAATTATAGTGAATATCCCTATCTGATTGCCAAATAGTGGCATAAGTGAAGAGGAGTGAGAGAACAGAGCCATTCTGTTTTATGAAAGCCACACCACAGCAATAATGGCTGCTATATTCCTCACCATTTGTTCAGGGAAAAAACCCAAGCAATGATAGCAGCATTAAGATTTTTCTAACTCTGATCCAGATGTAAAACACGTTTTATTTAGCCTGCCTGAGGCCAGCAGCTCTCTGTGTGAGCACAGAGCTCAGCACTGTGTTACGTTAGCCTGGAGTAGCTTTGAAATATAATTCTGTTCCCTTTGATTTTTTTTTTTATTGTGTTAATCTTCCCTGTTTAAAATGGTGGTATTTAACGGGGGGAATTCACCAGCTCAAGTGTTTCATGGGAATAAGCTCCCTATTTGGCATCATCTAGGAAAGAGGCTGATTAAATGCACCACCAGCTTCATGATTTTTAGAAGAGAAGAGGGAATAAGTAAAGTCACAGGTTGAGATAAACAGCAGCATGAGATTATAGCATGAGAAAGAAATTTATTTGGAATAGAAAACAAGGAATAAATATTCTTCTCTCCACCTTGAACAAACTTTACATTTTAAACCTCTGGCCTAGTGCCTTTAGCTCTAATTTTAGGCTTCTTATTCTATTGAATATTTTTGCATCAGAATTCTAAAATCTAATGTATTTCCAGTACCAATTTAAAGTTTTTCTACTTGCTTTCATCCTTTAGAAACAAGCATGGACACAAACATACCTGTTCTACTTCTTGTTCTTCAGTAGCTCAAGTGCAAGTTATGCTTTTGCTTGTTCAGTCTTCAGTCCCCCAAGCATATTTAAATGATGTAGTTGACTGGACTCCTTATGAAGAATTTTGAAACTATTTCTGAGCAGAATATTTACCCAGTGACTAGAGAAAATCTTCCCAGTATTTGTATACAAAATATCTGCATGTGAAAGTGGGACATTTAAGCTATGTAGAGATCATATCCCTCCAGTTAAAAATTCATGGGTGCTCTGCAAAAAACATAAACTAGTCCTTCTCTGTAGCTGTATTAAAGCATCTTGTGTGGGGTTGTAGGGATATTAAAAATATGCTCTTTAGAACCATGGGCACTGGAACTGAGGTGAATAATGGACTTACAAGTGGCTGCAGAATCTGCTGCCTCCTCCTGGGAATTGCACCATTATTGATTTCCTGCCCATGAACCCTTCTCCCTTGCCCTTCAACCCCCCTCCACCGTGGCTGCACTCATGAAGGATATCCAACAGAGAGCCCCGAATGATCAGACTGGAAATGCACAGCAGCAGTAATATGCAAATATGTGTTTGTGGGCTTCGGGCTTTTTCTTGGTTTTCTAAATAAAAATATTCCTTAAGATATCTGTTTTCCATGCTCTCTCTTTCCTCTGCCTTTGGACATTGCAGGGCAGGCACGGATGCATTAGGCAGCCTGACAGGTTGTTATTCTACTGCCCAGGGTGTGTTTCATGGGCCATTTTGGCATTGATTCCTGGCCAAGTTTTGAAGAAGGTCACTGCAAAACTACCCTGTTGCTATTACATCACCACAAACTGTGCTGGTTTTGGCTTTGAGACTCACTAGTGGAAGGCAGAGTTGTGCCAAGTGTCGGAGAAAGTGTATTTCTTTAGACATGATACTTATCAACAGCACAGTGAGTGCCAGAATTCCTTCTCTATAAAAACAAAGAAAATACCCTGGAAGTGACTGACTACAATTAACAATACACAAGCAGAACCACTGAAAACAGTTCCCCAAGCCTCCCAATTATAGCACATCGACATTGATTTTGCAAAGCAGATAATAGCTTTTCTCATATTTGTGAAGAAGAAAAATTGTCAAGAACACATGTAACAGCTACTGACATATAAACTGCAATTCTATAATGCTTTAATAATGGTGATGAAAAACAGAGACACAGCTGGCACAGGAGAAAGAAGGAAAACCATCAACTTAAAAGTGAAATTGGTACAAAGCCAAAGAACAATATTATTTTAATAAGGATGCTGAGGAATATCACCCCCCTTCTAGAGTTTTGTACAAATTATCTGTCAAACTATTTAGAAATAGATGTCTTGTCTTAGCTAGAAATATACATTCAGGGGAAAGAAAAAACCCTAACCAGCTGCCAATCCCCTGACTTATTGTCAATCAAATGGCACTATAAATGAGAAAGAGATTATTGTCAGGCCAGTCACAATGAGGAGTTCAAATCACAGTTCCCTGACTTATTGTCAGTCAAATTGTATTATAAACAAGAAAGATACGGCTGTCAAACCAGCCACAATGTGATGGCCCTTAACACATAGTACAAGACAAAGGAAAAAAATTATATCTAACATACTATATGAGAAAATTCCTGTGAGGTGAAGAAAATACTGACTCTCATAAACAGCTTGATTTCTCCATTTTGGCTTTAAATGTGTCTCCCCCATGTGCCAGAGAGCAGGTGAAGGAAAAGGGGAACCACCTTTCTCACCACTCACCCTGGAGCAGCAACTTGTTCCCATCAAGTGCTGTGGGGAAGAGATTGTTGCATCCACTGCAACCACAAATAGCATCACTAATCTGTCTGCACCCTGGGAATCCTTGACAGGTGGTTCTCAGCCATCTGTGTTTCTTCTCTCCCTTTTAAATTCTTCTCCCTTTGCCAGCACGCTGGCCAAATTCTGGCTCTTGTGTGAGCACAGGCTGTCTGGAGAGGAGCAGAGCACCGCCGGGAGGTCAGGGGAGGGGAACAGATGAGAATCTCTTGCTTGGGTAATTAGCTCTGATCCTTGCAAGGCTAAGCAGAAATTTGGCGAGCAGGGCAAGTGCACCCAGATGGATGAAGTCTAATTTGGGACTGAAAGAGAAAGAAGAAGCAAAAGCAGGATCACAACCAATACATGCTTTCGCAATTTAGTCTATTGACTCTTTCTGCTGTTGTCTTTTTTTCCCATATTTATATAGAGATTCCTCTGGGTCACTCTTTCAGCCTCCCTCAATCCTTGTCTTTTCCTAGGATGTTATTTGGCTTGACAGTAACACTGCCTTTAAAACATTAGTGTAATTGAACAAAAATGTTACATCCTTTCCTTTATACTTAACCTTTAAAGGACACATTTATTCAAAAATACTCGGCAAGGCCCTCCCTTTGACTTTCTGGCTGAATACACCTGCAGGATTCCCCAAATTTATCATGAACATAATAGTGCAGGAATGAAAAATATGATAATGCTTAGTCTTTTTTTACATTTTAGCTGAAAATGCAATGTTCATTTGTGGAAAAGGTCAGGATACTCCTTAGGTTTTCTGTGTTCAGTGCCATGGTTTTCACAGTTTCCTATATACTAGTTATACAAAAGAAGATGCAGTTTAATCTGCTTTTCATCCAGGATAAAAATGTTAAGGATTCAAGACTGGCCTGTGAAAGAGGAGGAGTCTTTTACTTGTTGGGCAAGGAGATTGAGACTAATTCCTGCACAGGGAAAGCAGGAGTCCTATGGCTCTGGGAAAGTATATTTTTGATTAAAAAAAAAAAAAAAGGAGTGTTTGAAAAAATTTAATTTTGAGGCTGACCAGCCAAAAGGACTAGAATTTTGGATTTAACATTTATGGTGATACCATGGCTGCAGAGGCTTCAGTAACACAGTAACAGCAGTGAAGTAACTCAGGAGGTTCTGAAGCAAAAGGAGATTGTTGGGATTAAGGGAAAACCTCTCCTTTGTAGTTGTCTCAGTCTGGAATGTTCTCTCTCCCAGGGTCAGTCACTGTCCTGCTCATACGCCTGAATCACCAGCCAGCCACGGGCACTGGGTGGGGTTTTTCCTGCTAAAGGCAAACTAATTAATGTTTGCAAACTCTTTTCAATCTGCTGGTATCATTGCAACATATCAGCAGTTTAAATACTCAATATTTTAAGCACATAGAGGACTGAGATGCTGCCAGCCTGACAAATATCAGAGGATTAAATTTGCTTAGAAAACTGAAGTTGTTGCAAATTAATTTAGTATATTTAACCTGCATTTAGAAGGAAAACCCCTTCATTTTAATATTGTAGCTCCATAAGATTTTTATGTGCATACTATTTAAGTCTCTTCCTAAGTACATAAGAGGCAAGTAATGCTGTTTCTTTGGGCAGACGGATACATCACTAAAAATCACAAACCCATTAGATCAACAAGGACTATCTAATTATCATGGGGAAATAAAGCCAATAAATCTATCTGGTATAAATTATAGGCTTATGAAGTCATACATAATGAAATAAATATTTAATTTTTCTGAAATCCAAAATCTCGCTTTAGAAACAGGAATATTAAAAATTAATTTCCATTTCTTATGATGGGTACAGTGTGGTTGAGTGGTTTCAGCATGTACATGTACTCCCAAGTGCTGCTGAATCCTATTCCTGGTTCTGACAGTGATTCATACCCTGGACCGAGACAAATCATTCAACCTCTCGGTACTCCTTGCCCGTCTGTAAAGCTGAGATAATGCTGACCTGCTTCACAGAACCATTAGAAGAATTAAGAAACAGCTGTTCTGCATCTTGAAGACATGAAATGCTCTAAAAATGCAAAATACTTTTATTCCAGGGCTTGGAGATTTTTGTGTTGTCACCAAACTTCTTAGCACCTGGCAGGCGTGATTTCTCCTTCAGTAATTCGGTCAGCTCCCTGTTTCTATGAGATTTATTATTTCACTCTCCTAACTAAGTCTGTCACCATTAAGAGAGAGATGTTTACTGTGAGATGGCTCTTCCCTGGAAATAATTGGCAGCGAGACTCATCCTCTGTGAAAGAGTCAACCCCTGACAAGGCAGGTCCTGCTCTGCCAGCACAGACTCAAACAGTGCCTTCTTCCTAATTATGGAGAAAACATGAAGGAAAAAGGCCATTGAGGGACAGAATGTTATGCAATGGGAGCACAGCCTGAGAGAGGAAAGGTTTAATAATTAGGACTTTTGCTGTACATCTGAATAGAAGCAGCTTCTCTACAAGGGATGAAAAAAATATTTCTTTTCATCAAGAATTTTGCAAGCTGCATGGAGTAGTGGTAGGAAATCCATGAGTAAGTTTGCAACATTTGTATTTCAAAACAGAGGCATAATTGGCTTCTTTTTTAAACAATCACTTTTTATGCTATACTTCATATTCAATCTACCCATTCTATGCAACAGACTTCCAAGATTATTCTTGGAAGACGAGATTATTCTCTCTGTTTGCCTGCCTACTCAAGCAGTATCTATTTATCCCACTTCAGTATTTATTTACTTTTCTGAAGGAAAAGTTAAACAAACTTAGCAATACCATATTTTCTTAATTGACACAATTTCAAGTAAATTCTATTTGTAAGCCTGAAATTCCAGTAAAATATTTTAGGTCTGTAGGAATGGGCCTTATATTCTAAAGCAGTCATTCTTTTGAATAAATTGAAACAACTGTACAGCTTACAAAAATGAATATATAGAACACCTTTTTAATTGACTAGGGAGAAAGATAAGATTTGCAAGCCATTTTTATCAGAGGTGGTTTAGAGGTGGCTTTACATGTCTGCTGTGCTTGAGTGGCATTAGTAATGACCTTTGCATGATTAACTCAAAAGCCTAACCTGGAAAGATAGCCAGCTCTACCTTAATTGCCATTATTATGGTATTCACTTTGGCCTTGAAGCCTTTAGTAGGCTGTAAAATAGTGTCTATTCCAAATAAGCTCTGTTCTCTACTACCTATCCATCTCCCTTACACACAGCCACAGATTACAAGGGCAGAAGTAATTGTTGTCATCTCACCTCCTCCTTCAGACTGATCTTTTGGATATCCTTGGTGGTGAGTGTCCTTTAGCCCTCATCAGGCTGTATTCGAGCTAAGTTCATCCTTCTAGGAAGTCTGTGGTCTTGAATTAAAGATTTCAAGTATCCATTCTGCTTTTGGGCAGTTTTGTATTTATCTGTCTAATTAGAAATATTGTTTCTTATTTTCAAGCAACGAGTACTTTGGCTGGATAATGTTGTGCTTTTGTGAGGAAGAGAAAGGAGCTGTCACTAGGAACAACAAAATAAGTATTTGTAGGCTGATCATATCACATGGTAATTTTCTTTTAAAGAAGAGTGAGCTAATTAAGCCTCTAAATACGTGGCAGGTTTTCCAAACCTTGAATCATTTTCATAGCCCTGTAGTGAACTCTCTCCATTCTGTCAGCTTACTTTCTGAAAAACCCTATTTTAAGATTAATTTAATCATTCCACTGCGGCTTCAGCTAGAAGGCGAACGTTTCTAGAAATCATAATTCTCCAGTGCTCTTTCGGTAGATATGTAAATCCCTGCTCACAGGAGAAAGATAAAGTGACAATACCTGAAATAATCATTTTACCATCCAGCAACCAACTAATTCCCTTCCACGGACGTCATCTGCAGAACTATTTCCAGCAAATAATTGAAAACACACAGGCTAAGCTTTGACCGCCCATAACCAAAACTGACCTGAAGCTGTGTGGGCCAGAAAATTGCTTCAAAACCTGTCTCTGCTGCAGCAATATCCTTTCTTTTTAGGCAATTCCCAGCATTTCACCAACACCATCTCAGTATTCACCTACCTGGGGCATTTCATATGGACACCCAGGTGTTGTGCTTCGGGTCTGGATGAAGGATTGTGCTGCCATGGCCCAGGGAGTTCAGCTCTGGAGATGCTGCTGGCCAGTGTTGGGAGAACAAGGGCACAGGCAGCTGGAATCCAGAAGAATCTGTAAAGGATGGGGCAGCCCACCAGAGCACAAGTGTGGGCCACCAAACCTAAAAGCAAGGAGACATGGTATTACAAAAATGTTTTTCTTCTGTGCATTGAACATTTTACAGTATGCTGCTGTACATATCCATTCCTCTGTTGCTTTTTGTCTTTAAGTTTTGCTCATTCTCAGTACCAATACAGTGCCCCAAACAAGTCATAGTTTCTAAAATGTGCAAGTGCTCCAGCTGACCTTATGAACAGCTATAAAATTGTAATGTAAGGGTTTGAAATCATACACAAAATGGCAATATCTGAGAAGTCTTTCTATTGTTGTTTCTTTCCCTTAAGAAAAAAAATAAAAAGGCAAAAATATGTAAATTCCCCAGAACAAATTTCACAGCCCAGGGAAAGCAGAGTTCATATGGAAGCCATTCCCAAATGCACCATGATTGCCACCAACAAATATGCTTTAGATAAATTTTGCAATTTCCTTTTGCTCCATTCTCTGGGAGAGAATTTCACATTCTGCCTTGGGCACAGGCCCCGACGCAAGGGGCTGGCTAATGCAGCCCCAATTCATGTCAGAATGTACCTATGCAGTGAAAACCCCCCCTGCCTTCCATGAGATATTGGTGTATCTAAGGCATACTAATATGTGCAAGAGTTGATGACTAACGTGAGCATCTGCTTCAAAAATACCACAGCTAGAGCTAAGATATTATTATAGACAGTCTATTGTACTTGCAAAAGACAAGTAAAGAGTTCCTGGTTGAGAATACATGTCAGAAAAATGACATGTTTTCATCACTTCCAGCCATAGTTAAAAGATTCTGAATACATTAACCAGCTGAAGGAAAAATACTTTCAGCTTTTGTATCACAGTGGGAATCTGTAAATGCAAGTTATGATGTAACAGACAATTACTGTGAATTCAACTGTTCATCATTTCTAAAAAGCTAATAATTTTTTTTTTTTAATGTACACAGTGGAAGGTGGTATTTTTCACCAAATTTACAATGCTCCAGGCTAGGGAAAGGAGTTTAAGGTGAGCAGGACTGACTCAGTAACTGCAGCTGAATAGTTATTTAATACAAACTTTAGATCATTAGATATCTCAACTCGAGTACATGTTCCTGCATCACTTTTCAAAATGATCCAAGTCCTTTAGATGAAAATCTGGTCGATAATTCAGCGTGCCAACTGGCGTGGGATCCCGGGCCTTGCTTGCAATAATTTCTTATCAGTAATAGCTGTTTCTTCTGGTTCCTCTCCTAAATCAGACTTGTTATTTCCTTTGTGGAGAAGGCTTCAGCCATGCTCCAGGGACCGAATTCCAAGAATACACAGATGGTTGTGCTACCTCTAGGAATGCAGAGCATTGTTTCTGAAAGGCATTCCTTGTGCTGGCACCAGCAACCACCTGAGGATTACTGTTTTGAATAAGGTTTTCCTCTTGCACTCATATACTGACTCAGAATCACCCCTCTGTGAATGAGTGAGCCCAGCTGGATGGACAGCCAGGTCCTTCTCACTGCCCAACCCTGGCTTGCTGAAGCTGACCTGCAATCTTCCCTGAATCCAGTCCAACAGCACCCTTTGACAGAGTACACTGCCTTTGCACTGGATGAGGGAATACAAGTGTAGCGTCCAGCCTTTAAGCAAATTAGACTTTCAAATAAAATTCTGATAGATTTAAGAACTGAGTGTAATAAATAATGGCCAGTTGTAAACAACAACAACAATAACAACAACAACATCAACAACAACAACAACAACCAAAAAAAAAAGGGAAAAAGATAAGAAAATATGTGGCCAAGGAAGGAAAAGGTGTGTGCACCCCTCAGGCTTCTGTCAAAGGCACTTCCACAGCCGTGAGCATCGCTGAAATGGCTCAAAGGAAACACAAAGGGATTTTTACTACAAGAAGCCTGGGAACACGAGTATGTATAGCATCTTTACCCAGGAAGAAAACTAGCAGTTTTCAAGCCTATATATAAAGAGAAAGTAAATTGAAACCTTTACACAACCAGGTTTTGCCTGTTCCATTTAAAATCTGACACTAAAAAGGGGGAACCAGATCCCTGAAAATGTTTCTGTACCTGTGCAGATCCTTATCCATCCTATCTATGTTGGTACAATCCTCTGCTGAGCTTTACCTTCCTGTCACAAATCTCATTTTTTCTCATGCATTTAGAGCAGCACCAATGTCACTATGACATACAAAAGGAAGAAGAAGAAAAATGTTAATGTAAATATGGGACTATGAAACAGGAGACCTGGTTATTATTCCCTGCTCCTCTGGTGCCTCTCTGCCCCTCAGGCTTCAGGAAGACTGTACCCCTTGGTATCTGTGAAATCTTCAGACAATGTCACACTGAAAGAAACTAAAATATAAGCATACAGTTAATATTAAATGCCACCAACCACCTTCAGTATATTTTATCACTATGTTTCATTGGATGCTTTTTCCATGCTTCAATTACCACGAGCAGACCCTTGTCATGTCCTCCATCAGCCAGCCAGCCTTTTCCCCTCTTCCACTGTATCCCTGCAACTCCCCTTAAAAAGGAGACAAAATTTAGTATAAAATTTGTAATGGCCAAATTAACTGGCATTTCCAGCCTGCCTCAGCTGTCAGTGCCTGTGATGGCAGGGGATGGTTTGCCAGCACCACTTTCATGGAAAGATATATATACACATATATATAGCCAAGAACAGTGTGGGAGCTGCTTCCCAAAAAAATGCTGAAAGTCACTAGTGACATTAGAGTTATTAGAACAAATCATTTCTACAGTGTCAAATAAAAGAAATAATGAAAATAAAAGAAAAGGTGCTTTCCCGGAAGGTAAATGTTATAAAGCTGTTTAATTAATATGATGGCTTAGTGGGTGCCATTAAGCACCTCTTTAGGTTAATTTTAGTCTCAGCAGGGGTGTGGATAAATAGGAAGTAATTTTACCTTGTTCCAGATATAGCATAATTTTATTAAATCAGAAGGGACTAGGCTTTCCCAGTCATTGCATTTATTTGACTGCACTATGAGGTGAGAAATTCTCTCTCTGTTTTAAGCATTACAGTAGCATTAAGATCATTATTAAACACAAAAAAAACCCCAAAACCCCCAAGAACTAACCAATAAATAATAGAGTAAGCCTGCACTGCCCCCCTCCCCATTACACACTAGGATATGTGAGAATCTGAGGCCAAACTTGAAGCTGAAGGGCACTTTCATCCATTTCTGGAGCAAAATTATGTTTCTGACCACTCTTCTACTCTTAGCCAAAGCCAGATCAGCTCATTTTTATTTAAGTCCACAGCATGCAAGAAAGGATATCAGAAAACAGTGATTCACCCAAACGTGGTGTTTGCAGTGAAGAGCTCCATCAGAGCTTGTTGTCTCCAAATACAATTTATATATGAAACACAGAGATACATCTATGCTAATGCTTTCACAGTTATGTTCCCAGCCCTTCCTAAGCAAGTTTGACATATTCCTGTTATTTCACAGACAAAACCATATCTTTTAATAAATCCTACAGACTTTCCTTTTGTTGAGCATTTCTTAAATATGCAGAAACTGAGAGCACCCTTGGTTTTCTCCCAGATTGTCTCTCTAGCAAGGAGAGCTGTTTTAAATGAATTTGCATCAGTAAATGAAACAAGTAAATAAACACTTTACAGAAGTTCAGCAATGGATTTTGACAGAAGTGAAATACTGGAGCTAAAATGCAGAGTAAATGAGACAGTACCACCCCCTGACCTCACCTTGCACACAGGCTGACAAACAGATTTACAGGGCTTCAAATTTACACATTCATTTTCTGATACTTAGAAGTTTAAATATTTAAATCTGGATTTACTTGTTATCCTAAGCAGCCTCCTGCAGGTTTACAGGCCTAAGTTCTTCAGATCTGTCTAATTCCAGTCTGTCTTTTCCTGACACATTGGAGCAGGTTTTAGCCAACACATTTGTTTCTGAGCTGTTGCAGGACCTTCATTCTGCTCTGAAATCGAGTGTGTGGCTCATCCTGGGCAATGCTAAGGAACTTTTAGTCTCCAAACCTCAGTTTCCCCAAGGTTTTTTGATATGCAAGTTAAAACATGATTTGAGAAATATGTCCTGTAGCACCTAGGGCTTGGCATCTGCCTGCTCCCATTCCCAGAACCACAAGGAAGTGAAAGAGAAAAGTAAATAACAAATAAATAAATCAATAAACAGCAACAAAACCACAACAAAAAACCTCCCCACCTTTTAAAAAGGAATTAATTTTTTTGATATCTCCAGCATCTCAAAATTGGAATACAACAGTATAACAAACCATCTCAATACATCAGGAAGAATAAATAGTGTATGAGATCATCTTAATAACACACTCAATATAAGAGACAATGGAGCGATAAGAATTTTAGGAATTTGTTTATAATGATCAAAATAAAAAGAGGACAGAGATAAGAGCACAAACTAATACACATTATTAGCATTATCTACAGTGCATGCCAGCCTTAGTTCTGCTAAATGTTTTCTCTGCTCTCTTACTATCAGGCACTTTTGTGGTATTCCTTGTGTTCCTTTCCCCACTGTAGTGTGAGAGTTTAATATAGAAGATAATATCAGTGTTCAAAGCCCTGTTACTCTCTCTCTGAGGGTGTACCTGCTGTGATAGGATGCTGCTTTCCAGTTCTGAAGCAAGACTCTTTGTCAGCCCATTCCCAGAATTTCTTCACTCATTCTCATTATAAGCAGATAACAGTGATAAAGCAGCTCCTGCTCACATTCACACATCTTGTGACTGACCCTGACCAAGAAACTCCTGCCTTGTTCATCTCTTTGGACTACGCACTGGTTTCCTTTTTGATGCTGCACTTGTTTATTCGTAAACTTTATTGTGTCTCACAACATGACAACATTTCAGGGAAAAGAGGGGGAGGAATTCTACGCCGCACCCTGAAGAGCCTTAAAATTGTCTCTAAACACAATAAAATCTAATTTTTCATCCTGAAAGGATGGCTGCCTGCAAGCCCATACAGCAAATAATACAGCAGTTAAAGATGCTGTTTTCAAGCCTCCCCTTCAGAGCAGCTTCTTTCTTCCAAAGCTTGAGCACCATTAAAAGAAACACTGAACTTACACCTGAACATGTGTCAGTCAGGTGTTTCTCTTCTTAGACTTAAATATATTTTTATCACGTATCACCATAGTGCTGGTTACCAGCAGGGTTACTGGGACAGCTTATTTGTATCGGAGGGAAATGGCAGCTGAGGAAATGAAGATATGATGCAGGAAGCTATAAATTATTTTAGCATCATTTTAAAATTCTTGCATTGGCAGTTATTAAAAAACAAATCTTTTTTTTTTTTCCTTCTTTCCCCCTTTATTCTGCAAGACAGCAGACAGTTTGTGCAGAACCTGAACTCTGTAAATACCGCATTACCAAAATTCAGGACCTGCCTCCCCCAGCACAAAGCTTTGATTTTGACAGTAACATGAGACCCAAAGCTCCTGGAAACTGAGGACGGAACAGGGCTGCTGGGTCTCAGCCTAGGCTGCCTGCCCCTGCAGGAGAAATGCCCTAACACCCCCAAAGTCCGTTCACCACCAGCCAGTCTGACACCTGCTGGGACAGTTTCCTCTTGCTACTGCCATTATAAATCTATCTGCAAAGCCAAAGTCTTCTAATCATTAAAAGACTGATGTACTTGGGGCATCAGTGGCTGTGTGTCAGCACTCAAGCCAGTGCTGTGATCTGTTCTGCCTCCAATACTTTCTGACATTCTCTGGCATTTACTCCTCTTCCCCACCATTCCTTCATGGCTATCAATATTAACGTTCCTCTGACTTGACTTCACTAAGATGGACAATCCCAGCTCTCAGGTTTTTATTTTCTGGGCCCCGGTTTTCTAAGCTGAAGGCATATATCTGTGTCATGAATTTTTGAGGTGGAATCAATCCCAGTTTTTCAATGTAAAATCTTGCAGGCCAATTTACTGAAGGGTAACACTGTCTGCTGGAGGTCTCCTTGAACACTCAAGTTCAATAGAATTGAAGAAAAGCAATGATCTCCCCTTGACAAAAGAAATTAATGTTAAGCAAATATTCTTAACAATTTATTGAAACAAGTCCTTGAAAATTATCTTTAACACCAAGGGGAACCCAAAACCTTAGGGAGTTACTTTAAAAATATTAATGGAGGAAAATACAGAATTTTAATAAATATATGCTAAATATCTTATGACTTGAAGCACTTAAGATGCAATTGATCTCACCACAGTGGTGACAAGTTAGGGAGCAGTGAGAACAGAGACTTATCATCAGATAAAAAGCTCAAAACAGAATTACATTCTTTGCTTGTCACCAAAGCACTAATACTGAGAGGGTGTGGGAAGGCAATTTACATACAAAATTGGAGCCACATAGCTAATGTACTCTGATTTTTCACTTGAACTACATTTCACTGACAGAAGGGTCTTTTTCTGTAGCCCATTTAGGAAAAATGGGTGATTGTGTTCCTCATGCACTATCCCATTTTCTATAGCACCAGAGAATTATTTCTGCTGAAAATTGTAAGGTAATCTAATGAAAACTGGCCAGCCCATCCTCTCATCATTTCAAAGCCCCTAAAAATACTATTTACAAAGTATGCAACTGGAAAGCTACACTGAATAATGTATAAAGAACACATTTCTTTGAATTTCATAGCCTTTTGATGGCAAAGACTTGACAGACTGAAGGATGTTATTCTGTCATGTAGCAAGCTAGATGAAGAGATGTGTAAAGTTTTCTTTCTTCCAAGCACATCCATCTTCTGGAACTAGATACCTGAAAGTGTATGCTACTTTTTTGTTGGTTTGGTGGGGTTTTGATGGGGTTTTTTGTGGGTTTGTTGTTGGTGGTAGTTGGTTGTTCTTTTTGTTGTTTTTTTGATATATACATTTGGTAGCCATTTCCGAAATCTTTGAATGTTGAACTGTCTGCCTAGAATCACCCCTTCTTCTCTACATGTGAAATCCTTTCCTAGATGACTCATAACTGATAGCACAAGTGGGTGATCTCCTAAATTCCAAGGAACTCTTCTGACTTCCCCTTGGGGACTGTGATGCTCCATGGCAACAACTGATGGGCACCTCCTGGGCGCTGGTCCCTGTAGCAAAGGGGTTTTCCAGGGCCAAGGGCAAGGCCATGCCCAGGAACACGCTGGATATGCTGGATTCAGCCTGCCACTGAGAAAACGTGCAGCCAACAGGCACACAGAGGGACAAGGAATGTTTGTCCCAGTGCAACACCTGCCCTGGTAGAACAACTTCACTTTCTCATGGATCGATTTTCCCCCTCGTCCGTTCCTTCAAGGCCACGAGGCAGGAAAATCTCTTCAGCACGAGCATGTGTTACTGCACACTTCATTCCACAGTTCCAGGAAATTCCTCAACAGTTCTCTCTGCTAACAGGCATACTATTACCTGTGCTTTATTCCCACTGTAAAAATTAGCCACCATACAGCATCTGGTTCCCCTTCAGTCAGCAGCCAGTACATGGCACTGTGCACAGAGCATCAGAGCATTCTTTCAGGGTGCAGATACATTTTTAGAGATCGTTTTGACTTTTTCATTTGTAGAAAAGCAGATTTCTCCTTCTTCAAGGATGATTGTTATGTTGTGCTTTTTCTGAGAAAGCAGAATTATTAATTTAACCCCTGCAGCAGTCTCAGTTACAAAATGCACATTGCATATGAGATATTTAATGCGCACAGCTGGTGTGACCATTTAAAAAAATTAGGAAGAAAATAGCTTCTTGGTTTTCAATTTCTTCCCCAAAAGAATTTTAAAAAGGCACATTTTGTTCTGCTCTAATTAGTATGTGTGCCAGTGCATGACTTCCAAAGCAGGCAGATGCTTTGAATGAAGTGTAATGTAGATTTTCATTAATCTTCTTTGGCACAAGACTTTTCTTCAGCTATGTGTATGCAGGAAGTAATGACTAGAAAAGATGAGCAATCACAGTTCTAACCAACTTAAGCTGGCTTTTATAAAGGGCAAGACAGGCTCATAAAAGAATATGGTTACCTCAGTGTCTGACATCTCTCGGTTTCTGGTTTTTCATTATAATGAAGGGTTGGGGGTAATTCCTTTTTAATACAAAATATCAAATTCAGATATGGGGACTCTAAAGAAATTAAATATCAATGCACTGACAAATGCATGCATTTCAATCAATTCTGGGACCAACACAAGAGAAGACCACAGATAGGTTTTCTTGTCAACAGGCAGAGAATTCAAAATTGCACTTCCTGAAAACACTTTTCTGTTTAAAAAGGAGTAAGGAGAGTTTTTCCATCTTGCTGGAAATGAAAGCCTATCAGTGAACAGTTTTAGAGCAAAGCTGGAATTACTTTATCTTTTCCCACCTCAGTTTAGGGATATTCTAGATTGCTTTAGATATGGCTAAAGCAGAAAAAAGCTTGGAGTGTGCACATTTCCTCTTATTAAACAGCACAGCTGGGTTGTTCTACCAAAGACAAAGATCCCATGTTTGGAGAAAGCCCATGAGCCACGACGAGAACTGATGGTGCTTCAGGCTCATTTGCCAGCAGCAAAAACCACTCTCTTGTCAGGAGGAGACTGACATGAAGAGTGAAAGTCAAACATAAACAACTCTGAATTCAGAGATACTCTCTTAATTTTGAGCACATCCTGAGGGCATGAGTTTTCCACTCTTGTGTTCTCACATTCAGCATCATTAATTTTTTTAAAAATCTGTTATTATTACCTTTTGCTTTTCTGCAGTCTCTTCCATGTCTTCTCTTTTTCTTTCACGAGCCAATCACTGATTCCCCCTGCCCTTCTTCCCTTCACTTGTGAGCTTTGCATCTTGGCACTTCCCTACACTTGCAAGAAGAGACTTAACAGATTGCTGATCTATACATGAGATTTGGGGATTAACTCCTGAATTGGAATAATGGGACTGGGAAGTTCATGCTCCCTCAGAGATGCTGACGTGGGCAAACGCTGCTGCTCAGCTGTTTGGTTTCCACTTTGAGAAGAGTCTTTCTCACGATTGTGAGGTCAAAATTGTAGCTTCTTACCTGAAAGCCTCAACTTTTTCTCCAACGAGAAACAGGCCCCTAAACACACCCTGCTGGATAGTTCTGAGCTAAAGATAGCATGTTTGACAGCTATGCACAAGAGAAATTAAATTAAAGAAAAAAAAAATGTTCCTATAATAACAAAATCATTAATTACACAAATGGATTTCTATTTACAGTGCAAGTGAAATGATGACTTAAGAAGATTACAGAGCAATGTGCAATACAGAACATTGCTTTCAGGAAGAGCACAAGCCAAAAAAAGAATGAAAATTATATGCCATAATTTGAGATAATGCACAGGGGATTCAAAAGCAAGTTCTAAAAATGGAAGGAAATGTAGTTCTTTCTGACCTCTCTAGAAACAGGCAAAACCATTAAGCAATGGCACAGGAGCATTAACATTTCCTGACAAAACATTAAAAGAACAAAAAGAGGGAAAAGTGGATTTAATCTACTGTAAGTATTGCCTTCTACAAAAGCCACACAGAATAAAACAACACTTTTCCTCCAAAAAACAAGAGGCCTAAGTGGTGAATATTTCTCAAAAAAAGAAAGTAAAGCTATTCTATTTGGGAAAGGTACCTGCTTTAGAATGCAGGTTATGATGGTAGAACTGGGCAAAATGTTAGGTTTCCCAGAAGCAGCAGGATTCAGAGACTTTATAACATACATTTCATTTTCTCTTTGCAGAGTAGAATTGGTACAGGTTACACTTTCTTTCTTTTTCTTTATTATTAGTTAATAAGTACACCTACTTCACTGGAGAAATAAGGTCCCATTCTGCTCTCAGATTTGCAGCCTTCTGCATGGAACCACCTACCTGTGGCTGACAAAACTGTCAGAGCTCCCTGTGAACACTTGTCTGAATGCACATTGCTCAGCTATAAAACACATCAAGGCTCTTCAGTCTTTGCTTTTTCTTCAATGTGAAATTTTGGAGACGAGGGATAGGCAGGCTGATAAAGGGAAGAGGACTGGCAAGCTGTCTGGCCTCAGATCTCCTCTCTTTCGGTGTGTATCAGTCTAAACTCTTAAACAGATGACACCTCTCTACCTCTCCCCACTGGCAATGCTGCTCCAGGAGCTGAAACATCACTTACTGCCCAGAATTTATAAACACACTGCGAGCTGCATTTTGTGGTACCTCCACTGTCTTGTCAACAGTTTCTGTAGCACACACTGAAGTTGGGCATGATACCCGTGGGCTTTATCAAATAAAGGACTGAAATTCTGAAAAAAAAAAAAAAGGCACTCAGAAGTTAAAGCCCATTGAAACTAGACTTTCTCTGGTTCATACAAACAGTAAAAATTATCACATTGTACCTTGGTTTGCAGTGTTGTTTTGTCCCAGATGCTGTAAAGCTGGCCTTGCTGGCACCTGGACAGAGCCAAGGAGAGTTTTGATCTCTGCCCTTAAATATTTTGCTTGGGGGCTTCCAGGGTTTTCTGTATAATTTTTCATTATGAAACATTGTGTTAATCAATTAGTGGTTCATTTTATTGTATGTATCTGTATCTATTTGTGTAAAGCAATGATAAATCTGTCTGTTCCATCAGTTAACATTTATTGTAGATACAAAAATCAGCATAAAACCACCAGATTCAACCAACATAAATCGACTACTCAAGCTCAGAGAATATATTTAATATCTGAAGAGAATAAAAGAATCCTCTGCAGGAGCAGTTCACGGTTTTCCTGTAGGTACCTTCACTGAGATCAGTCTCTACTCAAAAAATCACTTTGGGTGACACCCATTTCATAACTTAGGCATTGAAAACCCCTGTTAATGACAGTAGATGCATGGATGCCTGCTTTAGCTTTAAACTTACTTATAGAAACCATTAATTCAGTAGATTATTATGGAACAGAACACACTGAGACTGGGTTTCCCTTATTATGGATCTTACCACACTGAAAATGATGTAACCAACTAATTGAAGCAACAACACAATTTGGTTTTTCTCGAGGTTTGAGCCTCCTATACTGTAATATCTCATAAATAATTACAACAGTGAAAGGACATACATTACTGTGTATCTAAGTGGATGTAGTTATAAAGGAAAAATCTTGCTTTTAAGGCTGACACTGTAACAGTGGAGTGGCTCAGATAAATTGGCACAGATAAATTATATTTTTTTAGTAAAAAAAACAGAAACCACTCTACAAATAACCTTTGTTTCATAAAGAAAATATTATATACAACCTTACAGGCAGGAGAGAGATTCATAAGAGATAAAAGCTCCAAGGCAGATAAGTCAAGAGAGGAGCAGGGGGATGGGCAGGAAGCGACACCGCCAGTCTGACAGCTCACTTCTTGCAGGAGTATTTTGAATTGTTTCAGTTGTCATCACCTCAAGGAAGTTTTCACTTTGATAGAATAAATATTAAATATTTTTAAAGATGAAAATGACAAAGAAACTGTGTGGAATTATTTTTTTTTCTTCCATACAACAGCAGTAGTCATTAACTCGACTGCTCATGGGCTACAAAGAGATAATTAAACCTGCACAATGTGGCCTTAGAAATGATCAGCTATGGATTTCATTAATGTAAGTCTAAGCTGAGCTCTAAGAATTTTAGCTCTGACCCTCTGTAATGTCAAATATTTTGGCTATGAGGCCTCCTTAGAGTGCTCCATGTATAAATACCTTTAATGTGCCAAGAAAAAGAGCCAATAACAACAAAACAAACAATTAAGAGTAACCAAACCACAATAACAACCAGAAAAAGCCTTTGCATGTCATGTGTTCACTTATCTGTATTTAAAACTCCATTAGGGAAAAATCTTTTAAAGACTCAACATGAGCTTCATTTTTAAAGTGATATTGAGGTATGCAATAACATTCAGGCCACTTAAAGGGCGAAAAAGAGTAAATAAATAATTCTCTGAAAAATGCAGCATTTCAGCATCTCAGGGCTTTTTGCAAACAAGTGGGAGATTTAGCACCCATACTCTATTTGAATATTATTTTCCACCCGAAAGCTGGTAAAAGAGTTAAAAGTATTTATCTTAGACTCCTAAAATGAAGCTGGGGCAGAACATAAAATAAACAGTAGATAAAATTGCTCTCCTGAGAAGAAATGGGTGACTCATTCGCTGAGCCCAGGTGCTCCTGAGCAGGAGGATCCTTCCCTGCACACCTTGTGCAAGCTCGGCTCCTTTCTGCTGGCCTAAACCCGTGGCACAGTTCAGCTCTGACAAAGAAGAGAGCTCCTGAGAAGGGCTCTCCTGGTAAAAAAACAAATTAGAGTGTGGAAAGCAAAAGGCAGCAAAACAAATGAAGCTGCCAGCATCACAACTGGGCTCAGGGCTGTGTAAGGAGGCAGCGTGGAAGGGAATCCTTGTCCTGTGGGGGGAAAACAAAAAGCCCAGAGAGAACATGGGATGGCCTAAAATACAACTTCAGTAGGGTCAGCTCCTGCAGCTCAGTCTAACTTCCCTAACAAGCACTGAGCACTGCCTTAACTGCTGATCCTGTTGCCCTCAGTGGTGGGGGAGACTCCTCTGGGGCAGGATTCAACCCAGCCCAACAAGGAGTCCCAAGAAACACATCAGGGACAGGTGAGACTGGAAATGGAGATTGGTGCTGGCATCAGAATCTCAACAGTAGGAGGTATAAAGGATTCATTCTCCTGGCTGCCAGCCCCCACCTCAGTGTTGTTCCCCTGAGGAAAAGCCAAGGCTGCTTCGTGTCTGCCAGAAGAACAGTCCTGGTTTGAGGACAAGAGGTCTGAGAAAAGCCTCCCACCAGAAATCTGAGCACAGAGATGAAAGAAATGGAGGAGCAGTAAGAAATCACACCCATCCCACGTGTGGGTAGCCTTGTTTCTGCAGTTGGATCAACCAGTAGAAACCCACTGATTTCAACAAAATCACGATTTTGCAAACACTGAGAATGAATAGAAATTTTTGCTGTAAAAATGTAAAAAAAAAATAAAAATAAAAATGCAAACTGACAACTTTTATTACTCAGAGGCAATAAAGTTATATTTCAAGCATAAGAAATGACAATTTATCAAAGCCCCAACCCCAGCTGGAGAATTCGTGACTTCTGGAATACAAACAGTAAAATCCTTAATGAGACAAGTTCCACAGCTAGAGCTGCTGCTTCAGAAACACCCTGAGCAGCCACACTTACCCAATTAGTGATCTGGCAGGAAAGTGAGCACATTCCCCCATTCAGCTCTACAGAAGAAAAATAAATATTTAATGTATGTAAACTCAGTCACTGACTGATCATTAAACATTACCCTAAAGAAACAGGAATATCTTATATACTCACACATGGTTTTTTTCAGCTTTTCTCCACATCTTTGTGAGGATTATAGAACTTTTGTAGCATTTAAATTAAGAGCTCCAAGTTTTCATGAAATAGCTTTGTGTGTTTATTGTCTACATTAGAGTACTGGAAATAATTATACCTAAAATACAATTTATGAGTGAGAAAAAAAATTGCCTGTGATGCTGAACACCCCCATTTCCTGGAGGGTTTTCTGAGGAGCTGGGAAAAATATTCTTCTCTTTCTGAAGTACAGTTTTGCTTTTCAGAGGAAAAGGACCATTTCACTTCCACTGTCTCTGCCCCACACCTAAGGAAGGAAATACTGTGGGCAATGGTGGGTCAGGAAAGTGTGGAGTCAGGTTACCCAGGGAGGGGCAGCTCTGCCCACTCCCACCCAGCAAAGCTCTGGCCAGCCCAGAGGGGCTGGGGGAGCTGCCCCTTCCCCACAGGCTGTCAGCCTGCAGGCTGTGGCCGGCTGCTGTACGTCTCATTAAATGTTCCCACAGCTTCTCAGAACTGCTGATCTGTGTGTCAGCTCTGCTCCTCAGGAAAGGAGCGGCTGCATCATTAGTGGCTTTCTGCTACAGAAAGGGAAAAAAGACTGTAACGCCCCTTCAGCACAGACATGACTCAAAATGCTGAAGTTTTCAGGACACCAGCTTTTCACATCAAGAATAAAAAATGTATTCACGGTGAAACAGTAAGAAGCATAAAGACATGGCATCAGGAGGTCAACACATACTCCTGAGGTTGCTCCTACAACAACCAGGTACTTTCACTGTACCTCACCACTCACCTTCAGAGCCGCCCTCCCACCAGCTCTGCAGGAACAGACTGCCATGGACATTCTCTGCCAGCAGATCCTTTCACACCAAAACCTAAAACCCAGCAATTTCGTGCAGATGAAATGAAGATAGAGCTTGATCTTTTATTAGTATTTTTGAATGGATATTATCTTCAATTATCACTAAGTGTCAAAAATAAGTCACTCTCCTTTATCGGGGTATCCACATTAAGAAAGACACCATCTACTCCCACACAGCCCTGTAAGCCAGGGCAGCCATCCTCATCCCAGCAGCAGCACCACTGCTCTTCATGCTGCAGCAGCTACAATAACTTCCTCACAGCCCCAGGAGAGTTTGCTACTTAAGGCTCTTTTTGTTTCATGCATAATATCCAGAGCACGATGAGCTTTTGATTAATCATATGGTGATTAATTACTTGCACACTTTCTGGTTTGAATTCAGCATAGCAATCAGCTCCTCGCAGCAGCATATTCCCGAGTTCTGAAGTTGGGGGATTACCTGTCACTGCTGCACGTGTACCATATTCCTCTGCACATCCCTCATGTGTTTGGATTCCGTTCCTGGAGCACTTGCACGAAAGAGGCAAAAGTCATCCCATTCGTGCATCAACACGCTGCAGTCAGCACCACGCAACAAGAGATATTTTTAACATGTATTAAAATGTAACTGTACTTTCCACAAATGTGATCAAGAGCTAATCCGACAACATTTGTGATAAATAATAAATATGTGTGGCCAGACAATGTATTTTGAAAGCAAAGTTGTCTTATATACACAAACATCTATTTCAGATTAAAATATTTCATATTATTAAGCAGAGACTCATGGGTGAAGACAAAAATAAAATATGTCCAACTTAGACGTGCAACATGTAGGACATTCTGCTTGTACCTCAAACTCTGCCACGGAAAAATTCTCATTAGGCCCATAGGTGCACAGGCAGAGGATAACAGGCCCGTCCTTCCAAGGAGCAGTGAACTGACAGCACCCGGAAGGACAAAGGTTTGTCCCTACATAAGCCCAGCTGTGTCAGGTCAGACCCAAGACCACCAAACCCAATAAATGACCTTTGGCCATCTTCCAATGAGTAACCAAGAAAGAGAACCAGCATAGGAAAAATAGGGAGTGGTTAAAGTACTGTCCCAATCTCCAGTGGCTTGTGGCTCAGAACTACTCAGCCAGAGAAGGTATTACAGTATTCAGGTAAAGAACCTGCAGTTGTAACTTTGCCTTTTATGGGTTTCTGACAGTTGCTTAAATCCCAAATGATCTTTCTAATTAGCATATATTTAAATATCCATGAATCCGTCTACACTCTTGCCTTGTTTGGGGCCTTGGGGGTGGCAGAGTGCAGGATATCTTCTCCCATTACTTTCTAGTAGGAATTCAGAATTTTTGTGAATTACCTGTTAGAAGCAATTCTTCTTTTCTTAGTGTTGAAACACAAAAGCCAAAATGGAGGTTAACAACTACAAACCTGTTAATTCTATTGTCTGATTGACATTGTAAGAGAACCACTGCTTTTTACTTCATTCATGCTATTTTCCTGGTTTAGGACTGCAGAGCTGGAGACCCTGCATCACCACAAAGCTTTACATTTTTATTTTATCTGTAGGTAAAGCATCCTTGAGTCTCACACAGCGACACTTTCCCAATCTATCTCTGCCTGGGTGCCATTTCCCCAAGATCTGATACAGTATTTGAGCAGAGACACTGCCAGCGTAATTTTAGAAGTTTCCCTGGTAACCACTGCTGACATCTCTAACTCAAAATTTAAGAGTAGAGCTCTCTGCAACACCCTTACATGGCAAACTGCCTTGCATCAGTTCAGCTCAGGAACCTTGCAAACGACAATTCAATTCCTTCTGCTGTTCACAGAGCTAAAGTACATGCCCACAGACATTCCTCTCACTTAAAGCAAGCTGCCCCCACCTTCCCCAGTCTGCAGAGAAGGAAAAGGCACAGATGAAACTCTCAGAAAGTGATTCAAAGAAGGGAAAGTGAGACTGGAAAGAGGTAGATGCCAGAGAGACATGGTGACAGACACAAGGGAAGGGAGGAGCTTAAAAGAAACAGCATTTAGAAGGCAACAGGAACCCCTGAAATGTAGTGAGCTGGCAAGAGGGAAGTGAAAACAAACGATTTTGCAGAAATGAAGAAAAAAATGAGAAAAGGGGAAATAGGATTTCTCTAATTGCTCCTCCGCTACCCTTTCTGGACAATGCTCAACTTTCCATTCTGGAAGGGAGGTAAAGTGCATAGAGGGTCACTGTGAGATGCTATTGAGGGCCTCTGTGTGCCTCAATGCTTTATCTCTGGGCATGGTTGCTCTCCCTTCAGAGGGTCTTACAGACAGCCAGGCCACATCCCTATCTTGCAAATTATTTTATAAGTAATATCTTTAATGAACAGTACCCCCATGCTCCTCTAGACCCTGTAGCCCCTTTCTGTGACCCTGCTGCTGTGAGCTCTCCCCACTCCTGTTCATCCCAAAGGCTCATCCTGTTCCTATGTCCCTGCCTATTGCCCAGCAGTGCCCAGGGCTCTGTGATCCCTCTGGGACAGGGACTGCATCTTTGGTCTGAGCTTATCCATCATCTAATGCTTGGGAATTCCAGTCCACAGCAGGCTCTTACTGTTATACAATCATAGGTCAGGGTGAGACAAAGAGAAGAATGAATACCAAGAGACACGAATAAAGAACCAGGGGAAAAAATCACTTTGAATAGAGAATACTGTCTTGTCTTCACTCTCCCATTTTCCCAGGTACGTGAGTGCATATTGGAAGACATCTCTAGGAATATATTTTCCCCCTCACACATATTATTACTTTTGTTTTAACCCCTCAGGGACTGGAGTGCTGTGATTCAGCACACGGTGTTAAAAGGAGATTTCCGGGTACCACTCACCACTCTGAGCCCCATCTTTCCTCCCATCCTTCATCAGTCAAGTTTCAGCTTCTTTGACATAGAATCTCTCCCTCTGTTTGTGTATTGCTTATCACAAATGAAGTCAAATTTCTCATTTTGGAGCTGACAATGAAGAGAAAGACAAAGCAGTAAATAAAACAGCTAAGAGCAGGATAATTTAAGAAAATGCTGGAGAATCCATGTTGATTACCGTGCATTGTACAGGAAAACCTAGGGAGTGTGGTGCTCATTAAGGTGTAAGGAAAAATACACAATACAAAGAGATAGAGGAAAGAGGAAATCCAGCTGTTTGGGCCCTTACTACAGCAAAAACAACAAAAACCCCTCAAAAACAGAGTCAAACCACAGTGCCAATCAAGGACAGAAAAAAAAAGGAACAACAACAAAAAAAAAAGAATGTGTATAGAAACAGTGGAGTGGGGTGAAGTAGAGACCAGAGAGCTCTAACCCATTATAAAAAGAAAATGCTGAGGTAGGGAACTAACACTGCCACTACAGAGGTCACCAGGAAACGTGCTGGGGGAGCGGGGGGAGCAGGGAGGGGGGATCCTTGGGACAGAATTCACCCTGAAAGGGTCAAAGATAGTTACTGCCAAAGCAGGTTAGCTATAATTAGTGCATGGGAACAGACAGTAAAAGGATTGTGATGCTAATGTCTGGGATTTTCAAAAGTATTCAGAAAGCTTTTTGTTCTCCACCACTCGAAGCCTCTCATTGTCTTTGCATCCCAGGTTATTGATGGTTTCAACTACAATTCCGAATGCTGAAGGAACACAGAACTGATTATCTTGTGCTGCTGTAGCTGAGCTCACCAGCCCTTCAGAGTGAGAAGCAGGCAATGTTTTCACAGATGAACATTTCCCCTCTAAAATTTCTGAGCCATGTACCACAGCCCCAAGCTTTCAGCATTCTCTCAAAATCCTTTAACATGTTTTTTCTTAGATGACTGGACGTGAAAATGTGCTTTCCACTCTTATTATTACATTACTGTGCCTTCTTTCCCTCCACTCCTTTATTTTCTAACTGCTTTAACATGTTTGAGAACAAGCAGTGCATGAGAGTGCAACTCACACTTTAACAGACATCCATAAATTTAGGCTTGAATTACACTGCTGGTGCCATGCTGTGCAGCTGCTGGGGGGAAACTAGGCCAGTGTAGAGTAGTTACTGACAGAAGATTTTCCTGTAATGATACTGTTAGGTACAATTCAAGGGTCAGCATCTCCACTTTCCAAATATCTATGAAGAGGCACAAATCCCCTCAGCCTAGCTGTATTTCAATATTGTATAAAATGGAAACCAAACAATTTCTCTTCCAGAAAATCTAGACTCATCACCTGAATTTCATGGGGTACAACTCCCTTGGCCACAAAACCACAAACACGCTCTTGAGCATATGAAAAATCCAAATTTTACTGTCTGCAATTCCTACACTATTGGACATCTCTCCTTCCTCCTGCACTGGCCTAAAACCAAGTGTAACCTTGCAAAGGCATCTGACAGTGAGCTAAGGGAGCCACAGGTAAGGACTCGAACTAAAAGAGATCCAAGCTAGACTGACCTTTTAACTCTGCTTGCAGGTATCATCTGCAGAGTCCAAATCAAGTCCTCCTAACAGAAGACACAATCCTGCAACCTTGGCAGTGAATTTAGAAGAAATTTTGGCTTTTCCCCCAGGATAATGGATAAACTTGCTCCAGGCCTTACATCTCTGTCTGTGGTAGGGAGAAGGCAGAAAAAGGTCCTCTGATCAGATTCCATCAGGAACCATCCATGAGGATGATAAGGACCAAAGAACAAGTTTCCAACCATGAAATTTCTGGTCCATATTCTGATGAGTGGAATCTGCAGCTGCTGATGGAACAGCTCTGAGGTTTACCCTTTCTCACCAGCACATTTCCATAATTTCTTAAAGTTTTCTTACGTTAAGGTACTCCAGGGCATCACAGCTCCTACAGTTCTTCAACATTTCATAGAATGCAGGTGACTGCAAGGCTGCGGACAAGCTGCTCTGTGAGGGTAGTGAGGGCAGCACAAGCAAGGGCTGGGCGATAGAGTTCATCCCTGTTTCCTCTTCAGAGCTGGGAATTGCTCAGTGTCTTCCCACCCTAGGAACCTGCCACCCCAGCAACCCACCTACAGCCCCTGCTAAGCTAGCCCAAGCTGCAGTGGTGTCCCTGCAGAGCTGTTTCATGCTGGTACAAGATAGGGATTTTTAAATAACACGGTCCTTCACTATCCTGCCTCGCTGCTCAGCAAAATGTACTACCTGCTAATCACGAGCTGATTATAAGGTTTTCCTTAGTTTGCTGGAAAACCAAGCAGTGTAAGTGGGCCATTTTTCAGTGCTCATTAGGCACACACAGAGCCAAGCCTCACACCAGGACACAAACAGAGGCGGGACTGCAGGTGCTGACTTTGCCGGCAGCCACTCGAAGACTCTCCCCGGATTCTGCAGCTGCAGAGCTGAGGGTACCTCGCCCCAGCTGCTCCCAGGTGTCCCCAGCCCTGGCCTGACCCGCAGCTCACCTTCCCGAGGAGAAAGGAGGCTGTGCAGGCACCTGGGGACTGAGCAGAGAGGAAGGGAAGGCACGGCTCCATCGCACCCACAGTCTTTGCACAGCAAACGTGACACAAAGCTCAGCCGCAGCTTTGCTGGCCCAAGAGCTGCTCCTTTCCATGGATTCACCAGCAGCTACAGCACATCAAGCCCACGAGCATAAATCCATTTATGTTACGGTGTTCCTAAAGCCCAAAATGAAAGAGGCGCTTTTTTAACCCACACTGGGAAAGTATTTTTGCCATAAACCACTTCAGACGAAAGCAGCAGGTAAAGGGAGGGCAAAGACAGAGCAGTCAGGAGGGGTTAAGGTCAGTGAGATGGTACACAGGACCCCGTACTGCCCACCAGCCTTCTCCTAACTCATTCTTTTCCCAGGGAAAATCTATCAATGCCTTACCACTTGACTGAGGTGGAACCCTTAATTAACATTTGCAAATTATTTTCATATCCCCAGGTAAGAGGTGCAATACAAATATGTGGCACTATGAAAGAACAGCCCTTACGCTTGAACTCCTTTAGTAGTGCAGAGAAAAAGGAATTACTTAGAGAATAAAGAAAATAATAAAACCCAGACTTTGAAATGTCATCTGCATTTTGGACCTCAGAAATACAAAAGGATATTTAGCTGGGACATTTAAAGAATGCCAGAGCCTTCCATCTTAGCTTTACCTTTACCCAAAACAGGGCATGGGTCATTGTTCACTGCATCAGAAGATGACTTGTTAAACCCTTCTCAGAGAGCACTGTGCTTTGAACATAACATCCTCGATTACATTTTAAAGTTGCCAGTTAAACAGGATTGCAGATAACAGGTTCTGGCAACCAGCAAAGCCAAAGGACAGGCTGATTTGAAGTGACTCCCAACAGCGACCTGCAGAGATCAGCCCACTGCTCAAAAGAGATTCCTGGGGGCACCGGGCTTTCTTTTTGAACTAGGTTTGAACTAGCAGCTAATGGGAGAGCTTTCCCACATTCCTCCTTTATAACTAGGCACAAGCAAATGGGAGACAATGACAAATGACATTCAACTGTAACATCTTCTTTTTGTACTATTATTATTAAAAAATGGCTTTTGTGAGTGCCTTTGGGGTTCCACATTCTCCAGGGCAAATTTCTGCTCTACATCACACAAATACAAATCTGGAATAATGTCAGTGAAGTCAAAGGAAATATTTGGGCATTACAAAGACAATTTTGAGCAGAACTGATTAAGACTGATCTAATTACAAGAAGGGACAAGCAGACATTCTAGCATTAGTTAAGGGGCGAGGGGAGCACAGCAGGTTGCACATGTTGTTTTGATCAAATTTGGCTTTATCACATGCAAGCTGGAGGCTTTAAGGCACATAAAACTACTCCCCAAAATATTAAAAAATAGTTTTATACATTTTTTGCATTTCCTGCCCTAAGGTACCAGTTTATATTTCCAATAACCATATGTACATGAATCCTAAATTATATAGTGAGCAGCCATGATCCAGGTAACTACTAATCTCAGACTGACTAAGAAATCTGTTGAGCTTAATTGCTGTTAAGAGTTCACATCCATAAACATGGATGTTTATTTCCTCTCCTCAGGATTTGTCTGGCTTCCTATTGAAACTGGGAAACATATGGAGAGGTAAAACATCGTCTGCTGTGATACACACATTGTCTGCGAAGGAACTCTAATGTTTCACATTAATGCTGTCTCATTCACAAGCCAGATCCTTTTCTAAGTGAACTAAAATCCCCAATAATTTCCTTAAAGCCCTGCTTGACACCCTTGTGACCACGAGTCAACAGTCCTGAGTCTACCATTTGCTTATGAAATTAGAGCATAAGAACACCTACATTTCCTGGACTCATCCTCTGTGAAGCATAACTGGGCAGATGAACTTTCAGATGTGCAAGACAAGCAGGTAAGTATTAAGTAACGCTCAAAAGTGCCTTTACATGATGCAACCTCATGACACTGACAGTTCTGCAATTAGCAATAACAGTTCTGACCTGGAGAATTTCTATGAATTTGCCACTTCTTTTCATTCTACCTTCAGCCCGCAATAGACTGCACAGACTAATGTAAGTTTGAGTAAACCAAATCCAAGTAAATTCTAATAAAATAGGGTTTTAAAGAAAAAAAATTGTCCTTCTCTTCACATTTTTTCCCTGCATACCTGATGCCTACTCCATCTTGTGCTCCTTGACACGATGCATCTCTGCTACAGAGTTAATTTTGATCACTTGGACTCAGCCAGCTGTGTGGCAGCTTTCAAGCTTTGATGCACCAGGCTGTAACTTTGACAGAGCAGCCAGCAAACTGACCAACCTGGCATGACAGAAACACAAGCTCAAATTAAGTATTGTTGACTTAGCAGGACCCTGTGAGGAGCAACCCCTGAGCTGGCAGTCAGGCCCAAGCAGCTCATTGAACCCATTGACCAGAATATTCAACAGCTTGTCTAAGAATCCTCCTCTCTAAACAGACATTAATCCCTGCTTTGGAAAAATCCTTGCTAACTCTGAGAGATTACTGACAGGTTTATTTTCCAAAGAAAATATTTCAAAACACAATTTTTTTTTCCTCTTTCGAATCATTCTTGATACTCACTCTCTAATTAAAGATTTTCATGCTCATTAAAATAACAAGATCAGCTGTGCTTGGTTAAAGCTCTCTGCATTCACCACTCAGTTCCTCAGGTCAGATGCTTACACTGGAGTCAGTACAGACATTTTAGAGGCAAGAATCAGGTCTCTCTCTGCAGTCATACACTGGGATGCACACAGAATGGGGTTAAATTATAATTATTTCAGTAATTAAAGTAATCCCCCATAATGAGAAAACATCCCAGGAAATGAAATAAGCTGACACAACAGAAAATTTCTTATTCCTTTATGCAAATGAATTCAGGTAACCATAGCCTAAAATTTCTTCCAGGGTGGGCACACATCTGGTATTTCATCAGTTTTGAGAAATAAAGTGTTTTCTTCCCTTGGCTGCAGCTCCTCACTGGTCTCTCTGGGTCAAATAAATCTCCAGAATGGAAGATGAAGCCTGTGGCTTGGGTTATATATAACAGAAGAGTCGCTGGGTTGACCTTACCTCCAAACAAACACTGAAAGACATTTTTCTCACTGAAGGATAAAATACACTAATGGGGAGGCTGAAGATTTCTTTTTCTTCCCAGCTGCTCCCTTCCCTTAAAATGCCTGTACCTTCAGGAGCAATGACTCTGCAGCCCATGGAATGGAGCCACAGGGCCCCCTCACTCCTCCAGAGCAGCTCCTTGGGAAGCACACTGGAATTCACTGGAAAGTACGTTTGAATTTCAGCTTTGCTGACTACCTATTGCATTCTACTGAAGGATTTACACACACAAAGAAGTCTGCCAGAAAATAACCAAATGTTTATCAATTGAGCTTCCCAAAACCTGCAGCAGTGTTTGACTGGATACCAATAATCCCACTTTTCTGAGAGTGCTCTTACATTGCTGAGAAGGAACAAAGCCAAGTGCTATAAAATCGCCTCAGAAAGCCGAAGCACATTTTTTTGCAGCCTTGTACCACATCGGTGTTTTCAGACACCAGCCATTTTTCTTGATTTACCAAGAACTCTCAGGTGTTTCTGCCACTCAACAATTACTTGCTCCTAGACAATTTTTTTTTCTCCCTTCCAGACTGTAGTCAGCAGCATCCCCAGACTGTAACTTTGCTTTATAGCCTGGGGCCAGTTATGAAACCAGCGCATTGTTACAGTGAGAGATAAATGATTCCAGGGTACCAAGGAGCAGAAGGGCTTGGGAAAAGCTCTCCAGCTCTGAAAAAAAACCCCCAAGCATGCACCTGTTCCAGAAGTGATGGGAGAAAGGTGTGTTTTTTACATAGGGAGAGAGAGATTCAAGGGTTGCTCTCATATTGCCTGGTCTACCTGACACAACAGGCACAAAGCAGAAAGTCTGTGCCTGAAACAGAGGAGATGCTGCCAGGCATTCCCTTTTACTTTTTTTCTAAACTAAACAAGTGAAAACTAAAAAACAGAGTGTCAGAGATGCTCTCTGAATGACATCTGGTGTGTATAGAGTCACAGAAAACTGCAGGAATTTCAAGAGCTGACCAAAGGGCTTGAATAACAGCCTTGGAATGTGAGAGTCAAACGGAATCAGTGAGCTCCTTCAGCAAAGGAGAGGTGGAGAGTTCACCCAATTACTTTGAAAATCCCACAGAGAAATGGTGGGAGCTTTCCTCCTGTGATCCAACAGCTGGATGCTCTTCTACAAGATGCACATCCTTGGAAAATCTCTCTGGTGTGCTGTGTTCAGGATCGAAATGCAGATTCATGGGGTAGGCAAGCCTGCTGAGTCTTCTGTCTTTGCACCCATGAGACATGCTCTGCTTCCAGAAAATTTCATCTCCTGAAATCCTAATCAATGCCTTCTCTGTGGCAAGACGGCTTATTTCTGGGTTGATTCTATAAAATTCTGAAGGACCAGCTTTGATTTGTTAAGGCAGGGGAGCAAAGCGGGGATGTGCATTCCCTATTTCCACTGAGGGAAAGGAGTGGCTGAACAGCAGCTTGGATTGGATGACTGTGCTCTTTCCAGTAATTAACATCTACGGTACAGCAAAGAAAAACAGACAAAACTGTTGCAGGGATACAGGACACAATTCAATAAAAATGTTCCTAACTCTAGAAACAGATCACCAACACACTCAAATAGGTTGTTCCACTCTGCACATCCTTTAATAGCACTCCCTAGAGAAATTAATTTCCTAGATAAACACTTTTTTTAAAAAAATAACACTAATTCTATTCTGACAATTTTTGTGAGTTTAAGTAGAAAATAGAACTGTTACATATTCATTAGACATGGAACAACTCTAAGTGTTGTGCCACACCATTAATATTTATTTTAGTCTCTTTTTTCTCCTGTAAGAAGCAATACAATTTTTCAAACCATCAGTTCGCATTACTAAAATGGAAAAAAAAAAGAAAAACATGGTAGGTGAAAATGAAACACACAGGGCCTTAATTCAGTGAGTAATAACTTACATAATTTAATAAAACAGGACAGGAGTCCTCTCACTGAGGTCAAAAGAAATAATCACATGCTGTAAGTTAGCTCGGTACCAGACCTCGCTGCCATTTCCCACTGATTCTTACTTGGAGGGAGGATTACTGGAAAATTGTTGTCCCCTGGTGCTCTCTCGATCTTTTGCTGGAGGTTATCAGAACAACAGAACAAAACACAGGGTCTTCTCCCAACATTCTGGTTTATTTGCACCAGTAACACGTTACACACCAGCCTGTGACTGGGACAGATGAGGCGAACACACGCTTCTTTCTGCTGGTGCCGCGCTGCCCTTGGAAATCATAACCGGTAAATGAAGAGGTTAAAGCCAGGAATGTCTCTGTGTATGCAGCAGCTGGGTGAAATTAATCACCTGGACAAGAAATCAAGAGTCTGACAGTGCCCTTTGTCAAATTAAGAGTATAAAGTAAGAATCTGTACACAAAGCAATGCAGCAAGGTTTAACGCCACCTGGATATTTTACCAAAAGAGCAACCTGCACAGCAAAGATTACTGAGAATTAGTCCTGTTTTCTAAATACATTTAGTGTTTGTGCACAATGTTCCATTTCCACTGGGAATGCCTACTACGTACCTACAGAACTTGAAACAGTTTTGTGATCCCTAGGACAGCCAGCTGCGGGAAATGATTTACTATGAACACACCACTAAGTTATGCTAAGGATTTACTGCAATTCCATATGAGCAAAACAAAACACTGCCTTTTGAAGGGCATCATAGAAAACTATCTTTTCAACTGCTGAAATGAAAATAAATGCCTTTTTCCACATCAGCACACAGTAACAATCTCTCAAGCATTTCCACATAAAAGCTTCTTAAGCTTTGAAATGGCATATTTAAGCTAATTGTTCTGTGCTAAAAGAAACAGAAAAGGCAGTAAAAATTGTGTTTCTTCTCTTCACTTTTTCTCCATTATAACACTTGATGTCTCTTCTTACATAATTACCAAAACTGAGTTCATCTACTTTAAAAATATAAGAACTGAAATATGCATTTACCTTTTGCCATTCCTTTTCTACCCCACTCCTTTTAAGCTATAAAATCATGTTCTGAAGCCACTAAAAGTAGCGTGACATCTGTGAAATGATGCTTTTTGTTTCTAATGCATGCACTCAGCTGCAGATTTGACTTTGAACTACTTAATTCTGAAATATCTAAAATAATCCCATGTCCCAGGGAAATGGCACTAAAGCATTCAGAACCACGTCTTTCTTACGAAAGGGTCACGGTAAGAAAGGGACCAGACACACCTCATCCTTTTCAGTTCAGCTTTGTTAACAGCTTTCCTGTCCCCCAGAAACCACACAGCCTCTTTGCTCCACACTGTCCCAAGGCTCACCTGTAGCCAGAAAGGAATTCAAAAGACAGGATAAGAAAAGTTTTAGGATGAACTGCCTCAGACAGTAGATAAGGTAATGGGATGCAGAGTGGAAAGGCCAGACAGAGAGCTGTAATCCAAAATGATTATGTCTGGCAAGAAGGCGGCTATTTTGTGTTTATATTTCAATTTCCATTGCCTCATTTTTTTGTCCTCCTCCTTCTGTTCCTGTTAACTTCTAGAGCAAGCTATACAATCCCCCTTAGAGTTTGAGCACAGGATTGCTCCAGCATCCACAACACACGGAGCAATGTGACACAGTAAAGGTGGGGAGAGGCTGCAGCTTTGATTTTACGCACTTCTTTGAGCTAGAGGTGAGGAGGGACAAGGATTAAAGTCCCAGACAGTCAGACCCATAACAAAAATATTAGGTGTTTCTCAGGCAGCCACTTTCTCTGAACCATGGCATTGTCTCCAACACTTCCCCAAAAAGAGAATTGGAAAAAAATATGGGGTTTTTTTCTTGCAATTTAGTCCTTTTTTTCTTGAGCACTGCAACCACCCACTCCAAACTACCAACTTTTTGCTTTGCCTGTTTACACCTATATGATCTTAGCAGCTGATGGCAGAGACAGAGATGTGGCATCTCCTCACCCCAAGCAGACAGAAGCACATGATAAACCTGCTTGCTTCACATGCCTTTAACTGTGGGTGATTTACTTAATCAGGTCTCACAAAGAAGAGAATTAAACCCCTGTCTATTAAAAACAATGACTGCTTTTTAATAGAGACAATAATTTTGCCCAGGCTGGCTGAATCCATTCACTGCCTCTGTGATTTCCCTCTGGCTGTATATTGCAGTTACACCCTCACACACACATGCTCTCACTTTGCTTCTGTAAGGCCTTTTTAGCAAAATTACCACCACTGCAAACTCACTCCTTGACTCTGCCAAGCAAACAGCATGACCCTACTCATTAGAGTCAGAGAGCCATTCGTGCCCAGTGCAGCAAATTCACCATCCATTAAAATAAAAAGTATCACAAAATTGGGGGAGTTACTCAAAGTTTTATTCTGCTGGCAGCAGAAATATATTATGAAGTGAAAACTACCATTTAAATAAGGAAGAAAGGCAGCCAGGCAGGCAGAGACATTAAAGGGAGACAAATTCTGAAGCCCTTGTCAAACTCACTGAAGCAGCAGCAGCAGCACTGGAGCACTCAGGGCCAGGCTATGGTACCACATTTCCATGGACTAAAGACAGCAAGTCCACATTGAAGACAGACAATACTCAGCTCAAGAAGCAGGACACGCTTTTGCATCAGGGCTTTCGCCACGAACAACGTTCATTAAAATGAGACAAATCTTTCAATCTGTGTCACGGGTATACTTTGAATGGTAAATCACAGACATGCACATTTTCTGGCCAGAGTACCATAAAATTCCTATTAAATACCATTTGCTTCAGCTGGGATCTCAGTACTAACTCTTCTAGTAGTCTCAGAAATGTTGTATACACACTTTTCCTCTTCAATGTTGAGATATCGACTGTCAGTAACCAAGATCTAGGATCATGGGATATTTTCTTCTAACAAAAACACATTATGCTGTGAATAGAGCCCAATTCTGAAGTCTGGTAGTAAGAATAAGGAAGTTAAAATGAGTATTTCCCTGGGTTCCCATGGGAACACAACGCTTACCTCCAAATCTGGATAGTTTCAAGATACTGGGTTAAGGAACTTTAAAAAGCCTGTCTAAATAAGCTATTCCTGAAGTTTTCAGTGCCTTCCCAGTTACTTTTCACTGGAACTACAGGCTCAGGACAAAGAGAACCATAAAAGCATGGGGGAACTTAGGAAAAAGCATACAAGTGAGGCCCAGCACATAGGCAAAACATTGGGAAGTAGCCAGAGGAGTTGGAATGTTTGAGAACATAGCTTGAGTGTTTAGGAATGGAATGGGGATGACACTCTCCAGTGCTTACTGCATAAAGTAATCATGGCTTTATTGCACTCTTCACACTGTGTTTTCCAAGAACACTTCCTGCTGCCTGCCATGGGTTTGTCCAGCCACTCACAACTCCAGCCAAACACACCTGCAACCCAGCTGCTAAGGGAAGTACCTTCTGCAGTGCAACACAGGTTACGTGGGGAGAAGTTCGTCATTCATTTGAGATAAAGAAATTCCGCCTTTATTTCTGATGCACTGGGGAAGCTGGTGAAGGGGTGGACTTGGCACTGCTGGGGTAATGGTCAGGCAAGATGGTCTTTCCAACCTGAATGATTCTGTGCAGATTCCTGAACATGAACAATGCATTCCATCTCTCCCCAGGCTTTCCATATGCCTCAGGACTTGCAGCCTAAACCAGAACTTGTTGATGTCCACAAGATGCTTTTTTAAATCGCCTTTTCATTCCTCTCCAGTGACTAGACTATGGAACAGATCCTGTCTTCTCAGGATCACAGATCTGTCAGCAATAATTACAACAGACCACTTGCAAGCTAACCAAAAAGCTGATGAAAATAGAATTCTCCTTTTGAAATTAAAAATATCAGGGGCTCTTAAATGGAACAGCAAGAAAGGCTTGGTGAGCATTAAACAAACAGATGAGATTAAGAATGTGTTAGACACTTACAACACTGTATCCAAATGTACCCTATTAATAGAGAGATTTCTCAATGGCACTGATTTTTAAAGAAACAAATCCCTGAAGATGAAAGAAGCAG
Organism: Edolisoma coerulescens; assembly: GCA_013397115.1. Taxonomy (NCBI): domain Eukaryota; kingdom Metazoa; phylum Chordata; class Aves; order Passeriformes; family Campephagidae; genus Edolisoma; species Edolisoma coerulescens. Next base: position 889,305 of record VWZW01007059.1, read on the forward strand.
ACTAATAGAATTATATCTACTGTGCTATTTTTAAAAAATCAGGAAGATAAATAAAATGAGAACTTAATCTAGAAAACCATTGGGATAACATAAATTAGGTTCTTGGGAAAATACAGATTTGGACAATAAGAGAAGCTGTGTTTCAATTAAAGTCTTTGATCATTCAAGATAAGTATACTGGAAAATGAAATTTTCTGCTTTATTTCATTTCTTTAGGAAATAATCTCTTTCTTCTCCATTTCCACCCAAAGTACCAGAAAACCCACCCCAAAAAGAAACAAAAATCTCCCACTGTTACCTTACTGGACACGAGGTTTTCTCCCAGCCCTGAAATCAAAATTTCTTGTATCTGTTACTTCATCCATATTGTACTTCAAATATGCTGCTGCTATAGTGCTCTAACATTTCAATTTGCTACTGCTATTTTCAACATTTCCTTTAAGTTCTTTACAAGAATATACAAAGGAAGAAAACTGTTTATTGAACAATAAAACAAAGTCTATCCTCCCTCTAAACAAAACCTTCATTAAGCTTGCATATACTTCAGTTTCTTATTGTATAGAAAACAAAAATAAATCCTATAGATGTCTGGAAAGGTATCCTGCAATGAGAAACTTCAGGATATTTATTTAATTTCTTAGACTGAAAGTAACTTTGGAACCATCACTTCACATAACACCTTTTTGTAATGTGCAGACACAGACCAGTTGTCTTCAGGGATTGTTTACACTTAAAACTATTCCCTTAGGCTGGTAGTTCAGACTTAACTTAAAATATTAGCACCTTCATACACTGCATTCTAGGAACATTTAACTGAAAGAACAATCTGCATAGGAAAAACTATAATAAAATGGACTTATCCTGAAATGGATTTCAAGAAAGCAAATTGCCACACCACATTCTTGTGTCTTTCAAGCCCTGACAGACTTGTCACCATGGCATTTCAGGATTTGATTACCAGCTGCAAAGAAAAAGAAAATTTTTTTGGAGCACATTTATCAGAGGTTATTGTATATAATCTTTTTATTGATGAATTTGCAATAGCAGACATCTTGCACCCTGAAAGTTCTTTAAAAGTTTATAAAAATTTGGCATCAGTTGCAGTGTGCAAGAAGGAAAATAAACAATCAGGAAACAGCTAGCACTGGATATTTTCAGTGCACATTCTAACCCCAGGAAACAAAAGAACCATTTCTCTTGCGCTGCAGCTTGTCACCTTCCTAGTACAGACTTGTAGATTTACACAGGAGGCGAGACAATCCCAATCCAATCTTAAAACATCTCAATCATTCAGTCTTTTTCCTTGACCCAACTTATCACTTATCCTCACAGATCACAGCAGTTTCACCAGGATGCTCTGTCTTCAATTTTTTCCGAGATGGCCCTCCTGGGAGCAGGGCTGTGCAGTGCTCCAAGGACCGGGCAATTTCATCAATTGTCCATTTGTCCTCGTGCAGGGCGTGCTCCTCCAGCGTGAACGGCCCCTGCTTGGTGCGGGTCAGCTCCTGCACTGTGGCACAGGTAGAGAGCTCTGCAGCAAAGGAGAGAAGAGGCATTGGACAAAGTACATGGAGAAACTTTAAAAGTGTAACTACTTCCAGCTCACTTAAAATGTATTTTTTTGTGTAGCCTTCTACATGATTCTGCTTTGTTTGACAAGGAAGGTCACGAAGATTTATCACTCATTTGTATCTTCTAAAATTTGACCCAAGGAAGTCCTTTGATTTCAATAGCTGTCCAATGCAGTAAAGAGTTCAGAATCTGACAGAAAGCTGTCAAGAATTTTCCCAGATTTAGATCAGAATGAAAAGTGAGGAAATAATGTTGTAAGATGTAAGCAGAACATTCTGCATTCTCAAGTGACCATGAACTATTTTTCCCACACATTTTGAGGCCTTAGCACTTCTTGCCTTCAAGAGGAATTTTTAACATTTTCATCCTGTGCTGCCTATCAGGATAATAGAAACTGAGATAAGGAAAAATAAAAAATATATCGAAATGCTCTCCTATGTTAAATAAATACCAGCAGGACACAATTACATATCAAGAAGCTACAAAACATAACAGCAACTAGAGCTGACTTGTAAGCACACAGGTACACTAAAATATTCTCTCCCACCCTTTCTGATGCAGGAAGATTTTTATTTCATTTTCAATTTTTGATAAGAAGCCAGCCACGGACAGACTTTATCTTGGTTTGTCATTAAAGGGCTAAACATAAGCCAGTATCCTCAGAAGGCAGTTACCGAAACTTCGACTTGCCTAAGCACAAATAACAACATTGAAATTCATGGGGTTATCCCACATTACTTGCCTTCCTACAAATGTATCATTTAAAAAAAAAAAAGTTTGAAATGGATTATCTATTCTCCATCATGCAGTTTGAGAGATACAGAGCACAAGACAAATAATCCTGTGGGAAAGCAAAACTATTCACAGTTCAGGCAAAGGAGAAAGAAAACACTAGAAAAATCATCACCAGTGTGGAAGTCTTTCCAGCAGATAGGGTTTATTATGTGCATGGTAATGTTCTGTGCAATCTGTTTTCAAAATGTGATGAATAATGTTTAAAAAGACAGTTCTTTCTTCTTCTCATCCTTAATCTGAGTTAGCTTTAACACATGAAAGAGGGGGGAAAAAAGTCCCCCCCTCGCCTTGCATTATCTTGCTCAGTGCTATTGCTTGCTCCATTTTTATCACCTGGCCTCCAAGGTCCTCTGGCAATTATTTAGCCATCATTCCCCCATGCCCCTAAGGAAATTACCTGGGTATACAAAAACAAGTGATAGCACTACAATTCTGTAAAATAACACACAGGTCTAGTAACTTGAGATATACAGAATGACAAAATTTTTCCATAAACACACACTCATTCCTTAAATTTTCATGGTTTTTTTTTCCATGCCTACCTTTGCCAATGTCATTGACCAGGCTCCTGACATAAAAGCCACCACCACATTCAACATCTGGAATGTTAAAAGTGACATGGTAAATTGCCAGTGCCATGTGAAATCTACTTTACATAGAAGCCATGCCCCCACACAAATGTAAAAATGTGCTAAGCAAACAACCCAGTGATAAAATATTTATAGGATGCAACATCAATTATTCATCCTGTAACATATGTGAGGGTGAGATTGCTAAGCTAGACAGGAGGGAAAGCAAATAAAATGGCAACTGTACTAACTCACCAGAATTTAAGTACCTGCTATGGTATGTTAAGAAATGCTTCAGTCCTATTCATTTTAAGTATTTCAGGTTGATTCATATTTCTAACGATGAAAGCAAGTTACTTCAAGGATAGCCTAAACTGACTATCAGTGCTTTTCAGATACTGCAGACAGGCAGCTCCACTAAAATTTTAAAATTCGTCTTTAACTTTCTCTGCTCTCTCAGCCCTTCCCTTCCCCCTCTGCCAGTGATCAGCTACTTGTCACCCAACCATAAAGTAAGGGCTGAAGTCACACAGCACTGGGTTCTGTCACTCATACCTGCTCATCATAAAACATCTGGTCCATCACAGAACTGGGGATCAACTGGGCAGACAGATCAATGCGAGGCATCATCTTGACCTTACAGTAGCATTAAACATTTACAACAGTCTTTTTGGTTTATTTATTAATACGCTTCTTAATGTACTACCCAAGTTCCTTGATGACTGACAGAAGGAAGGATAAGATCCTGCCTCCTCAACAAGAAACGGGTCTGGCAGTAACTGAAACTGGTCCTGGGAGAGATGCCAGCAGGTCTGGGCATCTGTGTCAAAGAATGGCAAAGTGAAGTAAGCAGACCTGAGAGAGGAATGAGCTGGAGGTTGCAAAATCATGGACAGATGCAAATAATCCCCTGACCAGTCTCTCCGAATTTTCCCTCACTAAGAGATTAGATATAATCAGCTTAACTTAAAACCAAAATACGGTGCTTTTAATGCAAAGTGAAAGTCTCTGCACATGGGCTCACACCAACTAAGTAGCTGAGCGAAATGAAACCGCTGTCACTCTCTTAGTCCCATTCTGAGTGTAAATAAACATTAACAAGCTGGGAGCATCGCTCTATGTAATAATCTTTGACCTTTACCCAGCGTGAACAGTGGTGGCTGGAACTGCTGGAGAGAAAGGCTGTACACTCTTACTGGCCGAGCTGGCTTTGCTTCCACTGCTTCCCCTCTCTTCATCAGAGTTGAAAGCCTTTCTCCATCCTTCTTCAAAGCAGAATAGCTGATCAGACAGAGCATGAAAATGTGTGTCATACGGTTGTAATACAACAGGCCTCCCATTCTCCAGATCCTGGTAACATTGTATTAGAGTAGCACACATTTTACTCCTCTCCAAGTACTCACAAAACCCCACAAAAACCCAGCAAATGCTGCTGAAATCTCTTGGACACAGAATCATCCCATTTACCAGTAGCTACATAAACTGGAAAACAAGAGATGGTCCTCTATTTCTCTCTTGCTGTACAGATTTAAAAGCATTGCACCACTCACTTTGCAGTTTATGAAATAAAAGGGTTTTTATAACACTTGCAGCTGCCTCTAACCCCCTGTGTCTCAGAAGTCTGCAGGGCATCCTCTGTTTCAGTGTCATGCTGAGCTGAGCACTGGGAGCCACTCAGGCAACCCCTGTAATTCTACATTGCACCTTTCCTTGTCTCACACCAGGGTCTTTCCTGAACAGCAGCCGCCAAGTTCTAGGATATTTAGGGAACCACTACAGAACCAAAGAAACTGATTTCACTGATTACATGGAACTTCATCCAAAGCTCCAACTTTGGTCATGACAGAAAGATGACCATAGAAAAATCCAAAAAGATCTTGCTCGCAGTAGTAGAGTGCAGTTGGAAACAAGTCACATGAAGCAGAACACGTGGGGCATTACTGACCTTACAGGGCTCACACTGCAACCACAGTAAGTGACACATGGCAAATGCAAAGGAAAGCAGGTTAGCTCAAATCACCATAAAAGCCATCTGTCACAAGCTAAGTCACGCACACTGCCAGCTACTATGGCTCACCTGACCAGAAGAAATTTGCTAAGCTACAGAAGCTCAGTCACTAATCCCTCATTCATACTCTTAAGTTTTCAGAAAATTAACTCAAAGTCATTTAAGGCACTTCCACAGACATGTTGGTAAGATTGGAGGACAGGATAGAAGAAAAGCCCTGCAAAGCTGTTTAAGACTTTTGCAACTTTACATTTACCCAAAACACCCACAGACTCCAGGTCACCATTTGTGCTGATTTTAAAACAGGCGTGACCTGCAAATGTTGCAAATGTTGAACTCCTGACTGCCTGGCCGCTACCCTCTTGTCAAAATGTGTCTCAATACTTCTGAGAGAACTGACTTCTGCTGGCAAGTCCTGACAGCTGAACACAACTGTCAAGAGTGTCTGAATATCATGGAACTTACAGCGGAGGAACTTGCATGATGTCCCCTGTGAATTTTTGCAGCACATTTTCAAGATCTCCTTTTGTTACCTGGTCTGTGGAAAGAAAACAGTTGGTATGGTAGTATTGATTATTCCCATGGCACTAATGGCATCAATCACATTCTGCAAACAGATACAAGTTAAGAGTTCCCTCTCTTCTGAATTTAGATGGGGTGAAAAACACCAAAGAAAAGAGATAAAAAAACAGATTGTAGGCAGGAATGTGAATTATCACAAAAGGAGTGGAACAAACTGTCCAAGGTGATCAGGACAATCTGGATACTTTCAGAAGGGCAGAAATCCTCCTAAACATTTTCTTTTGCAATTTCTCTCTCTTGAGGCTGCAAATTCATCTGTCTTGGAAAATACGTAAGAACTACAACATTCAGAATATTCTTATTTTTTTAACAAGCACCAAAAAGAATAAAATGCTCATCTAACCCTGGGAACTTCTCTCTGAGAGAACCTAACTGCAAGGAAAAATACAACAGATTATTAGAAAACAAAACCACTGGTGTAGAAAAAGCCTGCATCTGAAACAACACATCAAATTTCCCTGTCAAACAACTAACCTGCAAATATACTCTGGGGTATAGTTATATATAAGAAAGGCAATTTTACTAACGAAATTCTGTAAAAGAGAGACAGCTGGTTTAGGCAACGTACTTTCTTTTAAGAGTACACATAGACATCTGTCCCACTTTTATTGGAAGGCTATAACCTAAGTAGCTGATTGCATTGGTCCTCCGAAGCTCTATTCAACAGAGATGACATTCATCCCTAATTTGTTTAGAGAGTGCAAACATAAGATCTGTAATCACAATGCACTTCAGCGCATTTCTACTGTCTAGGGTTTGACTGGACCTGTTTCTCATAAGTTACATTTAATTAGTGTCATCCCTGCTAAGTCAACAGCATTCTGGAACATAAACCAAGCAACTTTATTTATTGAGCCTTCATTGTATTTTGAAACAGACCTTTACTTGCAAACCTTAAAAACCAGATGTACTTCATGCTATACATAAAAAACATAAGATTTCTTTCACAGCAGCTCTGGGAGATGGTCCTGTGGTTCCTCACTTCTGCAAAGCACAATTTGCAGCCTCAAGAGCAGATGCTGTCCCTAGGCCCAAGCAGCTGTCCCAAGATGTGTTATTAACAGCAAGGTTGCATGGCACAAGGCACAAAACTCAGTCAGGGATGCTGAGAGAGACCAATTTACACCAGAATACAAGCTAGGAACAACAAAATCAATTGTACAGTAAGTCTGAATCTTCTGAAGAGTTTCTTACATGGTCATTTCAATCCTGTTTCTATTTAGCAACATAACACAACAAAACTATATGGTAGAAAGTCAGTATGACCCAGCTCCATGACAGTGATCCTGTCAGCCTTCCTGTGAATCCCAGGTTGCTTCAGGTTAGAACTCAGTATTTGAGAGCTAAGCACAAGTGCCCCTTGGAATTCTCCTGCCAATCTTCACCCCATGAACTACATTTGTGGCCAGGGCATTTAATGAGACACCTGAGTTCAGTTCTGGCTCTGATCTCATATTCCCCTGACTGAGAGGTTACATGTGGCCTCTGAGGAAGTGATATAGGCAACCTATGTCTCAGGAGAAAAAAAAAATCCCCATGTGCAAAACGATGCATTAAGCCATTAACAAACAAGAGTTGTGTGGTGTGTTATCAAAGTAAATATTTACAGATGACTTTGCTAAGATCTAGTATGCTTCTGAACAATGGTGACTATTGACTGATTTTCCTGCTACAAAGGAAGGAAAATAAAGTTACCAAACCAAAAGGTGCCAATTGTGCCACAACCTCAAAAAACCCTCCACTGAAGGGTGATTCTGCCCTGTGCTTGCTAACAAACTACTCCAAAAGAAAATGCGAGAATTATCTATGACAGTGTAACAGAAGTTCAGCAGATGACCTCAATTCAGTCTGGCCCAGCACAAATTATTTGAAAATAGACAAGCAGAATCATGAAAGGACTACACTTTCCAAATTATTCAGGTAGCTCTATTAAACAGATACTTCAGCATAATCATCAGAGACCTGAGAAAAGCCTCATTAATTTTGTTCTCCATGTCTGGATATAGCCTGTAGGCAGCTGGGAGGAAGTGGGTTTCAGAATGTACATTCCTGTACACAGTTACAAATATTAAAAAAGGGCTACTAACATTAACATGCTCAAAAAAGCATCAGAGGAATACTAAATGCTACTTGCTTCCAAAGTCAGCATCTGACAGCCTGGCAGCAGGATGAAACCATAACCTAATTTCACATGGAAATGCAAACTCATTGTCTGATAAGAAACCAAAAGCTATGACAAGTTCAGAAGGGGTTAAAAGCAGGGAGCTCTCTTCAGTACATCCTGTCATTGTGACTAACTGTACAGTTTGCTTCCTAAGCTGCTGTCTAGGGACACTTTGAGGACTGAAATGGAACACTTTCTTAGAGTTAATATAGCTGGCAACTTTCTGCAGGCACTTTCCTCTTATGTTCCAATGAAGTCATTCAAGAAGAGTTTTATACATCTTGCAAACTGGTTTAGTGCCTTTCTCTGCACTAAGGCCCAAACCTGGAGGATGCTGGCACTCAGGATTTATATTCCCTTGCAGATGCTCTGTTTCTCCAAGGATCCTTGTAGGTGTCAAAAGAAAACTGAAATTCAGCTCAAATATCTGGTTTGCCTTTTCTTGGAATACCTATTAGGGTTAGAAATTAGGGATGGTGGGCCAAAGAGAGTATCCTGCAGAAAACCAAGCTACTTTGGAGAAGACACTGAAAAAGATGAGAAATACAAAACACGTAGGTACAATGGAGAACAAAAAAGGAGTGTTCATGTTCTTTCCTTTCTGAAGAAATCACATCTGACTGATGTGCACAAACATGGAAAGCAACTGAGACCAATGTCACGATCATTTCTTTCAGCAAAAGGGAACTGCAGTGCACCCAAAACTGCAGTGCCCCAGCAATGCCAATGCTGCTCTTCATGGGACCACGAGATGAACTGGCTCATGCAACTGATCTCAGTTTAAAATGACAAGCAACTCAAGAAAAGGGGGTATTTTTAAGCCAAATCAGTTCCCCAAGCACACAGTCTAACAGAAAGGTAAACCACTGTAACAGAGGAGGTGGTGCAGAGGTGGGAACTGCTGTAGCAGGAGCTGCCAGGGAGAGAAACACACACAAAAGCAACACTCTAAATTCTGTCTGCAGTAAACAATACAAAATAAAAAAAACACAACTAGTACTTCAAAAAACAGATTTTGATTTTATTTTTTTAATCAAGTGACCATGGAAGTTGCATCTATTTGAAACGGTATTTCACATCTCACATGTGAGCAAGTATCTCTGAATACTTCTTAGTGCAGCATAACCACAAAATTCCACTTTGAGAGGGACAGATAAATACCAAGAAAGTGAATCATCACTTCATTCAACCATCATGAAGTATTGGCAACTCTAACACCATGTGGATGCTCAGTCCTCCAGAAGCTTAGGGACTTAGAACTTGATCCTGAAGCATAAATAAATAATCCAACATCTCTGAATAACATTGCCTAGTAAATAATACTATTTAGGATGTGAACAAGAAACTCATGTTTGCCTACCTCGTGAGAAAAGAAAAACTGCAAAAGAAAGGAGATTGGGAGTGAGAAGTGAAATCCAGGCTATTTTTTTCATCATGCTATTAAAAAAAGATTATTTACTTCATGTACATATTACTAGGTACCACAAAGAATGTAAGACCTGTAAAGTTGCTAAGCAACTGGTTACTATCATTTTTAAATTTTTTTTTCCCCAAGGTTGTGAAAGAACTAATAAAAAATACATTTACTGTGTCCCTGCTTAGTTCTACCTTGTTTCTAAGATGCCCAGCAAAGCCATAGTCAGCATGAGTTCTGAAGTCTTAAACCCTTGCGCTGTGCTCTGTCAGTCAGAAAACTTCATTTATTAAAGATGCAAGCAAGACCAAGATTTGAAAGATAGCCATATGCAGAATGTAGTTTATGCCATCCTCATTAAATGTTAAGCAGTCTGTAGGTAAAGTGGTGCTCTAGAGGGAAGATCCAAGTACTTTATTCCTTCACTGGCCTTAAAGGGTTTCACTGAGAGAGGACTCCTGGGACTACACTCTGAGAGAGGAAAATGTTACTGGACACAGCACGTCATTTGTCAGCCTGTCAAAGATTTAAAATGACACAGTCCTGCCCAATTCTATTTCCTCCCTCCTAATCTAATGCCTGGTTTGTTTTTTTCCAGCAGAAATGAACACTTGCATTGGACATAATTGCATGAAGCTGGTTTGAATTATATGAGCACTGAAGTTGAAGATGAAATAATCTTAGTTTAATTTCCCATTTAAACTTCATTCAGAGTCCCAAACATCTCTTCTGCTTTCCTGTGACAGAGACCACTTATGCCTTCAAATCACATCAAGTGTATGGATACATTTATGCTTACCATAAGGTTTTTCTTCAGTTACTTTTCCTGTAGCATCTAATGTATCAGTAGCCTTGCCCAGCATTCCAATGGCAGTGTATTTCTGGGAAGGAATAAGAGAGATTATTAATGAGTCAGGTTGTTTCTTCAAGGTTGTTTCTTTTGATTTTTTTTTCCTTTTTTTCTTGTTTTTTTAAAATGAAGACTGCAACTACCAATTACTTCAAATCATTACAGGAAGAATACTGCCTAAGTGGCCAATCCAGCAGCTCTGGGTAAGCAAAAGTCAAGATGAACAGACATCAAATCAAACAAAAAGTAAATCCTGTATTACATGTGCCTGTGATTTCAGTTTTAGAAACCCAAGGAAGAAGCAACATGGAATCTGATTTTTACTATAAATACATCAATACCATTGAGAAAATAATAGGGTAGTAACATCAAAGTCTCTGTGGGGTGTCATATGTCATGGTTGAAGCAAGGCATATAGAGGAGTACCTTTCACAGACAATTTTTCTGTTCCATTAAAAAAAAAGACACAAAGACCTCCACTTGTGAAAGCAAAACACCCACTGCCAAGACAAAGCATTACAGTGGTTCTGCCATGAAATGCAGGGATATGCAATAGCCTGAAGCTGCAGTTTTGAACTCCTGGAATCTGGCAAGGACCTTGTGACCAGCACAAAGAGTTGAAGGTCACTGAGTAACATCTCTGCTCATCGTGGGTTCTCTGAATATTTGTTTCAGGGTTTTTAAGGGTCCTTCTCTAAAAAATTCTTCAGTATATGTGTTTGTAGTTTGCAAGAAGGAATCAACCTGACCCTAGGACAGTAGCTCTTGGCCTTATTGCATTTCACCTGATGCCCTCCTTTTCCACACTTTCACCCCAAGAACTGCCATGCTCTGGGCATACAGCAGAACCTGCTGAAGATGGCAGAGGCTTCCCCTGAAGCAGCTGCCCCATGACTTGTCACAAGGCTGTCAACACACCAAGCAGACCCTGTAACATGAGTCTGAGTCAAGGATACCATCAGGTATTACATCAATGGTTTGACCCACTGCCTATCCCATTCCACTTCCCTCAGCTTCCCTATGGTAAGTCCAGTGGGCTTCAAATAAAGCCTTGGAGAGAAAAATCAAAGTGTTCCACTATTTCCCAGTAAGGTTCCAGGGAATTTACCCCCAGCTAAACTAATACAAGTCTGAGGATGTATCTTTTACAAGCTGGCTGACCAAATCCTACTGGAACACATCCAAACAGGCATAAGCACTAACATTTTACTCTGAGATGCAATGCATCCTGCTTCATGTACTTGCAAAGCACAAACAAGCTCAAGTAATAACAGTGTAGGCATATAAATCACACCCACACCACTGGACTAGTAAGACATGCCTTGATTTCTTCCATGTGACAACCTGCCACTTCAATGTATTTCTTCAAGCAACTGCCACAAAATGGAAGCAGCAGAAAGAGTCAGACAAAAGGCAGCAGAGCGCAGACTTTAACAGAAAAATAAGTGTATTCTTTGCTTACTCCATGTGCTGGGTTACAGAGAATTTTCTTCATGGTAGCTGGTATGAGACTATGCTTTGGATTTATGCTGAAAACGGTGTTGATAACAGATGTTTTCATTACACGTATTAAACTGCCTTTATCACAACCCACGAGTTTTATCCTTATTCTGATTCTGTCCCCGTCCCACTCCAAGGAGTGAGCAAACAGCTGTGTGGTGTTCTACCTGCCTGCCAGGTTCAACCACACTACCACATTAGGGCTACATTTTTCCTATATATAGCAGATGTATGATAACTCTGCAAAATTAGGTATTCTAAAATAAAATTCTTGAAGTTTACACACTTCTGGAATGCATGAAAAAAGAAACAAAAGGAAGAATGGATGAATGCTGCTCCACAACAAATATTTAAATAAAGGTATATTATCTTTTACTACTATATTAGCTTTTAGGACCATAAAATTGACTGCTTCCTGAGACATTTAATGATCTGGTTCTGAACACTTAATAGCATAGCCAGAAAGACACTATTCAGCACCTATTCTAGAGGTTAATAAAAACATGTGAGCAGATCATCGTTATCCTAAGCATGATGAATGATCTCAGCAGTTCAGTAAAATTCTACATCTGAAAATGAGAAAACTCACACTCTGTCTTCTGATGTTTCCAAATCAAAATACTCATACTACTTCAATTTAAATTACTTCCTTTCCTTTAATTCTGGTTTTGGCTATCTTGCTTTAGGCTGTCTGTTACCATAACATGTTATATTTGACCTGCCAGCAATAGAGAGATAACGTCTCATCTGTTTATATGCAAACACAAACTGCGTGAACAATACAATCCAAATCTCAACATTTCCCCTTTAATTTCTGCAAAAAGAGCAAAAGGGTTTGCAGTTTGTAAAAAGAACATCCTTAAATGTTAGTCACAAATCCCCATTCCTTACAGGAGCCTTTAAGAGCCACAAAATACTCAAGCCAGAAATGCAATAATCCACAAAGAAGGCTTTAACAGGTCAGGAAATTAATAAGTACAGTTGGTTTATGATCAGTCTCCGGAGTGCTCTTGGCTATCTACAATTATATATCATAATTCTTATTTGCCACTGGATACTTCTTCCCCTTTGGTAGGGTGCAGAACCTGGAGGCTGTAGAAGATAATATGAGAGTCCAGACTTATTTGTGTCAAAATTCAGCATTAACACTCTTTAGACTCTCCACTCACACTGCCCTCAGAAGCACCCAATGGATTCTGAGTCATTTAATAAGTGTTCAGTGACCTTTTCTCACCTGTGTTGGCAATCATTTATTTCTTCCAGTTTTATAAAATACATCCAGGGGCATTCTCCCTGTACTCTCAAATCACAAATCACTGCAGGAACATAGACAGCAACTGCTCACAACACTCTGCCTTCAACCCACTCAGCCCGAAACAAAAAAAGCAAGGTAGTAGGTGTTGCAGGCAGTGGCAAAGCCTGACAAGTGCAGACTGTGACAGAAAGTGTCCCTATATTGCAGCTCCTCAGAGGACACTCTGCCAGTCAATAGCCCCTAAATCCTTGCCCTCTACTCATCTCAAGAGATCAGGACCCAAATCATTTAAAGATTAAAAGGAGCACCTCAACTTCCCTGTGGGATTGCACAGCATGCAATAGTAGCACATTAAAAGCTGAGATCCAGCACTCCCAGTCACGACTCGCAAGCGCTGCAGCATTGTGCATTAATTCCAACACAGAATGGGGGGCTGGTCCCAAAGCAGAGCCTCACAGCTGTACAGCAGTACCCTGAGGACAAACAGACCTTTCCAAAACCATCCTGCACTAGGGAATGGCAGTGTGTCTCAGCCGGTCAGAAAACCATTTTCTTGAAAAAAAGGAAAAAAAGAAAACCATTATGGCAAGTGAAACAAAAGGCAGCGAAGTGATCAGAAGCCCTTGAGCATAAGCAGCTCCACCACTCACAGCAGTGAGAAGACAGCGTTAAGATACTTTACAGTGACAAACCACTGCACTCTGTCAATGATAATGCACAAACTCTGTCACACAGAGTGGGGGATGTGCTGGATGCAACCCCAGCAAGACCAGACAGACAGTGAAATGCCTGGGTGGTTGTGCATGTGCACCATACCCATGGACCAGAAAGAAACATGCCATAAAAAGCCAGCACTGGATAAAAAACAGGATTACAGGAACCTATAAGAAACAAATTACAAACCTCTAATAAATCTCACAGCGCTTGGGAAGGGGAGTTTTGTTTTAGTGTCACAACCACAGGGCACAGTCAACATTCTCACAAACAATAAACCATATGTTTACAATAATATTTTTAGTAATAGAATAGCTATAATTTGGCTTTTTTAATTTCATACCCAGTTTCAGAGAAGTCCTTAGACTAACACAGAAAGAATATCCATAAAAAGAGTGAGAATAAAGGCAAGATTTTATCAGTATACATATTTAACTGGGAAAGGAGGGAGAGGAGGAGAAGGAAGAAGAATCCCCTCCCATTTCAGGGGCTGCACAGCCAGCAGAGCTTTCAACCCCACCCGGGGGGGCTCTGGGAGGCTGAAGCCCCTGGGCTGACTGCCAGGCATGTCTGCCCCACTTATCAGTGCAAATGCCAGACAGACCATGCAACAGAACTTCTCAGTTTTAACTGTTGAGACATCAAGGTTTTATTTGGAAAGAAGCCAAAGACTTGAAATCTTAAATTACAACGTGTTTTAAAAGCTTTTTCATACATGGAGATGCAACACTTTAGAAGAGCTAGACAGAAACACAAGTAATTACGAAACAAGGTCACCAGTAGCTGTCAGGAAGATTTTAAGATGGCTCCCACTACAAGAATTTCCCAGGCAAGGAAGCTCTCTGGAAGAGGCAGTTCATAGGAGTTCATCCAAGGATGACCCATTTTCTAATCACAGCAGCAACTGAACACAGAAGTGTAAAAGGAAAATAAATAAATAAAGGCTACAATCCCCTGTGCAAGAGACTGAAAGCTGGGAAAGAGAAGTCATATTCAATAGAAACAGAAATTCAATTTATGTAAACTGATGTCTGTGTGTGGCTAACAAGTTTGAACAAAAACAAACATAAAACAAGTGCTCTAGAGAAGCTGATGGAAATCAGGGTGAGCACACAGCAGGCAAGCACTGATCAGAATTAGTGCTCCTGTGCCAAACCCATTTGCTCTGCACTTACAGTTTTGTAGACTAAGGCCACTGAGACAGTGAAGAGGCCTTAAACTCTCAGTTTTGTAATGACATTCAGTTTGTGTTCAATGATTTCTAAAGCACAAATAACCAGTTCCGGATTTAATATTTACAGAACTTATTTTGCTGTTTGTATAACATTAGCAGCTACCAGTGGTTTCCAGTATGCTAATCATCCACCAAAACAGAGAAGTACATGAGGTAGACAAATAAGCTGGAAAAAACCCCAAGGGTTGCCATAGTTTCAATTATTTTCCAAAACAAAGCACTCTCACTAAGCAGATTCCAATATATTAAAAGCACAGAGCCCTAATCTCTTAAAAGCAGGTTGCACAGAGGACAAAATAAAGACTGCAGGATGAGGGAGGAGTTTCATGTTTTACAATAGAGCAAATTCAAAATTATCAAATATCAAACATGACCTTTTGATATACATAAACAACTTCTCTACCATTCTTTTTCTCCTAAAAGAAAAAGCTGACTTGGTGCTAAGCCTGCACTAAATTGCATTTACTGCTAGATGCTGTAATTGTACTGTCACTGCTGAAGAACTATCTGATCTTTACTTTGTGGACTAACAGGATTTTCTGATCTCTTGTGTCAGCTTATTTTAAAGAGTTCAAACATTATGGGATGACTAGATTTTCCAGGTGAAGGACTAGAACCCCCTATAACAGGGGAACCCACAGAAGATACTGCCTGTAGCTCAGAGAAGCTTAAAGGTGTTAGCTAAAAACTGTATCAAGTATAAATTTTGGTGTCAGAGGGACCACAGGAAAGGGGGCAGGTGAGAGAACAATGCCAACAGCAACAGGAACACTGCATCACCTGAGATAGCACCAGGCCACATGTCACCTACAAACACAGTACAGGCTCACAACATCCAAGAGGGGATGCAGGTTAACGTGCAAAAGACTGTTTGAAACCCACAGTCTCTTCATGCAAACCTTTCTGGTAATTGCTCTCTGTGGAAACCTCTCTCACTCATCAAAATGCCTCAGGTTGGCTCTTAAATGTCATCCTCAGCTTTAATACCTGTTCCATCATTCTGTCCTCTAGTACCCGTATCACAGATAAAACAAAATAAAGAAAGATGACCTCCAAATTCTATCTGGGAAACAAGAGTTTTAGGGAAATACATAATTTGCCGCCAGAAATAGAAGACAGTCCTTCCAGAAGGGTAAGATTTTATAGCTACATACAAAATCACAGATAAAATCAAATGCATGAAAGCCTTTAGCTGAATTCAAAGGCATTGCTAAGGCCAAGATGCAGCAAATGCTAAAATGCAGTGCTAGGAGCATCTCTAAACTACTAGAAATGAACACTAGGGGAAACAGTGTAGAATGGCTAATCTAAATTGGTTACTATCCTTTTGGTTTTCTGTTATTTTCATGAAGAATGAGAAAAGAGCCTTGCCACGTGCAGTCTTGCTTTTATTAATGAATCCAAGCAAGAACTGCACGTGTAGCACAGCCATATGCACAATTATAGAAAGGTCAAGAGGGAAGAAAGTGCCGCTGACCTCGTGAATGGAAGAACAGAAAAATCACACCAGAATGTGCTCTTAAAATATTCAGTATTTGGGGAGGAAAGAGCAGCACAATAGGTGTAGTCTCCTCAAGATTTTCAACAGTTTAAAAAAGAGTGTGAATATTAATAGAGCGTGAAGCTGAGCTATTAATAGATTAGGCCTCTAGGGTGAGCATAAAAGAGACTTGAGCAATACACAGCAAATTAAGCCAGCTTACTAATAGTATCACTGCAGTACAGCATGTATCTATACTTTTCAACAGCTTCTTCTTCTTCTACAACTTCGGTTTAGGGACATCAGGCAGGGCAGAAAAGACAAGGTATTAAAATCAGCCTCTTCTCCTATGATTTGTTACCAAAAAAAGTGGGTTAAAAAATAAACCATAGGTTTTGCAGTAACAGGTAATTAAAGATGTTGACAGCGTGTAAGGCCATTTCATCTCTCTAACATTTTAGCCCTTCCCAATTCCTGCATCCCCCACTGTGCAGGCTTAACATTCTCTCAGTGCAACTTGTTTTGTATAGGCACCACTTCAAGTTTTGCTAACACCTTCTACACATTCTGAAAACACATCAAAACCAACTTCATTCATGCATTTTCCCAGCCTTCCTTTTATGTAAGTATTTTCCTAGTGACAAAATAAGGAAGACAACCACACTTTCACAAACTGACACTGATCTCCAGTTAATATTATTGAGGCATTTGGGGAACAAGAAATTCATTGTCAATAAGGTAAAATAACACCCAGGACAGAAACCAGTGCCAAGTTTGCATGCACAACAATGGGTCTCTGAACCAATCTCCTCTGCTCTAGAGAACTCGTGAAATTACAGTACAAAGTTCTGGTTCTACAAGAACCTTCTCAGGTGCCAGCAGTGGTTAAAAAACCCCCACCAAACTATTACAGTAATTCCTAGATGTAGCTGTTACAGGCTACAGACATTAAGTAGGACAAGTTTTATTAATAGACATCTTTGCACTGTGTTGTACAAACATATGAGCAAGTATTCCTCGAATGTTTGCACAATAACATAACAAATACCACAGAACAGAAATGTCAAGACTTCTCTGTCCTGTACCTATATTTCAGGAATGTAATATACTTCCTCAAAACGGTAACTAAATGGGTGAAACTAAGCAACCAGTATGTGTCAGGGAGAATTCACCTAGCCAGTTTACAAGGGCTGAAACACATCCATCTGCCCATGGGTTAACACCTCTCATAAAACAGTCACTCCATCTCCAATTTGCCAGCCCTGTTCCTCATGGAAAACCCATAAAACATCTTTCAAAACAAGCCTGGGAACTAAAATTCGTAACTCCACTGGGTTCAAGAAAACCCAAGGACTGTATAGAGATATTGCATTTCGGGCACACTATGATGTTCCCTCGCACTAACCCCTCCACGTGCCACAACATATCATCTACCAGGCTCTCTCCTTCCCCTAGGAGATAACCTTATCATCTCCTTCTTCCCTCTTCTGCCTCCCTTGTAAGGAAACAATAATTTCTTTGGGCTTGAACAGAGGCAAAGGAGTGACATTTTGTGTAGCTACAATCCATTTTCTTTAAATGGGCAGGTCACATACTGCACTTTGTTACCTCTCCCATCTCACTACAAAAAGAAATTCTGTCAGACTCTTAGTTATTCTGGACAGGATACCATGAACAAAGAGGTGTGAAAAGGTAAACCTGTGGCATAAACCACAGAGTGAAAAATGAGAAGGTGCTGCAGATGGAAAATTTCTGAGGGAAAAGGCTAAAGAGCAAACGAACCGCTTACACTTGGATTCCTCCAAGACAAATACAGTTGAATATGCTAAAACTGCAATGTGAAAGCAAAAGCAGATGAACGCAAGCAAGATGGGATCTGAAGAATCATGAAACAAGCAGTAACAGCCCTCCTTGCCTTGTGCCTGGGAGCTTGGCTGATCCATTGTGAACTAATCCTTGCTGCCCCACTCAGGAGATAAAACTGTTTTCTTAATGTATTTATTAAAACAGGTAATAAAATGTAGCCTCTTTGTGGAGCACTCTTGGGGTATTACCTATATAACTGTATTACCTATATAACTGCTTGCCCACACAGAATTGTTTGTATACCACACTCACAAGCATTACCTACTTTTAATCTCAGAAGTGGTCTAAAAGATACTTACTCCATTAAACTCTAAACAAATCTGAAATATGCTTAAAGCCCATGGCTTCTACTTTAGATCTGAGAGAGGGCTTCCATATCCAAACACCTAGGTTTCTGTACCATCACAATTAGTCTAAAAAAATTATTATCCCTACCCAAAAATCCTGTCCTTCCAAGACAATGTTAAAAATATCAGAATCTGAAAAAGAAACCAGAACACATCCCTATGCACTGTTTGAATAAGTGGGTTTGGTTTCACCAACTCCAAAAGAAAGTACAATGAAGCAAAGAGCTCAGCTGGTGATACCCTAGAGAAATTTTTAAGACTAAAAGTAACAGCACACATCACCAAGAGGATCCTTCGAAAGGGAAGTCAACTCAATTTTCTTGCACTTTCAACTCAAAAATGAACTGGAGCACAACCATTGAAATACACTGAAAAGAAAAAACAACAAACCAGCACAGGGAGGCTATTTAAAAAGAAAATTAGAATTTCCAAAGAAATGGCACTTACACCATCATGGTGTGCATGTCAATGTGCAAACACACAAATGTTGGCAGAAGAATAGAGGTCTCAGAGATGCCGAGTTCTTATAAGCCTCCTGAAAACAGACAGATAGAGGAAATAAATCTATTGCAGCTTCCACTAAGAAGGGTCCAGAGGGAGCCCCACTGAATTACTGGATACCAAAAAGTCCACATGGGGCTTTGGTGTCTAACGAGCTGTAAACAAACAAAGTCAAAGTAAAGGCTTCATTAGTTCTGCTCCTTATAGAACCACTGGATGTGCTTTCTAATGCGTTATTAATTCATTGAACTCACTGCCAAAAGATGGAAGCAAAGGACTTAATTAAAAAAAAAAGAATTCATGGAGAAAGCTTCATGTTTGAGAAGTTAAGGGATACAAGTAAAAGCCTAATTTTTAGGACAGTAGACAATCACAGGAGTTAAAGAAATAACCTTGTTTATGGACACTTTGTTCTGCAGGATCTGATGCCACCCCTCCAGAGAAACAATTTTGCAATCCCAGAGTCAGACTGCAAAAAGTAACTTACATATCTCAGAAGTTCTGCTAGGTGATTTGAACCAATTCCTGCTCAGACAAACCCTCTCTCTCACACTATACAAGTGTGACTGGCAAGATTTAAAACTTATCACTGACCTAGCACTCATTTTCTATCCAGGATTCGTAAGAGCACAAAATTTAACTATTATATGAAATTTGTCACATATCAGATCACCAATGTATCTTCATTCTGCCCATAATCTCTTCTTCCCTTTCTAGGCTTTGTGAACACTTGGAGCTTGGGTTTTACTCTACCCAGAGGTTTGGGGTTTTTTTGGATCGCTTCATTCTGGAGAAGCCACAACTTTTGAGATTAAATTTTCTATTTTAACCTGTCATTGCCCAAGCTTGTGCCACCAGTGCAAAGTACTCAAGCAATTTCCTTCACACTGAGCACTTGGGGATGCATTTGGTCTGTGGACCATGACAAGAAATTGCATCTTCAGACAAAACCAATACACCCCAAGCTTTCCATTCATGGAGAGGCAGCGATTTCAAGGATAGTTTGATGGATGGCCAAGTTCTGGCTTCATTCACACTAGCATGACTAAAATTCTCCTAGGCTGAACCCAGGTGCTATCTCACTGAAAAATTAACAAATTAAGCACAGAACTAAAATCTGAATGTTTCAATTCTCTATACAGACTGTATGTGTTAGGAGACATCTCCTCCCAATGGAAAGTATTAGATTAATGAAGAATTTCATCGCTTAGTGCTCTTCTTTTTTTTATCTCTGACTAGCACATGATCATTTCCATGTAACAGCACATTCTTGTAGATGAGAGGTTTTAAACAGGACTGCCACTTTGGAAACTGTGCTACCATTTTCTCCCCAGAAAAACACACTTCTACTTTGTGTTTGAGACAGACAAGTCATACATAAGACTGAGTTGTTCACAAACAATTTACCATAATAAATATTGGTCCACCCCCATCATGTTAATTTTACTGGTGAAGCAGGAAATATCTTCTCATTGTACTCTATTTTGGTAAAAAAAAAAAAAATCTCTAAAAGTACTGAAGTGCAAGAAGTCCAAACAAGACCAAGTGCAAGTCCCAGAATAAAAAGAAAAGTGATTCTCCTATGGAACACTTATTAAATGCTCAGTATTTAAATTCCAGATCCAAGAGCATTCAGCTTCTCCCTCTCACTTGGAACATTTGAAACAAAATAAGGCAACCAAACAAAATCTAAGCCAGACTGTACATATTTTTATTTCTGGATAAATATTAAGAATTCAATGAGAAATCTGGAACACTAAGCAGGTATTGCCCTTGGCTGCACATTTCTGTTTGTCTGAATTCCTAAGGAGGTCAAACCAATGAAGAACTCGGTTTACACGTCAAGAGTAACACTCCTTGCAGAACGTGTGTGAGTTGCACACCAAGTGATAACGCTCAGAGCTGCCACACAGAGTCAGGAAAGCTTCACACAATATTTGGGAAGAAGTCAGAGACAGTCCAATTCCTGGCAGAGCCACCATATGGAGTTTACTGCAGTACCATACGTTTTGGCCACTCCACATAGCTCTGCTGCCAGCAATGATAGACTGAGCTGCTCCTTTACAAGACACATTCCTAGAAGCAAACAGTAAATCCCGGCCAGAGAGGGTCAGACAGCTCCTCTGAATCTTTATAATAATAAAAGGAACAAAAGAAAAACATCACATTTGAACAAACACTTCAGCATCCAAAATAGTGAGGGAAAAAATTAAACAGCAGTATAAATTCCAAGCACATGGTGTGGAATGCAAAAAGATGCTCAAACCTATTGAGTCATGAATTTCTCTCTCGATACATTATGAGATGCTGTTGTCAGTGTGGTCAAAACACCCAACAGGCAGACACCTGTGAGAGATCCTTCAACTTCCTTAAGCCTCACAAATTATTGCATGCCTAATTTATTGAAGTACACATAGAAAATAGGAAGGCAGAGACAGGACAGGCTCCAAATAAATGCTGCAGATTCCATACCTGGCACGGATGTCAGGTATCTCACACTCTCCTCCACAGGAGGAGAACACAGGAACAGCTGCAGTGGAAGAGCTGCTGATCTCTGTGAAGATTTACCTTTGCCTCACTGAACCAAGTGCCCACACCCCACACCCTCGTAAGGCCAGGGGAGAGATGATGGATCTGGCTGGGGTGGCTCACCAGGCTGCCCCCACTGCACATTCTCCCCTCCCTTGCCCCTCAGGAGCAGCTCTAAGCCCCTGGGAGCCATCTGGGAACAAGGTGTGGCTGGATAACCCTGTTATTGGCTACAGGACTTCACAGTGAAGTCATCAAGCAACCTGAGCATATCCTCTTCTGCCAAAAAGGTTGAAAGTACTTCATCCATCACAGCTGTTTGCACTGCCAACACCAGCTTAAGAGAGAATTCAATTGCTTGACGTGTTTTTAAATCAACAATTTACACATTTAGCTAGGATGACTTAATTTAGCTGAAGTAAATCTATGACTTCTTTTAAAGTTCTTTCAAAGGAGATGTCAGGTGGTAACTGCTTACATTTCCACTGTAAAGCCAGCTGTTTACTGCGTGTTTCAAAACACAGATGCCTCTGAAATGTACTCATATAAACCAAATGCAAACCCATTACAGCCAGCGCAGAGACTACTGGTGCACTGCCTACCATGAGTTTTGGATGAGACTCTAGAGCTGTGTCCTTTTATCCTGGTTTTATTTTCTGTCAAATTATTTGCCTCTGAGTTGAACTGAAGATTGTCAATCAAATTCTACCTTTAAGCTATAATTTCAGCAGCTGTAAAAGATCTTAAGTGTTCAGATTAGAAGAGAATGGGAAAAATGGCAGAACACAATGCATTATTGACTTTCCCTGAGTGTAAGATGAAATTTGGAAGGCTTAATTGATTTCTACATCTGTCATTCTTATCTAAACTGCTCATGTAAAAATAATGGCTAAACCCACAGGATCTGACTTGTGAGGAAGGAATCAACACTGGTAGATTACTCTTGGGAGTACTTGCACTTTTTTGTGTATGTAACACCTACAGTCTGAGGGGGTCACCAAAGTAAAATTAACACAGTAGAATTAATCAAAACCAGCAATGAACAAAATTTCTATCTGTCAAGGCTCTGGTCTGGATTCTCTCATGCAGCCACGGGGCTTTTGCTACCTTTGGCTTCTCACATGTGTCTATTGATGTGTTTGTAGAGCACTCCTCTACAGCAGCAGCACTGCAAGCCAAAACACTCTAAATTCCAAAAAGTGCCTCTTAAGGCCTCATGGTATTTAAGAAGACAGAAAAGAAACAAAGACCATCTGTTACTCCAAGCTAAATAACAATTAAGTTGTCTACACATAAGGAAAATTACCAAAAATTGAACTGTCATCCACAACTACATCCCCAAAACATCCGTTTCAGTGCCATCTTCATTAGTTTTTCCTTCTTTTAATACACTAAATAGTATACTTCCTGTAAAATGGTAATTTGGTAGTTATTAACATTTCATAGAAAACCAAGACAAACAAAGTTTTTTCAAAAACCAGTCTGGATATTAAAGTCTTAGTAGCACATTTCTGACTAACTGCAAAAAGGAGCTGAAGTACACATTTGAACTCAGTATGCAGGATGGCTGACATATTTGCATGCTGATTCACCTCTTCACTAGAAGAAAAAAAGAAAACCAGCAAACAAAACCCCCCACTGATACAAGTCATTTAGCATTCCTTACCTTGGAACCTGCCAACATAGTTCCCAGCATTTTTGTTCCTTTTCCAATACCAACCACTGCAAAGACAGAAGAAGAAATGCTACTTCAAAACAGCCCTGCAGTTCCCATTTTCAACATCATTCAATACTAAATATTATGCTAGTCAGAAACTCAGCCTTTCATGTTCTGTTAGCATATGAAGAGAGACAACACTTTTGAGAAAGCATCTCTGATGTTCAAACAACGTGGGACTAGTGAAAGGAAAAAAAGTCTAAAGCAAAAGATAAATAACCCTCATCTATTGTTAAAATACTTTAATTCAACTCCTACATTTATCTATCTTCTAATCACCAAAGAAATGGAGAGTGCAATTAACACTGCCTCCAGTTTGATGAAGGCTGTGGCTCACCAATAAATGAATGAACCCTTCATTGTAACCAAATAGTCCTTTTAAAGGTTGATAGTGACCAAGAGTAATATAGCCAAGACAGCAGAATGAAATTGTTTATCAGGCTTACAGCAAGTAAAATAATCAAAAGGTCCAAGTGCCTATTACTGTGCATGTACAGATTACTGTTATTTCAATCTTAACAACAGTATTCTAAGAAACAGCAGTCAGCTTTTCATAAAAGAAAGAGACAGAAAAAGAGCTGTGTTTTATATTTCATTTTAAAGCTCTTTACAAGGTGCTTTCCTCTAAAATGCTTTCCTATTGATTTTTTCCACATACAGCAATCCGAAGAAAATTTTAGAAGGAAATTAGTTTTGTGTACAACTCATGGAATGTATAACAGCTTATGTACTTTATTTTAATAAAACTAGAGGAGTTAAGGGAGCTTTCAGGAAATCAGCTTCATGTTAATCAAGAGTGAGGACCAAAAACATCAAACTGAAAATGAACTTAAAAAACCAAAAATTTTTTACTTGTGTTCTAATGCTTCTCAGTTTTTACGCTCTGAGACTTGTTAGATTCCTCCTTGTTCTCAATTACTACTCCTCTTATTTCTGAGGGTTTTTAGTCACACATGCCCTTGCGCTTGTGCTTTCATGTACGTTCAGTTCAACCTGCTCCTGTTACTCGCCAGATAGGAAAGAGCTGCAAGAAGGCTGAGAAAAGGAGATAAGCACACAGATAAGACTTTATAACCAAGCACTTTTCTTGCAACATGATGACATAACTGACACTTCAACAGCTGAGCTGAAATTTGCTGAAGAGGGTCAAGAGATTCAACAGAATAATCTTAAAGAGATGTTGAATGCTTTTGTGAACAAGATACTAACAATTTTCTCCATTGATTATCAGCTTATGGAGAACGTGTGTTATTGAACGGTGACACAAACCCCACTTGCCAGACTACACTGAATGTATAAAGATTTAATTGAATTTTTTTTTTTATACTTTTTCATGTTTTCTTCTACTATGGAAGCATAACTCATTACTGCCACATAAAAATAAGCCAAATAAAATTCCCATTATCCAGCAAGAAACAGCAAACTGGAACCACAGCCCTAGAATAACACCAAAAGAAGATATTCACTAAAACTCAACCTCGCTTTTCTCTCACATGTCATAGATCACTGACCTCTGCCTCCAAGGTCCTTCCTCATCTACATTTGCTGTCAGTAAGAGAAGAAATATAAAAGTATGTTTTCTGATAAGGAGCACTGTTCAGTTATTGGCAGTACACCTGGCACACGAGGCAAGACTCTGTATCAATTAATTCCCAGGAACAAAGTTATAGACATGCAGTACATAAAGCATGGGAGACAGCAGTAGAGATCAAGAAGGGTTTCAGAAAATTTAATACTTCTGTCATGCTCCTGTCCACAAGGAAAGAAAGCTTTCTGCTCCACCACCCCATCCTGAAAAGCAGCACACATATACTGAATAACTTGTTTCTGTTGTGTCCTTCCCACTCTCCTCATTACTTCACCTGAACACACATGAAATCTGGGCACATTCCCTTTCCCACTCCTCTCCAGTTTTGCTCCTTCCAATCTAGCTGCCATTGATTTTTCCCTGTGTGTTTTGTATGGCAGTGGAATAAAAGATCCTATGCCTTTTCTCAATCCGTCCACAGCATATTAAGGTGATGTGCTTCTCTATCTATACCAAGCACATCAAGCCCAAATACTTTTTGCCATGCCACAGAAGCAGGTTTTGGACACTGCTGGGTATCAGAACAGTTGGAGAAGCAATTAAAAAAGCACAAGTGATTTTGCTTTTCCTGTGGATCAATGCTGTTGACTTTGCACAATGAGAAGCAGCATGCTCAAAGGGAACACCTGTGTAAAAGGAAAACGTCTGCTTCAGCAACGCACACTGAATTCTCTTGTGAGTGGCCACAGAGTACAGGAAATTAGAACCAAACCAGGCAGTGCTCCCTTCTAACCCAAGAATGTCATATTTTGCCATGGTCACAAGTGACAATTACCAGCTACAGACCTCTAGCAACACTCACAGCAACCAACCTCCCCTTGCAGCAGAATTCTTCCTGAGAGAAGTCATACATCAAAACTCAGTGCATTTACTTTCAGTGTGTACTCCGAGTTGTACCTGTTTATTTTCAACAGCAAAAACGTATTGCTGTTATTTCTCCAAGCCAAGGAGAGCTACAAGGTTATGATTCGAGCAAGCTGCAGTCTGCATGTTACTTATCAATAAAACTGCTGGTGACAAAGTATGATGTGGGAATAACCACACCCACATCTGAGCTTTTAACACCAGCAATTGACACATTCTGTTTTTTAACAAAACAAAGGAATTCAATAAATGGATTGCTATTAAAATTAAAAGACAAAATACCTTCAAAGACTCTCCTTTATGAAGCAGGACAGGACAGGGAGCTAAAACTTTTTCTGTGCTGAGCCTCCAGAAAACCAGCAGATGAATTGTTCTTATACATCTTTCATTTGGCAAGTATTAGAAGCCCTAAAGGCTCCCTCAAAATCTCAGAATAGCATCATTTTGAGACAAAATAATTCAACAAATTATGATGACTATAAATCCCCAGCTTAAGTTAAAAAAGCCATCAATTTCTCAGGTACTTTATGATTCATTACACAAGAGCTTGTATTTTCCCATGTGTAATAACCCAGAAGTTATTTCAGGATTTGGAGGAGTGGAGGGAAGGCAGGAAGGGAGAATACAGCCTTCTGTTAAGAAACAGGTTATATGCATGTAAAAGTATATGCACAGGAAATTTAACCCAGACCATTCTTCCACAGTAATGTCCTTCCCCCAAAACCTGCCATGGGTATCCCAAATTGTTCCTCCACCTGACTTCAGGCAGGCATGAAAATGTTTCCTGAAATCATATTTTGATGACTATAATTATGTTTTTCATTACCCAGAACTCCTGTGGCTGCACTGTCCAAAGTTCCTCCATGTCCAATTTTCAAAACCTGATTTCTTTTGTTCCCGTTTGTTTGCACACCAGCTTCTGCAAATAGAAATTGAAAGGAAGCATTATTAAATAACCTTAGAATACAGGAAAAATGGCACACATTTCCAGACTCCTAAAGGAAATAAAAATCAAATATTTAATCTACTAATTAGCAGTGCAGAAATTACTGTACTGCAGAAGACTATTGATTAATTTAGATTTACTCCCAACCTCAAACAATTTGCAAAGTATTTTCACTTATATTCTAATGAAGTCTCACATACTGTTACAAACAGATTTTTGGAAGGTACTCATAGCAAACCTGGTTCACCTGTGAAGCTTCATTAACAAAGCATGGAAGAACCAGCAACAGAGTTCTCATAACATCTATTAAACACTAATTTTATGCTACATAATCTCAGCAATTCTTGATGTATTTACTGCCTTATATTGGCCCATATTTATCTGGACATTCACAGCCCTATGGAAACTCAGCAGTGAACTAAAATTGGGCACTGCTGCTTTCAAGCTGTCAGTGTCCCAACCCACCAAACCTCCTATGCAGCTGATGACCCCAGGAACTTTGCTGAGTCCAATGCCCCTAATGTCCAATTTATTAGTATTAAATATGACAAATGGTCTAAGCTCCCTTATCTATATCTATTATCTCTCCATTCAGGGAACCAGACTCTTCCATACAAGAAGTGTGTGCCTACACTACACTTAGTGTGTAGTGAACTACAGTTCACTACAGAGTAAATCAGACTAAGCACTCACTAGTCTGAAAGTATGTTCTCACTTCATCAGCATCAGCAAGTGCCCAAAAGCCCAGACTAGATGATCAAGTCCCCATATCCATTATAAAAAGAATCTAGGCCATAGTCCCTCATACATCTGCAATGATCTCACTTTTTTTTCCTTAATATCTGACATACAGACTTCCCTGTACTCAGAAAGAGCAGTTTCTGCAGACTGTGCCCAAGACTTTCAAACTTTTTGAAACAGTATGGTTTTCACTCCTTTGGTAATATTTTTTTAACGGCAATAGGCAGGGGAACCGCAGCAGAACATCCTGCCAGTGCTGTGCTGCAGAGATGCTGCTGACACCCATTCTGGCAGATGGGCACACGCTGTCCCTGGGACCCAGCCCACAGCTCTCCAAGCAGCCTGGGACCCCCTGCATCGTGCCCTGCAGGACTGGAGCTTCCTGCTGGGGCAAATCTCATCCCCATCCAATCTCAGGGCTCACATCCTGCTGTACCTTGGCGGCAACAGCTGCCTGCCACAAGTACCACGGGGTGAATGTGGTCTCACAGCTCACCGTGCAGTGCGACCAACACTGAGTCTGGCTGGGACAGTCTTTCCTTCAAGGCCTCCAAGGACACAACTCCATCTCCCTGGGCAGCCCATCCCAATGTCTAATCATGCCTTCTGTGAATAAATTCCTCCTTACGCCCAACCTGAACCTCCCCTGGCGCAGCGAGACAGGATGTTCCCAGGAATGGCTCCATTCTCCAAGGTGGGCCATGCCATGGCTATGAACTACTACCAAACAAAACAAACAAACCCACAAACAAACAGAAAACTAAACCCCTCTTATTCTTCGGTTTTCTGGGCGCTGAGAAAGAGGGTGCAGTGGTTTGCGGGGGCTGCGGTTCCCGCACCCCAAGGACCGCACACACCTGACCCCATCCCACAGCCGCGGCGGGCAGGGCACGCCTGGCCCGAACTCTCCGGACGTGGCGGCCCGGCCGCCGCCGCTCACCTGCCAGCAGCCGCTCCTTGAGCAGGTTGAGCACGGCGGCCGAGGTGGGTCCCTTGGGCTTGCGGACGGCGAAGAGCCCGCTCAGCGAGAAGAGCTTGTCGGCCGCGCGGCCCAGCGCGGCGCCGCCCGCCTCCCCCGCCATACTGCCGGCAGCGCGCCCCGCCGGGGCCGCCGGGAACTGCAGCCGCGCGGGCGGGACGCGAGGGAGGAGCCGTGAGGGAGAGCTTTAAGGTCGCTTAAAGTATCGCCGGCGAAGGCATCGACAAAAGCAGGTTTAATGTGAAAGCGAAACAAAAGTCGTTGATAAGGCTCACTGTACTGATTACTAGAGCACACTGAGGAAAGGCGAACTAAATTCTAAAATCCATCAATCTAAAACAAAAACCAACGCCAAAATTATCCGGAGGCGGCTCCACCAGACACACAGCGATTTGCAGGCATTGCTGGGGAAGTTCGCTGACCGGTGTGTTGGGGTACCTTCGATGCCCAAACGGAGAGAATTGTATTTTGACAGAACAAGAGAACATCGTGTTAAGCTGTGCCAGGGGAGATTTAGGTTGGAGATTAGGGAGAATTTCTTCACGGAAAGGGTGATTAGACATTGGAACGGAGTCACCATCCCTGGAGGTGTTCAAGGAAAGGCTGGATGTGTCCCTCCGTGCCACGGCCTGGTTGACACAGTGGTGTTCTGTCATAGGTTGGACTCGATGATCTCAGAGGCCTTTTCCAACCTAACTGATTCTGTGATATTCTGCTGACTAGTTGCTGTGTCCACTAATCTTCCTGCCTCTGTATGTGTCATATAAGAGATTGCTGGGAAGGCTTCTCTCGGATCTCTCACCTCCACACATAAGTACAGCGTGGGGGTTTTCCTCTTCAGGTCTGATTCGTTCAGACTCGTTTCTCTGACAACATTCCCAAGGCGTTTAAACAAGTCATGCTTGAGCAAGGCACCGAGAGCTTGGATGCTTCATTCATGTGTTTTATTTATTCATTTGCAAGAGCCTGCAGATGAAATCAGAAGAGAAAGAAGAGATGCTGTTGCAGGGAAAAAAAATACATGGCTAGCTAAGGGCTATGCATATTCCCAGACCTCCCCAGAGCTTGAGAGAAGCAAATCTTCCTGCTGAACTTCATGGCTGTCTCTGTGCAGAGCAGGATCAAGGTCCCTGAGTGGGTTTTCAGCCTGCGCTGGAGTCAGTGGCTCATTCCATGCCTTCCCCAGCAGCTGCACGGGCACAGAGCTTCCAGCTGCAGCTGCCACCACTGTGTCCATGAGAAGGGGAATGGCTTCCTGCCACCAGCAATGCCAGCCAGCCTCCCCTGCACTCCTCTTGTACATATTATTAACCAGGCACCTTATTTGCTTGGATCTCATCTGCAGAGCTGTAATGTAGCTGTGGAAATATTCGCTGTTACCATAACCTGCGAGGGTGGATTCCCTGGTGAGTGGTGCAGGTCTTTGCAAGACATGGAAGTGACGTATGAGAGTCCTTCTCCAGAAGATAAAATGGCAAAGCCACACTGGGGTAAGAAGTCAGCAGGAAAATTGCTACTGATTTACATGGAGTTAAAATTTAAGCACTGTTGTGGAAGGCATATTGTAAATTGTGATGGAGCTATTGTTGCAGACATGCTTTAATCAGGTTGTTTGAAAACCAATTCTCGCCAATTCCCTGCTAAAAAGAGCTTGAACACAGATTGCTCTGTAAGTGGGCTCAAGCAAAACTATTTAAACATGACCATTAAGAAATGGTTAGTAAGCTTCCAGGCAGGGAGATTGCAGCCCGAGGACTGAAATGCAAACCTGTCACACTGTCATGGCCAGCAATATCGTTGAGTTAGCAGACTGCTCTGAACACATCACAAAGGATCAGAGGGAGATTATACAGAAATGAGAGCTCCACTCTCGGCATACAGTTGACCTTAATGCAACAAGCATCTCAACTTTCCAAAAATGCAGTAGCACACAGGCCCTGTGAAAAAACTCCCTGCGCTGCCTTCTCAGGACTGACCTAAGCTGAGAAGAGTCTAAAGTGAGGCCATTAACCTGACACAGGCACAGGCCATGAGCTGAAGGCAGTGTCTGACACTGTTTCTGCAAATGGCTAACAGCTCCTTTTTTTTTTTCTTAAGGGAAGGGTTTCAGGTCTGTAAAGAAACTGCACCCACTCTTGTTTTTAGTATTGAGCAGGAAGTTCTTGTAAGTCTCCCAAACGTTCTGCATCCGCAATTAAAACACAACACTTTGTGATTGCAGCAGATGGAGTCTTTGAAGGCTTAGAAAGAAGAGGTTTGGTTTAACTTCAGTGGGCATTGGATAAGGGCCCAAAATAAGAATTGTGAAAAACAATTAATGACTGCCAGTATTTTGGTTTGCTGGAACTGTATGTGTACATAAATCACACATGGCTCTCTTTGTGGGGCAAGGTTATTCAGCATTCAAAATGGTGGGAATGACGTACCAAACTGTTCATCTCAGGGGCCTTATTTCAGATTTTCCTTGTGTTGCTTGTGATTAAAAGTCATTACCATCTGCTCAGTAGCTTATTTGAAATGAGATGTTTATCTCCAACGATTCCTAGCCAAGCCAGGATTTACAACTACCAAAAGCATGATTAAAGTTATTGACTTTATTTTCACCCTTAATAAAGTGGCTCAGTAAATGGCTGAGAGGATGATGTTGTTTTGTGCACAGAACATGACAGGTCTGGTAGAGGCAGGCCAAATCTTCCACTCAGGTCACTGGAACTACACAAAGCAATGCCTTGAGGATCTGGTGCAATTGTACAGAAGAGATAATGGGTAGTAGCTGCTGTACATGCAAACAGCAGATGAGTGCTATTGCAGAAGAGGAGAAATCCCTGGCTTGCTTGTGCAGAACAGATGCAACAGTTCCTTCTACCTCCTCCAGCAAGATGTTCCCTGCTCTGTGTGCTTTCAGACTGGCTTTGTATGAGGTAGTGTTCACAGACCACAATGCAGGAGAAACTGGTGCTGCATTCCAGCTTTGGAAGCAGACTCAGCAGCAACAGGCCATTCCTGTGTTGGTGCTCACTTCATGATTCCAGCTTCATCATCTGTACCCAAATCACAGCAAACAACTGCAAGGAGGTCAGTCACAGCTCAGGGTCTCCTGTAAAACAAAGAGTTGCAGCTGTTTGAAAGTTCAGGTCGTAGTCACATAAACAGCTCCCTTGTCAGACAGAGAGATTCTGTCCGGAATAGGGACTATCAAAGCCTGAAATACTTATTTTTTTTTCCTCTAACTGCTCCATCTGTTTGCATAGTAAGTTGTAGATAAATAACACCAATTTGTTAGTTCATTCGGTCCCATTCAGACGGGCATGAAGCACATCATTCATCATGTGTGAGTGGTCCTTCTGACCAAGGGCAGGTTCTTCAGTATCTTGTTGAACTGCAGTGGATTTGAGAAAAGAATGTCAGCTACTGAATGCAAGGGAAAGATAGAACTACCCACAGTATACACCAATCCTAGGTTTGGCAATTAGTCATTCTCCCCATGAAAAAAGATTCCTAAACTGCAAGTATTTCATGAGCAGATTTTACCATTTTGTCTAGAAGATCAGTAGTCAATGTTTACACCAATCTGGATTTTAAGTCTAGACTTATTTATTTATAGAAGTACTTTCTTTAGATTTTTATGCTGGATTCTCTGTTATTAGTGGGATTCTTTTTGACTGAGAATAGTTCAGACAAGAGGAGGTTTTGGTGAGCTGATTCGATGCAGATTTATAGTGCCAATTTGAATTGAACTGGACAGACTATAGTAGGATCCAAATGTTTTTAGCCATTCCTTCTTAATGTGAAATGCAGTTTTGGCAGTCAGCTGAACAAGAAAACAGCAATTTTTCCTGACCACTGGTACATGTAGAGATACAGAAAAATATGATAGAGTCTTCAATTGCTCCTTATGGACGCTTTATAAACATATTGCATTATTGAGGATAGATCTGGAAAGTTGCTTTTAATCTCTGATACACGCCCATGTCTGTCTGTGATGGCAGAGGACTAAGTGTGGTCTGGAATCAGAAGATTCAGTGATGCTGAGGGAAAAAAAAAAGAAAACACATTTTGCAGATCTTTGATTTTTCTGCTAATAAAAGTCTCAGTGGGATTCTCTGTTCTTGTTTAAATTTGCACAGTTTCTTGCTACAGTTTCTGTCAAAGAAGTAATTTTCCACCAACCTGCATCATAATTAGGAATGATGAAGAACTCACCAGATGTGCATGTGGAAGAAAGCAACGTATGAAAGATTGTTTACATGGACAATTTAAGTCCAACCTGCCCCTCTGTAAATTCAGAACATAAGGTTAAAAGGATCTAAACACTTTTATAGCTGAGAAGCTGCTAAATGCCACAGCTAGAAAATAAATTCAGCAATGAATTGACCTGGAGAGTGTTTTCTTAAAAAATACTCAATCTTGATTTGGAAATTCTGGGAGACAGGGAAAAAATAGATCTGTATCTTCACTAGCAGTTCAAATTTATACCCGTTTTCTCAACTGGCTTTGTACAATTTCAGCATTCAGATAAATGTGTTAATTATCAACCCTTTG
This sequence comes from Edolisoma coerulescens, assembly GCA_013397115.1. Classification (NCBI taxonomy): domain Eukaryota; kingdom Metazoa; phylum Chordata; class Aves; order Passeriformes; family Campephagidae; genus Edolisoma; species Edolisoma coerulescens. The sequence goes on from VWZW01007059.1 coordinate 922,062, forward strand.
GCAACTCTTTCTCGTCTTGTGAGCACACATACAGACTCTGATTAATGGTTTCTGATGAATGTGCAGAAAAGAGCATACCTGAGCTCCTCAAATGACCTCTTTTCCTCACCTGCTCACTGAAGGGAAGGAGGAGATTGTACCTGCAGAAAAAAACCCATCTTCAACACCTACCATTAACGTCGTGTTAAAGTTAAATAAATGTTGTGTCATTTTCTTGGCACAAGAAAGCTGAAGTCTGTGAAGCCCCCACCTGTGGAGAGTGAAGAGCTTCTCTCCCAGAACACTCCTGCACTGCCAGGTCCCATGGGCTGTCACTGCAGTGGTGGCAGAGCCATCTCCTCTGCACAGACAGAGGCAGCTCAGGTCCCAGTCCCACTGCTGGAAGCCTGAGAAATGGCTGGGGGAAGAAGAATGAACGCTGCAAGGAGTTTCCTTCTCCCCTTACATGCCCTCCCTGCCCTGCCAGCTTTTTGTGGGCAGCAGCTGGAGGTATTTTTAGCCAAAGCTGGAACATGGACCATTATATTTGCCCCTTACCCACAGATCTTCTGGCTGTTGTCTAATCTGCCTAATTGCTCTGAAGCCATTAGTACATTCAGCTTTTCTGCAGTGACTTTCTCAAGTTGGAGGTTCTGTGAAGGAGTCCTATTTATTTTGGCCTTTATTTCAAGCTACCTTGACTTGCACTAAATACTTCCCAATTCTAGTACAATGAAAAATGAAAAATTCACACATTCAGTTCCTCCATCTCCCTCTTGATTTGAAAGGCCTTAAATCATATCTTGCTCTTCCCCATCTGTCTCTTCTCAATGTGAAGAATCCTATCAATTCTTTCTGAAGCTTGCTGTTTAGTTGCTCCTTGACAGAGGCTAGTTTTTGGCTTACAATCTTCGTTATGATTGTATCTTCTCCATCTATTTTTAGATTTTTCGACATCCTTTTTGATATGGGGTGGCCAGAATTTTACTAAGCAGTTAAAATCTGGCCATGCTCTGGTTTTATAGCAGCACCTTCTGTTGTGATTTATGTTCCTTCCCAAAGTTCTTAACACCCAATTTACTTTTTGGTCTCTTTATGAGGTGCAAAGCTTGACCTCCTGGGCAGAGCTCTCGAGCCTCTTTCTGCGCCTGTAAGTTCATGGAGCATCATTAACAGAGCAGGGCATGGATGGTTGCAGTGTCCCTGGCCCTCACCACACTTCCTGACTGCCTGACTCTTCTGGCATTGCAAGGGAAGCTGCCTGATCCCTGATAGCTCTTCTCTTTCTCCCTTCATCCTCCATCTTCCATTGCACGGATGCTCTTAGGGCGACAAACACAAATTATATTATTGGGGGAAAGAATAATTCTCTGCAGAAGTAGGATATCACACATCATTATTTTTTTAATAAGTCTTTCCTCCCAGTCTGCCAAGCGTTCACACTCTTCCCGAGAGTGGCCTGCCCTGGGTGACTCCTAGCAAGGAAGTGAAGCAGCTGAAAAGCATTTCTGCAAAAGGAACCAGAGGAAGCACAGAGATGAAGGTTCACTCCACATGAGGGTCCAAGAGTTACACCCCAAAATGTAACAATTGCTTAAAAGCTCTGTTCTGCCATATGCTCGTAAGAAGAAAGAAATCTCTCTCCTCACACTGGAGAGGAAGAGCTGTCCAGAAACCCTACAAAGGGCAATGATTAAGCATCTTGGGTTCTTCCTGCCAAGAAGAGTGGGATCATAAGTAGATGACCACCCCACTGAACATGACCTCAATGAACAAATCTCTCCAGAGACATCCCCCACAACAGTCATCCCACACATGGGCACAAACTGGCCTTTCTCAGCCTGACTCTAACCTGGCAGGTTTTTCCAAGCTACCTTTTTGGTGTTGTATTCCCTATAAGTATTCAATCCTTTTGACCACCTTTCAAAGAAAGATGGTTCCCATATCCATCTACCTGATCATTCACCCTTTGCAGATGATTCCTACTCTTTGCCCAGCTAAACATCTTTGCTGTAAGAGGCTTGTAAACATCACCAGCAACTACCTAGGATAAGAAAGTCAAAGCTGTGAATTTGCTGTCCGTTGTCCCAAGAATGAACTTGGAGCTGAGGAAGTGCCTCCTGTGATCCCCAGCCAGAGGATTCAGTGGCCATTCTGGTAGGTTTGGCCTGAAAGATACCCTGCTGGTATGAGGGCAGCCATAGCACACTTCCTCCACCCCCTTTTATTGTCCCAGTCTCACCCTGAATAAGCACAAGTAACCACGAATTAGTTACAATTAATTCAGAAGTGGAGGCAAACAAAAGTAGCCATTGCCCAGGGGCGGGGGCAGCAATTGCATCACTAATGAGAACTCCAGGATCAATCATCCAGCAGCTCCAGGCAGCGAAGTATACTTCAAATGCGTGTTATAATACTGTTGACAGAAATGGTTCCATTTGCCATAAATTATTCAACTTTTAATTGTTTAGGCTTCAGAGTCTGTAAAGATGCTAATTGCCAACTGTAGGATTAAATTGATAACGCCTGCTTTTTATTTTCATAAAGCTGCACTTAAAATTGCAGAGAGAAGAAAGACTGATTTTACAGATACCTTGTTAAAAACAAGGAGATCAAAAAGTTGATGAGTTCTGCTTTTCTATTCTGGGTTGCAATCATTAAAATTATGATTTAAATTTTTAAATTAAAAAAAAATCATTTTAATGATTTTTTAAACAATTAAAAAATTAATGATTTAGTTATTTAAATAATTAAATGAAATAATTTTAATTCCATTAAAATTAAAATGTTCCATATTTATTATGTCTGTGTGAACAAAGTAATAAATATTTTAACCAGCACACATACCGAAATCAATATTCCATTCAGTCTGTCTTATCCCATCCCATATCTTGATCATGTACAATGAGCACCCCGACACTGTATTTTTGCCTGTCATATCTGAAGACCTATACTTTTCTTTGAAATAGGAAAGTAAAATGGAGTCAAGCATTTCTCAGTTTTCTGACATCTCTTCCAGGTTTTCATGTATTTTTATCATTCTTTCATTAGCTATTTTATCTTGCAGGATTTGTAAGGATATTGTCTAGACAGCTGGACAAAGAGAAAGTTTGGGGTTTGTAGTAATCACTGTGGGGAAATGATAATGGAAGTTTATTCAGACATATTTTTGTTTAGGAAAAAACCCAATTTGCTAGAACTACTAATCCGATAACAACTAGAAAGTCAGTCAATTTTAACTGGGTTTGTTTAATTTGAATCTCTGTTTAAACTGTTTGATGAAGGAAGGAATTGCTGTTCTGGTATCCTGATTTACATCCCACTTCTGAAAGAAACATCAATGCATCTAATTTCAAACATAAAAAAATAAGCAAAAGAATCTTTTCCTCTGTTAGATATTGAAAACCCCTTCCTGGAAAGCTGAAAAAAGGCCAAAGTATTTTTTTTTTCTTTTAGTTCAGAATTTCCCTTTGAAGCAGTATTCACTTACACAGCTGAAGAGCTTGATCCCAGGAGTGCTATCTGTTGAAGTCAGTGAGAGGTAAAGGATGCTCAAAATCATGCCCTAATTGCTAACTTGGCTTGAAGGTACGTGCTCTGTCCTGCTAAGGAGGAGTTTACAGCAATCTCCCTGTGCAGGGGTGAAATCGTGGCAGGCTGTGGTGGCTGAGCTTACCAGGGTATAAACACAGCATTTAAAAGAGGCACTGAATGGGGCTACCATGGCAGGGCTGTTTTGACAAAAGATAATCAAGAGGGATGTGCAGAAGATGATCGACTTGAGTTAGAGCTCCGATGAGGATACTCTGCTTGAGCATCCTTCTGCTTTAAGCCCCATCGTTCATAGGAAGGTCATTAAATTACTCTGTTCCTGGAGTATATTTATTACTTTTAAATCCAGTGCAGTCTATTTAGTCTTTCATGATGCTTCGTTGTGAATCATTAATGAGAAGCTCATGCACACAGTCATAGAATTTGTCTGATTACTCCATTCATATTTAATAAGCTTGCTGCTTACACTTCAGAGTAACAACAGAAATTAGATAGTGCAATACTTTAGTCCTGGAGTGCCCCTAAATTTGGCTCTAAATTATTCATTATACTGGCTGAAGGCAAGAGAACTGTTGTAACCCTAAATTTATCTAAATCCTACATTGTCTAATCTGTGCCTCTTTGTTGTTATTCTCACTTTTAAAAATAACTAATTTTTATTGAAACAGAAAACATCTAGTTTTTGTCTGTTGCAAATTTATCATCATTCTCTGCAAAAGCACTGCAGTCAGCTAAAAACAAAGATCATTTAGTTGGACTTCAGCTATATAGATAAAATGTGAGCCCTGCAATCAAGTAGGACTGTGAAGATGTGTTTTGTTAAAGCAGGGATTGTATTTTCTAGCTAAGACAGTATTTTTTTCAAACTGTCAATTAGACAAGAGCACAGAGATTAACCAGCTGCACTCCCACATTTCTAGAGTTTTATTATTTCATTCTATAAACCAAATGTCTCTTTTGTATGGGTTATATCTAGAAACACACTATCAATGTTGTATTTTTAAGGTCTTTAAAATAAATAAGCCTTGTAAGATAAAAAGGTCTAATTTAAGCCTAGGTGGGCCCTCAAGCAGAGTCTAAAATCATAATGTAAACGTTGATGGGCTCATAACCTATTTACCAAAACAGACAGAATCTGCCATACTTTCAGGTTTATCACTGGGAATGTCCCATTCTTAAAAGTCATGTCTGAAAACTGGACCACAACATATGTACCCCAACTTTGACAAAAGCAGAAATTTTATGAGAACAGCTCACCTAAGGAGATCCCATCTTCTAGCAGAGATTTCCTGTTCTCATGGGAATAATTCATAAACCACTGCTAAGTTTAAACCTTTAATGGATTATGTACAAACGCTCATCATCCAAATGGATCAGGTACTTACAGCCCTGGCTCTGAGGTTTGTCTCTCAGTGTTACTGAAGTCCAGCTGGCTGGCTGACACTGTGGCAGAAACAGCCTTGTGGGGAGGGGCCCTGAGCATCAGAGAGATACCAGCTCCTCCCAAAACATCTTGGAGGAAAATAAATATGAAGAATATGGTGGGGTTTAACTAAATTACACACAACCAAGAAGCAGTGCAGCTACCCCCACTTCTTCCTCAATGCTTTCACTGCTGAGTGAAATGGCCCCTCTGTGGAAAGCCCGGATTAGTGGCAGCACAAAAACTAACCATTCATCTCACACCTCAGCTGGACCAAACAACCTGGTCTAATAGGCCAAAATGAGGAAATAGCATAGAAAGTGTCGTTAAACTGTTCCTAAGATGCACTAAGTCTGCATTAGAAGGTTGGAACCTCTTTGTACTCATTGCCTTTAAAGTGACGTGCATTGTAAATGTGTCGTTATCATCACCTGGTCTTAAGAAATAAAGTAACACATGTAAGAATTGGAGGCATTTTATCACATCTCAAGTGCTGTCTCAGTGGAACACTCACAGAGACAGATTGCATATCCTGACAGCAGTCCAAGGGGGAAAAAAACAATTTTGGGAAGGCAGCACAATCTACATTTCTTAGAGTTGAGCCAACAGACAGATGGCAGGAACTAAACGTCCTTAAAAAAATCCCACGGCCGTGGCTGTCCTGGCGTCAGTCTGATACTCTGCCAGAGTGAGAGCCCCAATGAATGAACTGCAAAGAGCTTACAGTTGTTTCAGTCCAAAAGAGCTTAAGGGGTAAGAGTTGGAATAGATGAACTGCTGCAAATGGCAGCAACTCAGAAAGTTAATGTGGGAACCTGCCCATTTGATACTGGCAGTGGGAGAGAGTGACTCTAAAAGAAATCTGTGATTTGACAGTCAAATGAATAAGTTACTTTTCAGCAATAGTGGATTAGTTATTGTAACTGCTCCGTGGCCAGCAGCTCCAGCTGCTGGAAGCTTACCTCTTGTGCAGAAAACAAGGACAAGGCTTTTCCCCACTTAAATCCTCAAAAATAAAGCTTAAATTAAATTTGTGTTGGATATAGCAGAGGCAGATTTATGGAATAGCAGCCTCTCTGCTCTTCACTCCCCAGGACTGTCTGCACAGCACACACTCCTGGGCAGGTACCAGCCGTGCAGCTCCCCCAGCCACCCCTGCTTCTAGTGTCATAGCAGAGCTTAACGATTTCTCTTCCAGAGAAATCCCATTAAATAATGCCTTAGCTTTCCCCTGTGTCTTGCAGAGCAGGAAATACCAGCTGGGAGAGGAATGAAATCTAGAACAGCAGCTTGTATTAAACAAGACTTTTGAGACCCTTCCCTCATTCTTTTAAGTACAGCTTAATGGTTCAGGCACTAAAAGGATCTGCTTTCCTCCTCAGAAGCATTCATCTGGGTTTAGCTTCGAAGTCCAACATTTTTAACACTGAAAACTGTGGCTTTGTGAGATTCAGCAGCACAGTACACTTGCTTTCTCCCCAGGGATCTCCACATTGTCTGACCAGCATAAAACGAGAGTGGAGTCAGAGGAGATGCTCACAGGAAGATGTTTGTGTGTCAGAGAATCACCATCATGTCTCCGAAATCAGCTGTGCTTTGTGCTTGGGGTCAGCAGCCAAAACAACAGCCTTGTATGATGCTGGTAGCCACGCTTCAGTTCACAGGCACACACTTCCAAATGTTTCTGAAAATCTTCTGAGCTCATTTCAGAGGTTTCATGGGGCAGGGAACAGATAGAAAAGATGACCTTCCCTCAGAAGTCCTTCCCTCAATGGGTAGACTGGGTAATGTCTCCCACTTGTAATTCGTATTTCCATCTGTCCTCTCATTGAAGGATGAGGGTGAAAACATGCCTGGGGGAAGGCTGGCCACAGAGCTATTACTGGTTTTCCCTGCATCATTGCTGTCCAAAGTGGAGGAGACATCCTGGCCGGTGGCAGGCGGGCAGAAGGGGCTGCAAACACTTACAAACCACTGAGCTGATTAAACTTGCTTTGATCATCACAGTAATTCTGCATCAAAGATGCTGTGTGGCAAATCGCTGCATTGCACAGATCACTGTGCTGGAGCCATTCCTGGGTGAATGTTTTTCTCCCCAGTGCCTGAAAATGGGTTCTTTATTCCACAGAAAAAAGGGAAAGATTGAAGCAAACTATGGGCGGAATGAGCAAGCTGCAGGGACTTCTCATTTCCACTGGGGCCAGCCTTGCACAGCCTGTCCAGGCTCAGGGAGCAAAGAGGACACTTAAAGCCACTTTTCTTTTTTCTGGTTTTGATTGCTGTGTGCTTCTTGCCTGCAGATCCAGGCCTTTGCTGTTCTGTTTACCCTTCCCAGAAGTGCACTTAGCCATTAATGGAAGATTCGAATTCAGGCATTCACTCTGGGGAAAACATAGGTTACAATAAATAATGGTCACAGGTTAAGTCATCCAGGTATTGTGTATGCTCTTAATGGGTATCTGAGAAAAAATATGACATAATGCTTGCAAATAAATTTCCCCCATCACACCACCATCCATTTTAAATTATATCTCTTGAGAGTTTTCAGCTATTTTCTTTGCTTTCAAACACAACTTCCCTGTGTGTCTCCAACTCTGAAGTAAAGAGCTGAATTCAAACTGCAGAGAAATCTGTTAGAAGATGCCTGGAGGTATATGTGGCACAAAGACATGGGAACTTTATCTTCTTTTCTGGCTGCTCTGAACTGATTGTGGGGATTAATGATTTATCTCTCTTTAAAGAACTCCTTGGAGCTACATAGTCTCAAATCAGATAAAGTATATACTATTCCTCAATCAGGCACCTGCCAATTTAGGTTCAGGCTTTAATCTAGGCAGTTGTAGTTTTACAAAGATTTGACATGAAGAAAAGTTTCCTGAGAGATATCATCGGTGTTCATCACTTTTCCAAAACCTGTGTGATATTCCCTCTGTTAGCCTGGAATGATTATGAGAAGAAAGGAGAAATAGCAGGAATCGACCTTTCTGCTGAGAACAATGCACAGCCACACCTCTGTCCTGGGTAAATCCCTTGAACAGTGTGTAGGGCTTGAGCTGGCTTCTGATACAAGGACAAATGTTGCCTTGGAGAGTATCACAGACACATTTCCTCCAGTGTTGGTTACCAGCAGGCGCAGGGAAAGCAGGGAGCTCCCTCATCCAACCAGTTCCAGTTTGCTGCAAATTTGCATATCTGTGCAAAAAGGGAGCAAGGGATTAGTCAGAAGAAGAAATACACAATATTGGTCCATAGACAAGTGTTTAGGAGGTCAGTACGGGTGTTTGTGGAAATGCACCAGAGACAATGTGGCTCAGTGATATTAAATCTGATTATTGACTCCCTTGTAACAAAGTCAATGGGAGTCATCTTGTTGAAAGGGTGTTTGGACTAGATACTTGTCTGATTCATGTCCTTATTTATATGAATCCAAAGTGGGATTTGCTATCTGGGGTAAAAAAGAAAACGAGCCATTTATCCACACATACAATAAAAGAGAATTCACACACAGTCAGAGGTCTGCCAAATGCAAGACAGCTCCAGAGAAAAATGGCATTGTAAACCACTTCATAGCTTAAAAGAAAATAAGCTGGGTGTACAACAAGGTAGGAACCATCTGCTTGGCTTCAGTGGGAATTTCCCCAGAGTCATCATTGCAGGGGTGGATAGATCATGAAATAAAGGAATTTTTTCCTATCTCTGGTTATTAAATTTACTGGGTTTCTGCAGAACATTTCCTGGCGCAGAGTAAGACGTGTGTATGTAATACCTTATCATTGTAAAGCTACATAATTACAGTGATAAACAAGCCCATTTAGTTTAGCAGAGTCTCACATTATGTCTATCTGACAGACTTGAATTTGTGACAGATCATAAGTCCATTTTTTGTAGTCATGTCAGATTTCCCGTTCAGCCACTGCTCCATGCACCAAAATGCCTTTCCTTCTCACAGTATCCAAGAAAAATATCTGCTTGATGTAGTACCAGATCTAGGAAGCTAAAATTTGAAGGGGTGACCCTATTTGCTTCATTTTTCTTCATGACATTCAGACTAAGCAGTTGACCTTTACACAGGTCTTGTGTAAAGTTGGGAGCAGAGAACATGAATCAAGGAGGTGGAGGTCTGTATGACCTTGTAATAAATTAATATTGTCCTTAGACTTGATGCTTTTGGGCCTGCACCATAAATTCTTGATCAGGATGTAAGTTCAGACCTACTCCTGGTGTGCTTCTGCTGCGGAATCTGGAATTAATATTGCAGGTAGTGATTCTGTTGTAATGCAATTGGAATTAAATATTGCTGTCAATCCAAGTACATTTAATTAAGCAATATTTACAGAGCAGTTGGATGCTCCGAGGACTACAATATAGTGGCCTGGAATTGTTCAAGCCTTCTTTTTCTTTCTTTTGTATTTCCATACTTCTGCATTTCAGCTTCTTTTGCCCTGGTAATTTAACACTGTGTCACATCCTCACAGCTGACCTTTAGAGGACAAGAAGCTGGGACCATTGTGTTCGTGCTGTTCTTCTTCCCTTACAGTTTCATATAATATATATTAGATTAATTTTCTGTGTGAAATGAAACCACCGTGAGAGTTACACAGTGTCAGAAATAACATTTTGTTGAATCTTTTTGAATATACTAAGCTTTATCTTTCCAGCTTCTATGCTAAGTGGAAAAGGCAAAAAGAAGTAACAATAATTGTCCAGTGTTGTCTGTGCTATTAATTAAAAATTAATAAATTACATGTTGAAACAAAGATGAATAATTTATCTCCAAGACAAGGAAAATCCACATTCTGGCTGTATTTTCTCAAAACATTTTAAATACAGAAAGTAATTATCTCCCATAAAGGAGTTTAAAATTATATTGATTATATATCTTAAACGTAAATATTGTCAGACGAGTTTCCAGAGACAGACAGACAGAAAAAAAAAAGAAATAAGGAAATGCTTTTAGAATAGGTGCTTATTGTATCTTTTGCAATGTTTGATTGACTTTCCGCTGTCCTGTGTAGCAGGATCATTCTGAGTAATCAGAACCAGAGGAAAAATCATCAATGAGCAAGAAACCAGCTTTTCTAAAATGCCCCATACTCCACAATCAAAGTCTTTGAACCTCGGGGCTCTGGCAGCATTTTTCCTTCCAGGAGAACAATGAGGATTTTTTGCATCGTGGCTGCAGGGCTGAGATTCACAGAGGCTATCCGAGCTCTGAAGGGCACAAGAGGAACCCACACGCCCTCAGACAAACCCAGAACTCGAGATTTTGCTCCACTTCTTTTTCTCTAGGCATCCTGATTGTTGCACATTTAGAAAACATAAATGTTAGATGAATTTGAGTTGGACCGTGAACAACCTGCTTATTTACAGGGCAGTCCCACTGCTTGAATCCATCCACAGAGAATTCCCAAGCTGGCATATACCCTAACCCACACAGCTTGAGTGGTTTAAAGATGCTTCTGTGCACACAATATTTGGGTCTGATGTGACTTTCAGGGTGACTTTCAGCCCACAGTCTTTAGTAATTTCCTGAGTTTTTTATTAATCTCTTTGAGCACGGTATTTTACACTAAGAGGCTGCTTAAGAGACTCAGAGTCCAGCTCCCATCAGAATCCAGCAAAGCAGAGATGTTCCCACTTTCTCAGAAAGCTGAAAGCCCGGGCTGTCTGTCCTGCAGCGTAACACGGCTGTGCCACAGTTCTGCAGGAGGTACCGGCTGTATTCAGGGCAGGAGCTGGCCTGGGAACCAGGGGAGGTGAGGAGCAGATGCATCAGCCCCTTCTGTCGCTCTGCTCTGGGGAGAGATAAGCCGGGGGCTGTGGGGGGAGAGCAGCCTCTTGAAGCAGCACAGCAGAAACCCCCCGGGAACACTGAATCTGTGCTTTGGATCCTTAGGGCAGGGTGTTACAGATTTTTTTCTCTCTGTAATGCGCATTTTGAGATAAATACCAGTTGCAGTGAAGCGTTTTCTAGGAACCAGTCTGTTAGAAAAGGGTCAAACTGCTGATGTGCCCATTACCGAGATAAGCCGCGGCTGGGCAGCGGCCGCGCAGCCATGTGGAACACGAGCCGCCTCAATTACCGGGGAACGCTCGGAGTCGCATCGGGCTGGCTCTAACAGCAGCAGAACGGCCCGGCAGGGAACGGGGCTGGCAGCCCCTGACTGATGAACTGGCTGTGCAAGCTTTAATTAGCCAGCGACAAGGCAGAATTACAAGCACTGTTTTACTAGCGCAAAGTAAATACTTGCTCTCCTGCTTTGCCCATCCCTGAAATTTATTGGGCACTTGGATGTGTCCGTGCCTCAGAGCCAGCGAGGCAGATGCTGGGGCAGTGAGGAAGAGGCTTTTGCAACCTGACCCCTCAGGAGGAATAGCTGCAGCCAAGCCTTTTACGCTGGAACATTTTTCTGAAATATTTATGCCCGATCTCCCGTTGTTGTTTACCTCAATGCCTCCTCTCCTTGCTCACCCCGGGCTGCCTTATCAGACAGTCTTTGCTATTTAGTAAGCACAGAAAAAAAGTTAGGAGTCTGAAATTAGAGAAAAACCTTTTTGGCACACACTGAAGCTTCCACGAAGAGACCTGTGGGGAATTAATTGTCAGGCAGGAAAGGCTGGGAGCGGGGACTGGTGGGTGCCCCTGCAGTGTCATGCAATCATGTGAAGGGCAGAATTCCCTCATCTCGGCAGGCCCGACTGCTGTGGATTTAGGTAGGAACTGCTTTTCAGGACCAGCTATTGTTGTTTCACCCAATCCATGCTGGATGCCTTCCCCTTGGCTGCTTGCATAAAGGGCAGCTGCAGCCTCAGCAGCAGCTACAGCAGCCACCCGCAGCAGGGACACAGGGAAAAGCCTCAGAGCAGGAGGCAGAAAGTAGGTTAACCATGAGAGTGGAAAAAAAAGATGAGAGTGGAAACACTGCTCTTATAGGCATCTTTCTTATAGAATTTGATATATTCACTTTTTAGTGGCTCAGAAGCAGAGGGAGTTGCTTTGCATCATTGTCAGTGAGGAGGGAGCTGAACTCCCTCCCTTCATGCTCCCCTCTGTGACCTGTCTGATTGCTGTAGGAGAAGGGAAGCCCAAAGAAAGTCAATATGGATAAAACCCTGTTGGATCCTGGTATTGGTCAAACTGCTGGTGGGAGGGTACAGCCTCCCTCGGGTCACAGATTTAGCTGAGAATAGCAGATTTGTCCTTTTCAACAATTTTGCAAGATGAGGTGCTTTTGCTGTGGGATTTTGGGGTTGCTTTGATCAGTTTGGGGTTGGTTTTTTTACTATGTCTAGATCCAGGCTGCTTGAAGGTAACCACGTGTTTGCCAGCGATTTTAGTGAAATAGGAATTTGACCTTGAAATATGCTGAGTTCACAGGCTATATAAACTACAATATTTTGTATATTTGCTCTAAATCCAGACAGTCAGAGAGCTGATGGTACATTTCCCCACTGCAAACACATCTGCTGAAAAGCATGAACCTTGATTCAAAGGAAAGCCACCACTGCTGATTGTGTGTCATATCTTAGATGGGGAATGCAAGGAGAATTGAGATCAAACACACTTTATTGACTTTATTCCTTCCTTAACTAACAGGCGAACTTCTGAAAATGTGCCCAGTAGCCTTTTTGTGAAATATGAAAGTGAGCACTAAATTACAATCCTCAAATCACCAATTCAGAGCCCACAGAAATATTTTTTTTCCATTTCTTCATCTATAATTTCCGGGCTGGAGCTCTAGCCATTAATAGCAGCTACATCATTACAGTGCCTGACACTTCAGCAGCACCCTCATCCATTTCAGTCATTGATCCACTAATGTGCGCCGGATGAGAAAGGAAAAGGGCGGCTCATTCATCCTCCCCCTCCTTCCTCCTCCTCTCACCAGGTGGCAACCACTCACCCATTGCTTTAAATCCCTATCAGATTTCAGAGGCTCAGTGTTAATTGTCCCTGTACAAGGACTGACCCCAGACAGTGAAACTAAAATTAAAGTAACGGGGCCATGGAAGTGGGTGAAATGCTACTGGAGGGGATGGATCTGCACCTGCTTTCCTTGGCCCACAGACTGCAGACAACACTGGAAATCACAACAGAGCTGGAGCTGTTGTGCATTTGTAGGCATTGGATTCTGCCTGGAATGTGGAGCCAAACAATGAAAAGAGTAGGAGAAAAGCTAAAGAATTTAGGCAGTAAGATTAACGGTACAGCAAAAGAATTGTACTTTGAGTAGCATCAGCTACACAAGTAATTCTGTAATTCCAGTTGCATATAGAGCAAAAAAAATATCCTTCCCATGGACATCCATATTGCAACCCTGTGTTTGGATGTTCTTCTGACTTACAGAGATACTGAGCTGAGAGATACGTTGCTTATGCCTGTAGCTTGTTGGGATTTTTTAATCCAGAAACCTGATTTTTAAAAATTTTTAAAATCTGTCCGACTTATCAATGGGCACATTCTTGCTTTCCCTTTCCACTCTTTGCTTGGTATAGCTGTTCATTTGTTCTGATATTCTTTATCTTTATATTGCTCATTTTGGGGATCAAAGGGCAAAGGAAATAAAAATCGTGTTATTTTTCAAAGGTCCACACAGCAGTAGATAATTGGTTTCCAATCAAGCCTAGACGTCTTTGATCTCCGAAGTCCTCACAAAGAACATTTTGCTAAGACACAAGCATGTGTTTGGTAGCACTATCAGGAGATCTAATTCTGAAAGTCTGCAATTACCTGAGCAGTGACACTTATAAAGATGAGAGGGACTGATAACAATGCTGCGTTTTTATACCATCTTGCATTACACTTGCATTAATGACACCTAACTACACCCTTCTGAGGAAATACTTTCAGTAATATTTCTCTCATGCTGTAGTAACAGAGGTGATGGGTCATGCAGCAGGGTCAGGAACACAAACCACCTTCTTCCAGCTCCCCAGACCATGGCTCAGCCATGTGGGCACCCTTCCTTTTCAGAGATTGCTGCTCTTTCCAGTTCTGCTCCATGGAGACAAATGGAAATGTGCTTCCCATTCCCACCCTGGTTCATGTTTCCACCTCCGTGCAGCAGTTTCCAACCTTTGCCTGTGCTGGTTGAACTTTCTGGCTGTGGTGCAATGACCAGTGTAATGTTGTTTATATAACACAATGCCCAGCAGCTAAGGATATGAACTTTTGAAAACCATCTTTGCCACCAGAAAAACTGTGATGTGAAACTACGCCCGTGTTCATCTTTGCAAGGACTAAATCTCTTCTGTCACTTTGAATCTTGGTGACCTTCACCTCAGCTTCTCTTATTCACTAAATGTCCTCTCTCCACCCACACTTATACCCAACAAAATATGAGCGGGGGTTGGCCTTTTCTCCCAGGTGATGAGAGGAAATGGCCTCAAGTTGCACCAGGGGAGGTTTAGATGGGATATTAGGAAAAATTTCTTCACTGAAAGGCTGGTTAGGCATTGGAACAGACTGCCCAAGGAACTGCTGGAGTCACCATTCCTGGCTGGATTTAAAAGACATGTAGATGTGGCACTTGGGGACCTGGTTTAGTGGTGGCCTTGACAATGCTGGGTTAATAGTTGGACTTGATGATCTTAGAGGTCCTTTGCAACCTAAACGATTCTGTGATTCTGTATGAAAAAGCAAAATGTATTCACGCCTCAAAAACATGAGATACGGTAAAATGACTGATCTTGGGTTTTTAGGAATCTCTCTGGTTTTTCTTTTTCCCTTTCTCTTTTCCTTTTTTTTTTTCTTTTTTCTTTTTTTACCTTTTTCTTTTTTCTTTCCTAGTCTTCATGCCAGGGCTGCCCAGAAGCCAAAGTGGTTTTTATGCATCAAGGCAGCATTATTTTGTGCAATCCAGAGAGGCAGAGTGCACAAGATGCACAGGTGTATACTTGTGCACGCATACCAAAATCTATAACTGACTCTGCTTCTTTAAATAAACAGAATACATTCATTTAGCTTAAAATAGGACTCCTGTCAAGCTCCTGCCCTAGAGCAACTACCAATTGCACTGTCAAAATCACTCTCTGTGGTTCTGAATAGGTTTCTTAATGAAAGAGCAACATTAGCTCTTTAGAACATTTTGTCCCTGAAGGATGCAGCAACAACAGCCACAGAATGATTTCTGGCTCAGACATGCTTATAAATGGTAGAAAACAATGGTTTAAATCGTGATTATCAGCTCCCTGGAAATGCTTCACAACAGTGATTCAGGGAACCAAGAGACAAATGGATACTAAGAACGGTACCCACTGATGAGAGCTTTGTTTCCCACATGCACACTGACCCCCTTAAGAATCATTATGGTATGAGTATCTTGTCACTGAAACAATGCAAAAACCAGGGAATGAAATTATTTGGGACTCAAACCAAAGAAAAATATGTTCTGGTGAAATGAAATTTTAATATTTGCTGGATTAAATAATGATGAGCATCTGAATGAAATTCTGTGTTTCTATTTTAGCAGTCTGGTCATACCAACTGTCACAGTAGCAATTTTTTATTCTGGATAAACCTGGAGGCAGTAGCAGAGTAGAATATGACTCGAGCAGATATGTGTATATTCAAACCAAAGAAAACCAGCTTTTCTTATAAAATGCATGGTTGGAGACAGGTGTTCTCTTGTTTCTTTAATAGGAATGGTGTGGCTGCACTCAGCTAAAGTCTCCCAACTGGAGCTACAGCACCATTTAAATGTTGAAGAGTGGTATTTACCAACAGCCTCATGCATATCCCCAGTCTGGGCCCAGACAGATTTCAGATCAAATGTCACTGTTCTCATGCAGGAAAAGCCCTCAAGCAGCTTTTCCACAGCATGGAGGGTATCAGGATCAAAACCAACAACAAAAGAGATGACATTTTTCATCAGAAGATAGAAGTATCTGTCCCTGCTTTGTCAGAGTCTTCTCCCTGGCAGCAGGAGACTAAACTTTTCCTGGTGTGTTTGATCCTCTTACCTCCTATTCTTGCAATCTGTTGCAAGAGCCACTATCAGCCCAGATGTAATTATCACAGAAAGAAGCAGCTTTGTCTAGGCACAAAAAATTTCAATGCTAATAATAAAACAGTTAAAAGTGCTCTTCCTACTTTCCCCCCCATTTTCTGATGTTGTGGTCCCTTTCCCTGCTGCTCGGGGCTCTGTGGTTGTGAAGGTGGTGGTGTGAAGGTCACTGGGGTCTGGAGCCTTTCCCCAGGAGGACTGTGATGTTCATGGTGATAGTTTTGTCTCAGTCTACGACCCGTTTGGGTTCATTTATAAGTTTGCTAACCCATTTTATACCGTGCAAACCCAGCACTTAACCTATGGCCCATTACTAGTGAGGGCAATACGATACAACAGAGATACATGGCTACATTATTATGCTATTTTTAAGTTTCTCATTTGTTTCTCATCCAACTCAGACCCTGCTAATACATTGCTCAAGGTAGGGGATCAACAGAACATCAGGAGTTAACTTAATGAAAGCCAGCTCATTCCATACTGCACTCGGGATTGGTGTCTCCTTGGCTGTTTATAAAATTCCATGGAGCATCTAGAATAAATGGTACTGAATTAATACAAAGCTATAAATAGGTTAATCAGGTGGAACCTTCAGCTGCTGAAATAGTAGAGTTACACAATTATACTGACCTTGGCTCATTATGGTGCAAGTTTTCATTATCAAATTTCAGTTCCAACCTGGAGAAGTTCTCTATCTGGCATCTGGGTCAGCTTGCTCTTGCAGTCCACACTTTTCCACTGGAGTAATAAACAATGAGGCCAATGTTGGTGCAATTTCTTAGGGGCTTCTGGTAATTGTTCATATAATCACAGAAAGTTTCTGTGGAAAACTGACCCAAGACTAAGAAGTCAAGCCCCTTCCACCAAACAGTTTAATACCTGAGGAGCTGAAAAGATGAATTTTGCCTATATAGCTTGCACTTTAAAAATGTAAATGAAGTCTATACATGTTAATTCCTCTGTGACAGCTTCCTCTATTAACAGACTAAGTCATCCATCTGTCACAGGGAGAAAAAAACCTATTTGCCACTCAAAACCACAAACTCAACAAAATTGCCCAGAATACTCAGCATCACCTTAGTGCATGGTTAGTAAGCAAACTCCTTAAAAAGAACTAAACAATTGGCAGCAACAGACAGTGATCAGGGTTAAAGAGTAAAATGTGCATTGAAATGGCATCAACTGCTGCAAATGCTGGCTGGGATTATTAACATGACATTATTTACTGTTCCCACACCTTTGCTTCTTCCTGGAATAAAATTAAATATAAAACCAATGGTTTTCAGGGCAAGTTATATATATGTCATAATCCCCAAGTATCCATCATGATGTATTTCCATTTTCTACCCCAGAAGTAAAAGGTTGAAACTTTTCATGTTGCAGCTTTCCCCTCTTAGACACAACCAGCCAGAACAGTCCTTGCCAGAATCTCACTTGAGAGACGTAAACTGAAGAGAGAGGAAGCCGTGGGCCTGTCTGTGATCAGATCCCATTTAATCATATCAAGGCATCTATTTTTTCATTATTCTGTTTGGTCGATATTTAGAAACAAAAAGGCAACCTTATTTTAGAAATTTGGCAATTAGAATTATTTTAGTAGATCAAATTGACATTTGGAATTAATTATAAAAGGGGGGAAAAGGGTTTGTGCTCACTCTTGATCTTTTAGAATGTAAAAATATGGTCTGATAAGCCTATTTGCCATCTTGGAAACATCAAGGTTTATTGTGATTTATTGGCTAATATTAAACCAGCTCCTTATTTAATGATCTGAGTTCATGGCTCCAGAGAAGCAGACATTTAACACACATATATATATATGTGTATATATATATATATATATATATATATATATATAGCATGAAACTGCTCACACAATTTTGATGCATAATTGCATGATTTAGCCATTATTACTACTACTTTTCCTAAATTTTGGCAAAAAGTCAGGGAACAGCAGAGTTCTAAGCTGTTAATGGAAGGTCTTATTTACCAGCAGCAAAGCAGCCTTCTGCTGTATGGCTCCAAGAGGTTAATAATACTTCAGTTATTACTGACTTAAGTATGTATCTTATATGATCCTCCTAAGTTTTTGCCAACGTAAACAAGGATGACTCTATTTTCATCCCAAGTTCTTCAGGCTTCAGTTCCTTAGTAATTTGTGTTTGATTGTTGGAACAAAGAAACAGCATAAAATAATAAATTTTTGAGCAATTGGAAATATTATAGATATGAAATATATATTTACATCTCTAATATATATGACATATATATATTAAATATGTTTCTCCTCTCACTGGTTTATCTTCTGTGGTAACTCTTTAAAATGCCCTCTGAGGGTTACGAACTGTTGTATTTCCCTTGGTCCCAGACAAGTTGTCCCACACACGCCAGTGCTGATCCAGGTCCTGTTCCTGAGCTGAGCTGGCACAAACACAGCTGTTGGGAAGCTCCGAACTGCTGCCAGATCAGTAGAAGACATTTGTTTAAGTGTCTTTCTTTTAAACATGTCCAGGCTATCCAGTTTTCTTCAGTAACCACTTTTTTCTTAATTTTCATTCCCGTTTTTCCTTCTGAAAAAGCCATTATCAGAAATGCCAAGACGAGTTTGTGAAGCAGAGTGAAGACTGTGTGCATTTCTACTGACAGCACCATTTCCAAAGATTTCAGTGTGTCCAGGTTTTCCTTCTGACCACTCCACCACGTTTGCTACGCAGATGGGATTTCCTCCTGGACAGATCCTGCAGCTGGACCTGGGTGGGCAGAAGCAGCTCTGATTTTATCCATGCTCTCCACAACCCTCCCTGCCTGCTGAGCTGCACAAACTGCTGACTACTGAATCCTCAAGGTGAAGGACAAGACGAAAAACATTTTCAGGGATTTGAAAGGGTGGAATTAACAAGGCAGGAGAATGTGAGTCTAAAAGCCAGGATAAACAATATCAAGATTTTTTTTCCCTTTCAGGAGGCTGAAAGGAAAATTGTCTAGAGATGTGCAGTGTTGATGGACAGCCTGTTAACAGTAAAAATAGGAGTCTCTGAAAACGCTAGGAAATAAAAATTCATGACCCAAATTAACAAATATGAACTTGACAGGTGCTTCCTGTGGATGTGGAGATGAGGGAAGTAGAAGTGGGTTTCTCAAGTAAAGGATAATGACGATGCAGAGAACAGGTAATTTGTTTCTCCTCTCCAAGGCAGCTCAGCGTGGGGGGATCCTGCCCCGCTAATCGAGGCGTGCCCCCGCTGCGGGCGATGGGTGCTGCAGCTGCAGAGGGGTTCTCGTGTGAGTGAGCGGCGCTCGGGAAAGCTGAAAAGTGCTTTCCTCAGACTGCAGCAACTTCCCTCATTTACAGGAGATGCTCAAGTGGATCAGCCCACCTCCCTGCTTTCTGGCAGAACAAACCCGAGTCACGCTGGAATCGTTCATTAGCTGGGAGTCTGAGGATGTAAATGTGTGTTTGCCTCACCTCCTCACCGACACAGGCTGGCTCCCTCGTGAAACATTCCATGTTTTTTGTCCAGTCTGGCTTTAAAAGTGTGAGGTTACAGGCTCCTTCCACTTCTGGTCTAGTGACATTCAAGGTCAGGAAGTTTTCACTGACAGGGAGTTTCAGTTTTCCTCAGTGATGTTAGTTCATTCTTAACTGCATTCTCATAAATTAAGGTTTCATAATTCTTTCAGTCCTGCTGCTTAAGTCTTCCAAATCTTTTTATTGGGAACTAATGTTCCTCTAACCCTAAGCCATAATTTAACTATGCTAAACTTAGTTACTCACTTACTTAGCAACTCTGTTGCTCTCCTCTCTAAAATAAGATCTTTTGGTATTTTCTGCAGAACTTCCTGTATCCTGTATCTTGTTATACGCATTACACAGCACAAAGACTTACACTTTCACCTGCTTCATGTCTCCAAACTGGAATTGGGATCCTACACACCTTCAAACATATAACACAAATGTCACATTTCTGCCATGCTCAGGGCAAACTGCTGAAGCAGGTTTATGTCAGTGTCTAGGGCGCCCTGTGGAGGATACCCTCCCTCTTCTCGGAAGAGAACCCTTCACTTCAGAAAATGAGTTTCACCTTTTTGAAAATTAAGGTGATTAAGAGAGTATGTTCCTACAGCCTAGCACAGAAACAGGCTTCTCCCTTTCACGTGTTTCCTTATTTTTCAGCCTGTTAAACGTTTCACCAGAGGAAGGGGACAGCATACAAACCCCTACCGAGTTATGATGGTGTAGAGCAGAAAGGCAAAGCTACTGGGATGTATCTACTTTTTTTGTCCAAGTTACAAGACACTGGCAAAGTCGTGAGTTCCACAGCACTGTTGTGGCAGATTTTATACCAGCAGCAGCATTAATTGTAATAACCAGCAGGAGTTCAATGAAGCATAGTTTAGAATCTATGTGCCATCCTAGCAAGCCAATCAAGTAGCCCAGAGAGATACCATGTTTCAAGGGGCATCATTTTATCCTCACAGATCTGACTACAAAGGCAATGCCAGCAACCAGTCCAAACAAATGTAAAATTTAAAATTTCACACTCTTTTTTGGCATTTCCAAGAAGCTTATGACACCTGAACATTTTAATCCACCATATGCTTCACTTGATTCCTGAATTGCTCTTCAGTTCTTTCTCTCAGTGTTCAAAGGGAACCTCAGCTGATGAAGGATGCACCAGGAACACACGGTTTAGGCTGAAAGGGCTCATACAACCTGGGACAGATTCACTTCACTGAGCATTAATCCACTTTAATCCAATTGGATCATATACCAAACCAGCAAAATCCTTGAGGCTTTGACAGCACCAGTTCTGCTGATATTTAAAGGTTAACAAAGTCAGTAGATCCTGTGCTACTTGTATCTACGCTGAGAACTCTGGCTGAGACTCTGTACAAGGAGTTAATGAATATGAACTAGAGACCACACACTGATAGCACTCTTTTTTTTTCCCCCAATAGGACATAGACCCCCAAAATCTTGTATGAGAATGCAAGTGCCGTAAGAAAACCATGCTTCAATAACTCAGTCATTTCAAGAATATCAAAGTGAAAGAAAAATATAAGAAGATGCAAAACGTTCCATTTTGATACAACTTCCTCACTGCTTGAGAAAGCAAAATCTCCCTAAATCTCTGAATGCCTCATGCAGGCACAGCAGATAAATTATCTGGGGTGGAGATGACAATCTCTGAGACCCAAGAGGATGGGAGAAAGATGCAGAGAGCTATAATGAAAGCTGTTGAGTGCATCATCTTGCTGTAGCACTGTTCCTGTTAAAGATGTAAGAGCACTTGCAGATGTAAAATGCCGAAGAGGAACAGCTTAACATCCAAGTGCAGCCCTCAGAGGGGATCCTACAGAGCAAAAAGATTTTTAAAAGGCTGACAAAAACTAGAAGGAAACCAAAAGTAGAAAAAACACACAACAAACACAATTTAAAAGTATACAAAAATATATAAACCCCTGTGTATAAAAGTCTTCCTCGAAGGCCCTGAACGAAGAAATGATGCTCACTCACCCCCACAACATTTGTCTCCAACAAACCAATGTTGTGACTGACACACTGCACTCAAATGCAATAGAAAACTGAGGCCTTGACCAGCTGCAGCCTTTCTGGAAGGATCTCAGGGCTCCCAGGAAAGAGCAGATGTTAATCTGTGCCCACGATGGCTCCATCCTGCCCATTTCCTTAGGCTTCCCATTTTCCTGGGCAAGAGCAGGCTGATTCACTCAGAGCCCTGCACAGCACAGTACAGGAAACACGTTTATCCCAGAAGATGCTGTAGTGACAGACTCAAAATAAATGAGGACTTCAGGATCAAAAGCATGATGTAAAATGTTAAAACATATTCTGTCTCAAGGTCCCCCATACAAAAATTATTACGGATTCTGTAATAATAGAAGCAGTCGCTTCACTGAAATTAATTTATTTTGAGAATATCCCTTTTAATCCTCCATGCATTTTTTAGCACAAAAAGTTGAGTTTTATCACAACCTCCTTCATAAAACTTAATATTGTATGTCTGGTAATGTGGCTGTTTCAACAATTCCTCATTGGAAATTCCCACATCTGTGAAACCTTGGCAACACTGTTAGTAAGTGACCTACACAAAGTTTAATAGAAAATTTTTACTGAATATCCTCTGTTTAATGTAAACAAGGCAGGAGGCAAAACAAGGAGTATATATTTTATATAATTACACTATTTTACAGGGCACAGAAAGCACTGAGGACATGGTTTGAAAACCCTGTATGATATGCAATATCAGATATGGATTTTCCAGGTAGCCCCAGGTCTACTCCGGGACCCTTCAATCTTACCAAGTACTTTGGGTTAGTATTTCTTCTAGCAAGACAAAGAGCACTAATAAAATGTCACTTGTGAGATTGCACAGCAGGTTATGGTAGAAATTACCATGCATTTACAAAGCCATTCCATGATTACTTGTGCCCTGTAAAATGAAGTGTGGCAATCTTTACACTAATCATAGTGTAAGCAAGCTCGGGATTCTGGTCCTTTTATATATATATATATGTATATATATACATGGGTGATGTACAACCAGACTCAAGCTGTGCATCAAGTCACAGCTTTTATATTGCACAGACAAATATATAGTAAGAACATGACACAGACAGGATGTGAATACCAGGAATATTACAGTCATATGAGAAACTAAGGACAAACTTGGTCTACCAGAGCTAGCACATGGCTTATTACAAAATTGTCTAAATCAGAGTCTAAATCAAATACATACTATAAATGAAAAAAATGTAAAAAATGCTTCTATTTACACACATGTGCATCAGGATTAAAATATGGTTTGGATCTGCTTTTTGAAATAAAAAATTATTCTAGTATCCCATCTCAAGTATTTCAGTCTAATCCCAGTGGCCCCATTCTCTAAGGTGATGAGCCCTCGCCTTTCCCACTGACATCTGGAGGATCTGCATAAGCCATGAACTCTTCAGGCCATGTATTTTCTCAGGTGTCCCTCCCTGGGTAATAAATAACCACATACAAACACATGCACACAGACACAACATGGGCTCCTCTATGACATGCATAGATCAAAAAGGTGAAAACATGGACCTGAACTAACTTCTAATCATTAACAAAAAAAAAAAAAAAAGTGCATGAAAAATATCACCACAAAAAATAATTAAAGAAATTCCATCTCTTAAGAAAGATTAAATCACTTTTACAAAAATAAAGGTCATTATCATCAAGTATGGTCATTAAGGGTTTGTAGGCAGCACTTACAAAAGCAGTTTAGGCTAAAGCAACTTTAAGGATTGCTTCACTTGTGTGAGGATGGATCCATGTCTTATAAATTTATCAACTAAACATTTGGTTTGCAAGAAAATCACCGATGTCACTGAAGACTGAACAATCATAGCCTGAATTTAAGAGTGATCATAGTTCTATCTACTTATTTTTCTCATGGACAAGCTTAAGGGGCTGTGTTTGCAGCTCTGCAGTGTTTTGCATTAAAACACCACAGAGGCTGCAGCCTTTCAGTGTAATGAGTTCAGGTACCAGTGAAAACAGCAAAACAAAGGAGGTGATGTTAATGCTTTCCTTGGATCCAGATCAGGCAACTCCTGAATGGTTTTATCAATTCTTATATTACTTGGAATGCTCTTGCAAGTTTTGTTTAACATTTCTCTCACTTTCCTTTATAATAGCATTATCACTTCCAGTTTCCACTGAAATTGGGACATTAAAAGTATTCTGGAGCATATGCTTTAAAAAAAAATAAATAAAATAGACAATTTGAGAAAAGAGTAATTAAGCTCAAGCAAAACCAACAAAGACCCAAATTTAGTAAAGCATCACCATTTCTGCTCAACAGCCTAACTTTGTT
The DNA here is from genome assembly GCA_013397115.1 of Edolisoma coerulescens. NCBI lineage: Eukaryota > Metazoa > Chordata > Aves > Passeriformes > Campephagidae > Edolisoma > Edolisoma coerulescens. The sequence goes on from VWZW01007059.1 coordinate 945,890, forward strand.
CATGTAAAAGACTGTGATTTAAGGAAAAAATACTTGAAATTAAGCTTATGTTTAACTGTTTTGCTGAACTGAGACCTTATAAATAACAAATGTATGTATTAAACATCACTCTGCATAGACATCAACATGTTCTAAACTACGTGTCAGGTATTAAGGAAGCTTCTAATGTGGACTGTCTGCAATACAGGTCACTAAAAATGACTTGCTACATTCAAGGTATGTTCCTAAAGAAGAAAGATGAACTAAGTGTAATTTTTTTAAACTTTATCCTACTATGCTACTTGGACCTGAAAACACTTTGGAGCTAAATTCAGAAAAAAACCAAAACCCCAGGTGAAGAAGTAAAACGTGCTTCTGTTTGCCAGAGAAATGCAACACTTTCTACAAAAGTGTTCCAGTACAGGGAGCCACTGAATACAGGTTTTACCTGCCAAAATGTTTCCCCAGCTCCAGAACTGCTTTCTCTAGCTGAACCTGTACTGGAAGCTTTTACAGCAGGATGCTCTTCACTGGTGACAAGAATAAATTTAGCCCATTAACTGTGACACTGCTCTAATTAACCTGCTAACTTAAAAGGCCTCTTAACATACAGCTTCCATAAATATTAAAAAACAAGACCTCAAAGGCATGAATAGAGAGCAGAATCTGATTCTAGGTACAGTCATGTAAATCCAGAAGAATTCTAGTGACTGAATAAATTAGTCCATGTTTGCATATGAGCAATGACATCTGAAACAGGCATTAGCTGTGCAAACAGGGGGGCAGGAAAGACAAACAAGGAAAGACAATGTAAACTGAAGGAGCTGAGCTCTACCTTGCCTTGTTCAAAGGAGGGGAAAGAGGTGCTACCCATGAGCGTGGAGAGCAGGACAGGTCTGGGTGTGACTGCAAGGTCCAGCACAGCCACCTGCCAGTGCACAGAGAGCTGGCAGTGAGGACACTCTAGAGGGCAGAAGCAAAGCACCCTGCAGTGGCCTTTGCCAACACCTGCCCTGGCTGATGGCATTCACACGGAAAAGGAGTCACTGAAAGGCGTTCCTGCACCCCAGCACTGTGAAAAGCAGGTGTGAATTTTGGTCCTATGTAAGCTATCAATGCTTTAACTTGAGTTGGCATCACTGTGATAGTTAGATAAGCAATAAAAATATCTCTCAAAATAACAGAATATTTATGCTGCCGATTTTCAAGGCACAAAAGATTCTTAAACCAATTCAGACTAAAACAAATTTAGAAGAAATTAAAAATATTGTTTCAGCAACAACTACTGATGACCTATAATTAACCTATAACGTAAAGGTGACATGAGTCAAACAACTGGAGTTCCCATGTAAAAAGCTGAAGCAAATCTAGTTACACAGATGACCTGGAGATCAATCACTTGGAATGACAGAGACAAACATGCTACAAACATGTACACTTCAGATATATTTGTTATGGATGTGATGCCGAATCAGGATTGATTTCTTTAGTATTGATTTTAGACTGATATATCTCTTGGAGTAATCCACTGAGGAATCAAGCTCAGAGTTGTTCTTAAGATCTACCAGAAGCAAAATGATCCCTCATTAACATATTCTATTGTATATGCATTGGTGGATTTTTTGAACTTCTTCATTTTTAATAACATACATTGCAACTATAGGTGTGTTTTTCTTTCATATATCCAACTGAAAAAAAAAAAGAATTAAGACATAAAAATGTTACAAAATTAATTTGCTTTTTTAAAAGTAATATGGTCACAGAGAGCAAATTGGTGCATGTGAGCCCCAGGACACACAAGAGCCCAAACTCTCTAAACATTGTCATCAGAATAACCAAGGTCTGATGTCTGTGGTTCTTCAAGCAGCTTTTGCAGCTCTTCACACAGTGGCTAGAAACGCTGTGTATTGGTTTCTCTCCAAATGCCTTCGCTCATATTCCAAGTCCATTTGCAGTCTCAACATCTGGTGAAAGGAACTTGTCTTGCGAACATGCCCTGCCGCTTTGCCAGGAGGCCCCAGCCTCTCTCGGGCTCTTGTCAGAGGCGCTCTCGCAGCGCGCAGCCCGGAGCCGGGGGCGGCTCGGCGCGGGCCGCTCAGGGCGTGGCTGAGGTGTGGTACTTCACAAAGGCGATCGCCGCCAGCTCCTTGCAGAACTCTTCCAGCACAATCACGCCCTCTAGTAACGTCATGTGGTCAATGCTGGGACAGGAAGAAAAATGCGGGCAATCAGGGCCGGCACACGCAAACCCAGCCACGCGCCTTGGAGAACGGGCAATGCGGTTACTCACATGGGCCCTTCCGGCTCCAAGCCCAGCAGGCGTTTTCTGACCAGCAGAAGTTTGGGAGTGAAATCTGGGATGCGCTGGATTCTAACCATGAGGTCCCCGACGACCTGTAAAGCCCAGGCCACCAACACACAAAGTTAACACCTCTGCAGGGTGCCTGGCAGCAAGGTTCAATGGCAGCTTCAGTGCCCGGGGACAGACCCACTTCAGCATCCTCACGGGCTCAAAGAACAACCTGCAGAGAGGCTGCTCTGCCCAAGAAGAGGATGAGTGGGTGCAGAAAGAAATACAAAAGCCTTACTTGCTCTTGTCACAAATGGCATTAATTATTTTAATTATGTCAATGACTAATTGGTCTTATTAAATTTTGACACAGGCAATGGACCAGTGAATTCCTGGGCCTAGGGAAAGCTCAAGGGGAGATAGTGAAGATTGTATTTTGGAACAGGGAGGGCTGCTGGGAGAACGGGGGCCAAGCCCTCTGTTACTGTTGGGCAAGCACCAGTAACAGGCTCCTGACCAGCCTAGTGACAGCTGGTGCGTGGGGTAAGAGAGGGATTCTGACTGAGGACACTGCAGTGTGACAGGCACCCAGCCAGCACTTCTAGCATGCAGGTCTGGCAGGAAGAGATGGAATTGGAGAGGAAGGGGACTTTTGATAAATCCAGGACTTAACTGTCAAGAACAGCCTTCACCAGAAAAAAAAATGAGCATGAGCAGAGATATCCATCTAGGCCCAATCTTGATTCAAAATCAGGACTGTAAGTATCTGCTTTCAATGACACACATTTACCAACTTAAACTACCCAGCAACTACTACCACTAACTACCAAGTTATTAAATATATTACTGCTGTGCAGCCATGTGTTAGTATTAATGGTGTGTTTACTCACCCTGACAATCACAGAGAAGAGAGACTTGCAGCCAGAGGCGAGGTTGACATAAGGATCCAAAAGGTATTCATGTATATGAGGATGGGGAAACAGGGACAGTTTGGACAACACTGACGTAACTTGTAAATTTACATCATAGGGCTGCAAAAAGAGGGAAACACAGTGCTTAGTTATTTTCATGCTGGCTTCTTTTCATCCATCTCATGTTTATTTAACTACTAGAACCTTATACACAGGGTTATGAATAAATAAAGATAAAAAGTTAGATTAGAAGACAGGCCCAACCTCTGCTTTTCACAACAGCAGTGCTGTGAATATGACAGTTGGGCATTAGGTGGTATTATCTGCATTGCTGCTACAACCACTCGAAGCTTTTGCGCACTTGTTTATTGCAGGGTAAGTCCTCTTCCCATAAAACATTTCTTCAGCTAAAGAAATAGCATGGAATCAGCCTAGATTAAACATCTGCTTGCTTCTCCTGGGAAACTGTAAAGTGTATGAGCTCAGGAAATTGCCAGAGAGAAATCCATGTTTATGGCTAATACGTTATTTCTCTTCTTTATATTTTTTTCTGGGAAAGAATCGCTGCAGAAGGCCTGGACCATCTTGTGGCAGCAACCTACGGGAGATGGGACCAGTCCTGGGGCAGGAAAGCAGCAGGAAATTCTGAGCTTCTTGTCTACCTCCCTTCCCCAAACCAACCAAATGGGAGAGACAACATTGTCAGATGCTGGAAAATGCTTATCAGTCATAAGGAATAATATAGTACCTGGTTTTCTTGGAAAAAAACAGTGCCTAGTTTAAAGGATTTGACCATTCTAGTAAGAAACTTATTTCCATAAAAGCAAGCATTTTTGCCATGGCTTCTTTATGTTTCTAAACTTTTTTCCATCTTTGATTTTGTCATCCCGGTGAAAACAAATTGAAAACAAATTTTAATTCAGCCCAGGATTTGCAAACTAGTAGAATCTCCTTCCATTTCTTCAATGGCAGAACAGACTAGGTTGGCAAGAGAGGGACAGACATTCCTTTGGTACACCTCTGTGTCAATCAACATTGTTGATCTCAGTGGATTACAGGGCCCTCATTCAACCTCTGACTGCATATTGGCAGTAACACCCTCACTGGCATAATCACACCTAGAAGAAGAGGATTTAATGACCTCAAATTCTCATCTTTATGCTCTGAAGTTAGCATCCCACTGAAGAATCAGAGAACAGATTCTTCCCCTTTTCAGGTCTGGAAGATTTGGATGAATTCAGCCTCAGATTAAGACAGATATATTTAGCCATGTCTACATGTCTAAGCTCTCATTAGCTGACTCAACAGAGATCTGACACTTGATACACCTGCCCACACACAAACATCTCCTGCCATCTCAGATGCTCCCAAGTATCTGCTGGTCCCCTGCTGGTTCCACAGAGGGTGGATCCTGCAAAATCTGTGTTGTAACCACAAACTCCTGGGAATATCCTGGACATCACAAAAATGGCAACAGATACCTGAGCTCAGGCACCTCAGTCGAGCTTTCAGTCCACACAGTCGAGGAAGCTGAGCTGGTGATTCACTCTGCACTACAAGAGACACCTACTTGCCTTTCAGCCTAGGAGCCCCAGGGACTACTGGGGCTGCTCTGACAAAATTTCCACTGACTACATGTGTACACGGAAGTAATACTTAGGTATCTTATTCTTGAATTTGTTACCACACACTGTTGCATTGCAAAGATGCCTCATAAATCTTTTGAAATGAAAGCACTTATTCCTTCCAGTCAGTGGCAGTTATTTCTGTATTTGGCACTCCAGCAATAGATTCATCCCAATCTCCCAACAAATGAAGCTTTCAGCCTCTACACCACAGATGTTACAGGTAAAAGAGATCACTACGTTTTGAGTTATTATAGCAGAGCTACTCTGCAGAGAGAGACAAAAATTCCTTCCATAAATCCATCCACTGCCTACCTAGCTGAACTGTAGGAGAAGGTCTTTAGAGCTGTTTGAGCCAGCCAATTCATTAGAAAGCTTTGAAGGCATGAGCATTATCTGGTGTTCACAAGAGGAGAAGGAAACAAAGGAGTGACACGTGCTGCATTGTTCAGACAGATTGCTGTTGTGATTCCAACTAATTGAGAGCATTAAAGAAAGCTGCTTCTTCACACAGAGCTTTTATTTCTGTCCATATGTCAGCAGACTCAGTTAAATGGCCCCATATCAGACAAATCCTAAAAAAATTCCCTGTAGCTAAAAAGATCAAACCCAGAAAATTTTGAAGTTCAGGAAATTTTAAAAAAATTCTTAGGGTACAGTCAGTTCTACAGAAATTTGTAATATCAGCAGGAGGAAGAAGGTAGTGTCTAGTACATGAGGTATTTGAAACCAGTTACTTCACCTGTGTGCCTGAGCTATCTTCTGTCAGACACGAGGTTAGTGAGAGCTACCACCTCTGCAAAGCTTTCTGATATCACAGATTTGTATCAGTGTTCCCATGAACACTAACAGAGTTGACTTAGAGGCTACTCCTGGCTTCCTGCACATGTTCTCTGTACATTTATATGTGCAAATGGCTCTTGTCCTGCTTATGACCAGGAAATGGCACATTACACAATATGACACTGTAATAGAGTGATGGGAATCCACAGGACCTGATGGAAATCAGCTCTTTAAAAGTGATGCAAGTATCAGAAATGGAATTCTTAACTTGTTTTTTCTTACCTGATCAAGAATTCTGCCCATTCTTTCAAACAGGACTTTCAAGAAGTGTCCTTCAAAAAATGACGCTTCTAAATTGCACTTTTCCAAAGGTCTGGGAGAGCCGGGCCACTCCCACCGTAAGCAAATGACACAATAATCCCGGAACTACAAAAAAGTAGTGAGGAAAACAGACTTCAATCTCCATGGAAACCATTTCATTTCCTTTGACAGTCCATACACCTTAAAACCATAATCTGTAGCTAAATGATGAATCTATGCTCAAAAAGATCAGTCATTCTAGAGGAAACACTATCAGTAAAAACACTATCTGCAGGCACCTCATTTTCCTGTGGACATTCCTGCTACTAGGGTAGTTTGAGATACAGTGAGTGGGGAACAGAACTCCCAAAAAGCAGCTGGGGCCAAAACACAAAGCAAAGCCAACAATACACATCCTAATCAGGGGTCTTCTGAAGTAGGAATTGCATTCTGAAACATCTTCTCGAGAGGACATTACCACACTTCCACTGCATTATGTGTAGCTGATCTTGCTATCCAAACCATTCTACTCCCTAATTCCCAGGACAGGAAAGGCAAGTGTATATGCAGAACATATTAAAAGTATTTCAGGGCTTCCTCTTCCCTCTCTCTGTTTCCTAACACCCCTGGCAGTCTTTCCCTACCTTGCCCCATATTTGCTGTGTGCTGCCTGATGTCTCACTTGCAAGGAATTACACCTTGAAAGGAGCACAAATTAAAGCAGAGAAAATAAGGAACACAGGAAGAAACAGAAGCAAAAGAAAACAAACTCAGAAATTCTGCATTGATTGTAGCTTACCTGCTTGTGCAGGCTTCCAGGAATAGAAATAAGGAAGCAGAACAGCTATTTGGATGTAATAACAGCAACAGGCAGGGCTACTCTTAGGGGGGAAATATTTTAACAGTAGCCATATCATCGTCAGGAAGTGACAGAAACCAATTCTGCTCTCTAATAACTCCCAGTACACTCTTTTTCCCATGGCATAAAAGAAAGACAAAGATGATAAGTGGTTTCTGGCATCCAAGAATAGAACATAGGGGAATTTTACACCAACCTTTTTTTTTCCTTATTCTCTATTTTCTATTCCCTTTCTTTTCAGGAGAGACTACAGATGAAGCAATATAAATACAGAAATCCAAACTTCCCATCTTGAGCAACTGATAACGTAATTCCGAGGTTATGGAATTTTTGAATTACCTACTAAATATAGCTCTCAGTTACTCTTCTCCTTTGCATAAATTTTTTTATTCTAGAAGATTCACAGGGTTTCAATAAGAAAGCTGCAAACAGTGACTGTCCTCTGACCAAAGAAACTTTATGTTTGTAAAAGCAAAACTTCCATTTATTTCTAAAGAGTAAATCATAAAGCTTTCCCTGCCTACCCAACCTCCCAACTTCAAACCTGAATGCCTTAGGCTGTGCATTCCCTGTGATGAGCCTTTATTTGCAAAGTCCCAGATTGCATAACTCCTATGCAGCATTTTAATTTCTCTTTAGTTCTTTCAAACAGCTTGGCAGGCAATTCTCCAAGAGAATGCAGATAAATGCAGAAGCAAATTAAGAATCTATCTGCGGTTCAGGTTTTCTCTCACTGTATTTGTTATATGAATATTAATGCATTTAATGTCATCCATTATTCCCAGCAGAGCTATACAAGGTGAATCCATCTTCGAAAGATCTCCAAAGGTAAGTTTTCATTAAAAATGAAAATTGAATTTTCCCATCTTTCATTACCAAAAGATGCATTTAATAGGACTATTTACAGAACCATTTGTATATTCTCACCAGCATTTCAAATTCTCAAGGACTAAGGAAGAGTTCACTGACTTACTTGTCTGTGGGCGTCTCTGAGGTAAGTATCATAACCTGTACCCTCCACATGGTATGATGACTTTGCTTCATCAGGTACAAGACAGAGAAAACTGAAGAGAAAACAAGTACATTAATGACTGTATTCCACAGAGCACCAGATCAATACTTTCTCATCATCTGTAACTCTGTACACACAATGCTGAACTGTCTGGCCAATTAATCCACAGACTCTACCATAACTTTATGTGAAGAACAGAGAACACAAAATCTATTTAAGCCTATCTATTCCAACTACTGTTTGCAATAACAAGGTATATACTTGAGAAATTTTGTATCTGGCACTAGAGGTAAAGTCATCAGTGGAAGTATTTTCTGAGAATCAGTGGATAGAATGGAGATGAAAGGGAATATTCATAAATAGGTCAAGTATTTTCTAAAGGTCAGACTCCATCTTACTAGAGCTAAAACAAAATATACTTGGGAATAAATGAACCAAAAGAGAAGAAGAATTACAGTTAAAATTCTTCTTAACTTACTTCATAGATAGTTTTATTTACCAGTTTGTTGTGGCAAAACAACGAACATCTAAGACACAGAGGAGTATTTGCATGTAAATGTCCCAGTTACAACTATAATTGCATTTGCCAGGTGTGTAGTCAAATACTCTATGTCCTTATTACTTCACCAATACCTGACCTAAAATGCATCAGAAAATTCTGAATTATATTAGTAACTGTCTTTAAAAAAATAAATTAAACCCACTGAAATTTCTGGGCAGCAAAATAAAACCCAGTCTATGGAACCTGATTCCAAATTTCAGCCTTCACCATACCCCAAGAACTGCTGGACACTCCTGCAGAATTTATATGCAGAAATATGCAGTAGCTGACTTTTCATGTGGAGCTCATCTTATCTCAAAAAATACAAATTTGCAAAATGCTGCAAATCAGAAAACATTTCTATTCCCTGCTGGAGATTATAGGAGGTGAATTTAGGAGAGTGTTCTTTGTGTCTTTGCTCCAAACCATGTCCACCATAAACTATAAATAGCGATACTGGGGGAAAGAGGGCAAGAAGTGATGATGCCACTCTGTCCCGGCTGTCCCCAGGCTGTTTGTTCCTTTGGCTAACACCTTTGATTATTTCTGGGCAAGCAGATAGGTCAGCACTGACACACCAGTGCTGCTCTGCTACCAAGTATTAACAGAGTAAACAGCCCTCGTCCTAATATTAGTTCCTAAGAGAATTACCATCATTAAGTTGCTTAGAGCAGAGCTTGTCCTCTTTGTGATATCCAATTTGCAGTGAGTCCAACAGGCACTGAGGTATGTCACAGGTGACACAGGTACCCCGATTTTCAGGGAACAGAAGGTTACCACTAGCATGGCAATTATTTACTTTTATGTATGTGCTTAAGGAACTTGGAAGTTCTAAGGAAGTTTGAGGGGTTTTTCCCCCTGAAAGGTTTATGGCAAGACTCCCCAGACATGTCCAGGAAGGTCAAGTCCTGTAACAGCATTTTAAGTACAGCAAATATTTCTGCAAAAAGCAACTTTTATCATCAACGAGGCTTTCACTGTGAATTCTGAGTATTCAACCATTAGCTGCAAAGTTCTTCTGTTTTTCTCATTTATGTTGAATTAATGCAAGCTCTAATCTTTCAGAAGTAGCTTTCTGATAAAATGCCATATAATTTCCTTCTGTGGAGTCATTTTCCCAGCTGGCACAGAATAACATCCATTACAGAGTACACATTTAATTTGCACAGTGTGTGCAGACACCCACACATTCAGACATTTCCTCAAGTCTTTGTTTCAACTCACCTATTTACAATTTTGTGAACTTCAGTCTTCCCATCATTTTTTGGATGTTCTGGACTGACAGGTGGAGAAGCACTGAGCCACTCCTGAGCTGACAATGTGTTATCTGGAGACAGATCAGTAAATAATGGATCTTCCTCCAGATCTCTGTGAAATTACATTAGACAAAAACATAATCATTCACATAATGTTATGGAAGGCAGGAAAATCTCCGGGTCACAAGGCAGGCTCTTTTCCTTCTCTGAACAACTAGGATGTTTTCCAGAACATTACAATATCCACACTGTATTACCTAATTAATATGCAGAAATACCAACCTTTGCAAATACCCAACAACCTGAACAACAGACTAGACATTTTTGACTTGTACAAAATTACTGCATCGGGTCACTTAAAACTTCTTAGCTATGTTTTTCACATGAGAGAGTTCTACTCCAGGACATATTTAAATTATTCTGGATGACTGATATAGTTTGTGTGGCCAGTCCTTACATCTCCTTACTAAAACATTGAGTTACAAGAGTTACCTAGCATATTTAAAAGGATTTTATGTAGTGCCTCAGAAATGTTCTTGCATCAAAAATGACTAGGAACATAAATGTATGCAAGACACTGAAGTGACTGACTCCAAGAATATTCTCCCTGATTGCAATAAAAGATGCATAAATTTAAGCTAGGTAGATGCATAAATAAATTGAGACATGAAGACCTCTGAGTGTCTACTGTTCTGGAAAGAGGTTTGTGGTAATTTTAGATTTTCTGTTCCTGTTCTAGGAGTTTCCATAAGTTGCTGATGTAGGAATTTCTGCATCACTTTACGGATATGGATTAATACATAGAACACTCAAGTGCTCTCCAGGCTCACTTTTCTTTCAATTACTGGAAAAAAAACCCTGTTTTGTTCTAAAAATAAGGATCCAAGTTACTTGTTGTGAAAACTTCCCTTAAAAAAGGAACTTACACTGCTCCAGCAATCTGTCCATTCTCTACCACATCTTTATCTTCTTGACAGAGAGGCTTGTATTCCATGTAGTTTCTTTCTTCCAAATTTCTCAGAACCAAATTATAAAGAATGTGCTCGTTGGGTTTTTGCAAGAGGTGCTCAAACATTCGTAAAGTCATTATGCTGATCTGCAACAGAAAGAGTAAAAATAAAATAAACTGATGCACTGATGCACTGTTGCCCCATGCTTTTTGCCTTTTATCTGCTTTGCCCATCTTAAAACATTGCAAGCACTTATTGACAATAAACAAAAATTAGGAAATTGTGATGTTAAATGCGGTAAAAACACGGATGAAGAGTTTATATACATTTGAAAATCAATATGGGAATGTATTTTTTTTTCTGTAAAACAAAAACTATTCTGAAATCTGCCAAAATAACAATACCAAGAACATACAGAGAACTCAGAATTTAGCTTTCTATTCTACAGTCAGATCCATGCTGGAAGATGGTTGTCATTGTGCAAATGAGACACACAACAGGACTTAAAAGTTAGTAATAAACACCCAGAATAAAAGAAAGTAGTACTGGGATACTGTGACTAGATCTGTAAGCTAAGATTTTTACATAGAGATGTTATGTAGGCTTTTAAAAGAACACTGACTTTAAGCAACACAAAGACAATTTTTCAAGACTGCTTGAGAGTGCTCAGCTTTGCAAAGATAACTAATTTACAGAGATAACTCATTCTGACAGGGTGAGCAGATAGGCATACTGAAAAAAATGGATACGACAAAGCACTGATCTGTATTTCAGGCAAGCTTGGTTTCTATTTGAAAAGTAGAGGGTTGAGGTTGTTTCATGCAAAACGTGAAAAAAGCAGCTTCTGAGGAGGGATTTTACTGAAGTAAATTATTTTAACAATGCTTACTGTATGTACAGAGCTTAAAGTTATTACATCATCTTTTAATTGGCATTGCATATATTCTCCAACCACACTTAGTTCATATAAACCCCAAGTTTTTATCTGTATCTTATATGATAATAAGACAGAATTGACACAACATGGAAAATAACAGCAACACAACATAAAGCACAAATTAAAATGCAATTACAAAAACTCATTTCACTCTATCTTACAGACGAACAAGTCTAACTGGATATGCATAGTGGGCATGCAAATTCACCAAAGAATCTTTAGCAAAAATCTAAAGAAATATGCTAGCTGGAGAAAACAGCTTGACTTCATTTTCTAAAGGGAATTTGTAAAGCTGGGAGTCAGAATTCTCTTTCTTGGCAAAAAACGTTACTTGACACAAATATGGAAAGTCCTCCCAACGGTGCCTTTGCAGACTCTCCACACTCCAGAACTGGCCAGCAGACATTCCTGTATCAGATCACTTCTCACCTCATCAGAAATGTGATCACAGTGCTCGATCAACCTGTGTCGCAGTGGATGCCTGTTGATGTCTGTCAGTGTTTCTGGCTCTCTGTGCTCCCCAAGTATAAAATACACCAGTTCCTGCAGCAGGACATCCGAAGTCACCTGACGAACAATGCGGTGCAATAGTGCAGTTGATGTGAGGATTCCGATCTCTGAACTGAACAAAACATTTTCATATCAAATATGGAGTGGAATTCTGTCCCCAAAAAATCAGCTTGATTCAGGTTCTGTTCTGCTGTCTCGTGTAGGATGCTACTCACGTTTGCATCAGCTGAGGTTCCATAACATCAATGAAGAATCGTTCCCGCACAGCTTTTGCCATAGCAACAGCAGTCGTCTGAAACAAAAGTACAAAATGGTGTGTCTCAAACTGAGAAGCTAAGGAACAACTGGAACTACTTATTTGCTGAATATATTTGTATCATCTGAACACATTTCAAACCTTTTGTGCTTCTTTGATGAGTTGATCACAGTAGTCAAACCAAGAAAGAAACGAAATCAACGCTCTTTTCCCTGGAAAAGCAGATGCATCTTCTTTGTGGCTATAGGAATCCAAACTAGAGAACATAGAGAAAAAGTATTTATTTAGTCTACAAGTAATTGAACAATCTTGGACTTCATTCTTATTGAACCTAACAGTATAATTAATGACCTACTTGTAATGAAGGGAACATTAAAAAGGCTTTTCTGCCGGTGTCTACGGATCTGGCAGTGCCATCACTACACAGGTGTTCAGTGCATGCTAAAGGATACACAGAATGTACAGCACAGGAACTCTGGTCAAGTGTTTCTGGAGTCATAAGGGAAAACTGATCACCAAGTCTGTTCACCCAGGAAACACAGACCACAGAAACTGAATCAGTAACTCCTGTAGTCACAGAACTGTAAAATGAAGGCAACTGTTCTTCTCTACTCTGTAAGTGACCTCAGGCAAGTCGACCAAAACCACACAGTGTATGCCTGAACTAGACTGAATCTTTCAAGAAGAAACATCTATCTCAAGGGGTCTAAGGAATAACAAATACACCACTTTCTTTGGTAAAAAACCCCAGTATTTATTTATCCCACAATTCAAAGTTGTGGGTTTTTCCCTTCTAATTTCAAACTCCAACCACCAGAAATTTTGCTAGGCATTTTGCAAATACCTACTTTTGTCTCAGTACTAACAGACCAGGAGCAATTCATAATAATGAAGGCAAAGCGGGGAAGAGAAATGTTTTAAGAATCAGAATTGCAAGCAGTTAGGATAACAGGCATGTATCTTTTGCTTCATGCTGATGACTTATGCAGTAACTCTTTCCTTCTCCTTTTTTGCTGCAAAAATTTTGCAACAACAGCCTGTTATCAAACAGACCCTTCCTGCCCCCCGCAGCAGCTTACAATGCCCACTGTGTACAGTGAGAAGTTTGTGCTTCTTGAACCTTTGACATCTGCATGAGAATATAATCCACACCTGACACTACAGTGACACCACTACAAACTGCTGACGTAATTCAGTGGAAGAACTTGCCCCCTGAGGAATCTCTGCCAGGGACTGGCAGGCAAACCTGGCCCCATGTCAGAAATCACAGGTACACTGGACACCTAAAGTGCACCACTGTGCTGCAGCTGTATCTCAGCTCTGCCCTTCAGGCTTTAGCATGTGTGGGGGGGAATATTTTAGACACATTATCTACCTATCAAATTAGTCTCAGGGAGGGGTGTAAAGTCACTTTGGGTATTAAATACAAAAATAAAATTCTTACCCCCAGTTAATTGCCTCCACTGTTTCAATGTCTAAGGGATCCAGTGACTGAGGCAAGGCTTTGTAGAGGGTGGCCAGCCTGTCTGTCAACAATTCACATAAACAAGTGCTTTGAGTCAGGCACTTGGCAGCTGCTGGTTCTGGCAAACTCACCAAAAGCATGAGGCCTTCACAGGCCTTCACTGCTATCCGGCCGTCCTGGCAGAAGGGCATGGAAGAATTAATCAGAGGGTGAATGAAGCTCACTGGAAATCAAGAAGCAAACACCTCCCAAATAAAACCTCCCCATTCCCCCACAGTGAGTGAATGCATTTATTTTTGTTGCCTTTTCAGTCATTAACTCTAGTGAATTTGGATGTTACAAAATAAAGAACCTCACCTGATTTTGTGTCAAATACTAAGAATGCCAGCTGCAACCTTCCACCTGACAGAACTAGAACTGTAGGTCAGCTTGAGACCAAGATACTAAATCCTGTAAACTAATCATGTAACACTAACAGAGGCAGACTTGGTTTTCTGCTCTTAGCACTGCTGTAGCAATTACAGGCTTACCCAAACCTTCTCTAAATTATCTGAAAGAATCTAAGTCTGAATTTGAGGATGGAGCTGGGTAAGACATACAACAGCAGAGGTTTTTAAAAGAAAACACACCCCTAGAGATAGCCCAGCGCCATTACGGAGAGTGGGTTTGGTTAAGTCAGAACAAAAATATATTGTGATATATTTAACCTTCTGATTATCCTGTGGAGCTTTTCTGTGAAACATACAGCACCCTATACAAATTTCTTAAAAAACCTACTTATATTACCATTAACAAGCTTAGTATTAATTTTCTAAAACAGTATTTTTACTTTAATTTGAATTTCCAAAGAAAACCGCCAATTTACAACAAGTGCCTGCAAAAACCCTCATTTCACTTTTCATAGCTAAAACACAGTGTGTTTATTCACTCCCTCTGCCCACTTCACACAGCATCCAACTGTTTCATTTTATCACACTGAGTGGAAAAAAACCCAAAACCAAAAAAAAAAAACCAAAAACCAACTCACAGGACTTTTAGTGAGGTTTAGTAGAGAATTCACTAAATTATAGTCTTGATTTAGACAAGCAGTGGAGGACTCAGGTGATGATGCGACATTGAGCTCATCCAGACTGAAGGAGAGCTCATCTGCTTGTTGGGGGAGCTCATCCTCCTTCTCCACGTGCTCCGCTCCGGCAGCACCGGGCATTTCCTCAGGCTGCCCAGGCTGCCCCGTGTCTGTTGTCACGGACTCTTGGTCTTTTATCATGTCTTCTGTGATCACATTTGCCGATTCTTGGAAAGCCATTGCTTTTAACTTACTCTGCAAAGCATTTTTTAGAATTACACAGCTGAAATTACTGCTCATCCTGAAGCAGGAGTTTACTAAAAGCATTTTCTTTAACATCAACATTTGAAGTAGTCAAGGCTGGATACAGTAACCATGTAAAACGTAAAGGGCTGTGGGAGTGTGGGTGTTTTATAAACCTAGGACACTTTTAAATCTGCTTACATTTCTCTTAAACCCTATACATTTTGCTTCAAGGCTGAATATGCCCTTTACAAAAGGATGGCAGCTTTTTCTTTCACCACTGAAGGCACATATTCCCTTGATTTGCCCACAATTTGATAGAAGGTTTTAAGTTACCTTACGGGTGCACCTTTAAAACTCAGCACTTATTGTAAAATATTCCTTTCTGTGCCAAGGCCTCACATTCATCTGATGTCTGAAACACTATTTCCAGTTGGAATCACACAAGTAAAATCTAAATTTCTCGAGATTTTACCTTCAACAGGGAAGGGAAAGAAACACCTTTTCTGACAGCAGAGTACTCTCAAATTGTGTTTCTCAAGAAGAAAAAATTGAGGAGATTGAATGGACAGAAGATATTAGAAGTCAGCACTGTGCACTCTTAGAGATCACAGAGAACCTTCTTGGAAGCTCCAAAGCATCTCTACTTTGCCTGAAAAAAGGCAACCCATCTGTCTTCCCATAAATCTGTCTCCAGCACATAAAAAGACATTTAAATTTGTGCTCTGTGATACCACCAAGAAACTTGCAGAAAGGCAAGAATTCAGCATTCTTCTGGCACGAGCGCAGGTGAAGAATACTTTATTGGAATCATAAATTAGAATGCAGCACAAGACATTTCTTTCAAGCGAGAACTCTAGTGAGATTATAAATCCAAACAGTTCCCTTCTCTATGATAACACCAAAATTATTACAAATATATCTCAAGCATTAATAATTCAAAAGACTAACCATTTGGGATTAATGGAGTTTAGTACAGACAAACCAGCAGGGACTGAGTACACGACAGTCAGGAAGCAAACTGGAGAGCTGCTGTGAACACTTGCTCAATTGCCGTGCATTCATTGTGGGGAATTTGCAGTGGGCATTGTAACACACAGAACCAATTCCCCAGAGGTGCAAACCAGTGGTAAAAGCAGCACACTGCATGCCAGAAAGTGAGGATGATCTTTGAATGCAGTAAAAAAATTACTGCTTCACTATATGTTTACTTTTTTTGACAGTGTGAAAAACACAAGGCTGGCAAAGCAACAAAAACGTGTCTGTCTGAATTGAGTTTGTCTGTCCCTAGAGCTTCTGCAGTCCTTCAGTATTGTCCCACCTACTACATCAGTACACAGAAATATCTGAATCACAAGGGTGAATCTTGCACATAAAGGCTGGAACAGCATTTCAGTCCTGGATTTTACACTGTTGCCGGCACCACTCAAGCAGCAGGCAGGGTTGTTAAAGGGAAAAGTGGATTTTTTTTCAAAAAACTGGGCAATATCCTGTAAAATACTTATTTCATCTTACAATGGCTTATTACTTCATGTCTGGATTCTTCTGCCATTTGAAAGGCCATTGTTTATTGAGCTAAGGCAGTGATGAGAGAACTAACATGAATAAACGTATGAACGCCCCCAGAAATGTGTCCATAGCTCATTACTCCTACATCGGCAGGTGACACAAAGCAGTTTGTACATTGAACAACACACAGGCAGAATTTTTGTGTGTATTTAAGCTTCCTATTGTCTAATCATGCAATTCTGCAGCTCAGCTGCTCACCTGCCTCCTGCAAAGGTGCAAAACAGGATCCTGAATGACCTAATAGAAAAGGTTACATAAAACACACATTCAATGCTTTCTAAACTAAGTACTTGTAGATTCAGCATTAACAGAGAGTAGACAATATAAAACCACACTTTTGTGTTTTCATGATATGTAACCATCAGTTTCAAAATCTATGGTGGATGATGCCACATCTAAGTTCTGAGAGAATTAAAAGTTCTATGAAAAAAATCAAGTGATAACACAGGTTATGAGAATCTCTACTTAATTTGTGGTAATATAAAGTTGACAATTTGTAGCACTGAAAGTAGAAGTGAATAGTGAAACTACTGTTCATTTTATAAAATGAAGGTACAACTTCTTAGCTACTACATTAGAACTTTATTAAGGTCTCAGAGCAGAAATTGAAGCACAGAGAATTAAGCGTCCCTTTGCACGAAATGATCAGTTGCAAGAAGTAATTCACCTACGATGGGATGGGATGAGGGAAGTTTAGCCTAAAATATGCCTGAGTTAGAGGTGATAAGTCGAATATTACACTGTATATTCTTTCTCTCTGCACAAGAACTAGAAAAACTCAGTTTAAAAAAAAGAATACATTATTGCCAAAATAAAATTAGTACAGGGATTTGAAAGATTTAACAAAGTAGAATGAAGTTCTTCAAGTTCTTATTATTCTTAACAGACATAACTTGCCCAAGTAATATAGTTATGCCATGAAGCCTTATTGGTTAAGCAATATAGGTGAAAGATTTTACTAAAATATAAATTTATATCTATATAGCTATTTATTTATATATGAAATTTAAAATATAAAAGAGCATTCTATCAACAAACTATTTGGCATGGAATAATACAAAGGAAATTCTGGGTTTGCACACACTCAGTTTTTATGTTCATAAAATCCTGTATAAACTGATCGGAAACAGTCAAAGAAGGAAGCAAAACTAACAGATACAAACACCCTTTGGAGAGATCCATCTGCATTTCATCTTGGAAGTGTTGGAGATTTGAGAGAGAAATGCCACACAGAATTCTGTAAATTTACTCTTTCATGCATTTGAAACAGTGATCAAGTCACAACAACAGCACCTCTAGGAGGCCAAATGAGAATGACCAGAATATTCAATTCTAATGAAGCACAATTCTGCACCCCACATATCCCA
Source organism: Edolisoma coerulescens (assembly GCA_013397115.1). Lineage (NCBI taxonomy): Eukaryota > Metazoa > Chordata > Aves > Passeriformes > Campephagidae > Edolisoma > Edolisoma coerulescens. The sequence goes on from VWZW01007059.1 coordinate 963,809, forward strand.
TCTGGAAACAACCATCACAAGTTGTGAAGACAAATGCTTTAGGCTACAACATGTAAAATAATGCTGTGAAGGGAACAGGAGCTACAGGAAATGTTTGCCAGCTTGCCTGAACTCCACAGCCAGCATTTTGTGAAACTAGAAATCCTTTTGAAACTTGGAATCACCTGTTTTTCCATGTCTGTTTTTTAATATTGGAAGCTTGCTATTTTGGGGAAGAACACTAATAATGTGGGACAAAACATTTGTGGGTTCTTATGACTGGGGTTCTCAGGTTTGATTGCAAGGGCACTATTTAAGAGTCTTAAACCATAAAACTTACACAGGTAACACTAAAATAATACCGGTTTAGAATTCTACCATATTTTGTATGTAATACATGCACTAGTTTGCTTCTGAGTGCTTCTAAAGTTTAAACATGACCTTTTCAATCCTTATACCATTGCTGCTGCTTCTACAACTACAGTGGATACAATGGCAATCAGGATAATTCTTAATTAAGGTAAAAATAAACTCAAGATGGATTCTTTACTACTGACATGCAAATGATAATCACATACCTAATGGAAAATAACATCTTTTTGCAGTTTAGCAGCCTCTGCTGTCACAGATCTTGTTTGTGGAAAGCTTGTAAAATATTCCTGGAGGAATATTTTTCAGCAAAGTATCACGTACTTAATAGAGACTGTCACCATAGGAAACAGCAAAGTGGGAACACAAGGCATTTCTAAATGGACTTTTATAAACCAAATTTTTTTTATGCTTCTTCTAAATAGGATCAGAAAGTCAGTCTAGAAACTGTTTATCTTCCCACTCTGATTTCATAATGCCACATGTTAAAGGAGGCAGTAAAGATACTTGGCTTTCTTACAGATAGAAGATGGTGTTGTATTGTAGATTGTGGGCTGGCACTGCAGCTACAACATATGTGCCACTACCAAATAAGGGCCCAATCCTGCAGAACACTCAGCAACTTCCAAGGTTCCACTACCCCCTGCAATCTGTCTCTCAGTCTTCATTGGGGTGACAAAAACAACACAAGAAGGCCAAGGTCTCCCTCACACAGTGTTCTACACTGCAATTCATATCCCTACTCTGCAGGCACTTCCACTGCAAAGGAAAAGGACCTTGGGCACGTGTATTTGTGAGCCCTGAATGAAATTCTAGTGAAAATCAGATGTATGAAGTCTCTGGAAGAAAAAAAAATTCCAAACAAGAAGACTTCTAAAATCACAGAATAAAAAATAACAGATGGAATGAAAACTAAGCTATGAAGCACAATGTGACATCTACAGTTCTCTACTAGATTTTGTATGTGACACAGTAAATACACTTGCAAAGTTTGGATTTGATTTACTCACCTCAAGGAAGAAGTTGACGAGGTATGGATCCTGTTTCAGCTTTGCACATACTATACAGAGAAACTGTATTTCTTCATTTTCTGTTGGTGTTGCCAGAACTTCACCACACAGCCTGATTAATTTCTGTCACATAAAGTGAACAATTAAGACAGAAAGTTATTGCTTTTTCTAGGAATAACAGACTGAATTATTTTTCTATATACATACTACAATTATGTATGAGTATTGACTGGAACATTTGCTCTGGATTTAGACTGCTTCAAGCAAGTTTTCTATATTATTTATGACTTGTATTGCAGTAGCAGTTCAAGGCTCTAATCATCAGCACTGAGACGGCACCCAAGCAGTTTCTTTAATTCACTTGACAACGGAAGAATTAAAGATATCATTAGCTACAGCAGAATAAAATAAACTTGTCATGCAAAAATATAGTTTACTTAGAATCTGAACAGTACCTGCACTGGCCTATGCACATTTATGTGGGGAAGAAGAGGTTGCCGTATTCTTCCAAGAAGTTTTGTATAAAAAGCCAGAACTTGCTGTTTCATTCCTGGAGGACACTGAAACAAAAACAGATGAACAATTAAAAAAAATATAATAAATGTGGAGAAAAACACAGATGTAAATTAGTCACTCGGAATGGCTAATTAAAGAGCAATAATTTCACCAAAAGTATGTTTAAAAATATCATCATCAGTTAACATATTACTTTTATAAATATTAACAGAGATCAATAAAAAATGTTGCCTCTCATTACTGTTTTCTCTTTCAAATTATTCATACATTCAGTTAACTGCTCTAGGGTAAACTTCTACCAATCTTTCCAGAAAATATTCAGTATCATTACAGTGATATGGGGAAATTAACCCAGAATTAATTACAGGTCTTTCAAGGTATTGTGCCACAAAATCCAGCAATTCAGTGAGTCCGTATATACAAATACAGAATGATAAACTATAAAAATCTTAGTATCTACAGAAGTTTTCTTAAAGTCATGAGCAATTAACCTTAGCCAGCTAAAGCGTTTATAAACGCACAGATGGTCCAGGACAAGAGAAAGCTGTTGCTTTTCCTGAGCAGAATATAAATCACAAATATCTGTGCAACATGCAGACCCTTGTTCTACCATCCCTCACGCACCACGTCGCATGAAAGGACTTTCCTAACTCCAGGAGATCTGATGGCTTGTGGGCTTTTACGTACCTTTGTTTTTAGCTAAATTCCCCCAAAGCAGCGTGTTCTACCACATTAATAAATGCTGTTAATTTTAACCCACATAATTTCCCTCATCTGGTTCACTGCACAGCTGAATGGTGTTGAGGTGGCAACAGCCTAACCTGGCTCTCCTTTCTAAGTAATTATCTCTAGATTTTTAATCCCTAATCATTGCTGAGTTGTCAAGCAATCCTCTGAACAGAATGGCAAAATACGTACCATCAGGGCACATCCACAGTAATGTAGTAATTCTAACTGATTGCTGTGAAAGGGAACTACTCATTTTGCACCAGATCTTTGCAACATCTTGCAAGCACTGAACTGTGTGTTTACCTCAGATGTATCAACTCACAAGTGGCAAAGTGTAAAGACAGGCTGTACAAGAATTGCCTGTACAGACGTATTTGTATGAGTACAGAATGACTTCTCTCAACTCTCAGAAACACACTTCTAATTACCCACCTCACATATGTCACCACTTCATCTTGGTTTCTTGACAACATTTAGAGATTACTGAATGAGCTGTATTTCTGAGCAAGTATCTTTAATAGAGCAGTGTTCTGGTTTTAAGGCCAGCTGGGACAAGTATTTTAGCCTGACTGTAGGACAGCTGGTACAGTAACAGGTACTGCAGATCTCTGGCTCTTCAAGAGCAAGGAACATCTCAGGCTCAGCCAGCCACTGTCCTGCATTGCCTATTTATGTAAAATCGATTAAAAACTCATGACAATGTGTAAAAGACTGAGAAGGAAACCCTGGAGAGCTCCATTTATCCTTGGAACAAGATACACCATGCCTCCCTAACTGCATCTGCAGTGTGATACGAAACATTCCAGCACAAGGGCTGCCAAGCTCCTTCATCCCATGATCCATGCATTTTAGCTCAGAAGTCTGCCAAGAAAGACAGCAACAAGGATGGACCAAGACCATGAAGGTAACTTCATGTGTGCCACAATGCAGACATGAAGAACCAGACAACACTGCCAAGGTACGAAAGCTGTCTGGGGATCAACCCAAACTACTGCTTTCTGATGTGAAAGTCTTTCTGAGCAATAGCTCATCACACTCAGAAAAATTAACTGAAAATTTGTACTTACCATAGCATTTTCCATCCAAGAATCCTTCAACACTTAACAAAGGACAGAGAGAGGTAATACTGACTTTAGAAGCCAGAAAAACTAGACTGAAGAAAAATGTTTTTCCTACCTCTAGTTTCACCACTGGTATCATCAGAGTGGTGAGTAACAAATCTCAGGGTTCTGTCTCAGGCAGCATCTCAGGGGATGTCTCACCCTGACCATGCCTGTATAAGACTGTTATTTGTAATATATTGGTAAGATAAGCAAGCAGCTCTTTGCTAGAGTTCAGTGTCCCACACTACCACCTACTGTAGAACTTCAGTCTCTATTACAACTAGGAGCTCACACAAGAGATAATCTGCTCTGCTGAGAAATACATACATCAGCTTTTCCTAGTGTGTAGAGTGTCTCCAAAATCTTGTGATGTAGCAAATATTCCATACACGGTCCTGTTTCGCCTGATTCCCTCTCATTTTCTTCTTGAACTAGAATATCCAACATCTGTTCCAGGTGAGAAGGAATGTTGGTATCAGTCACAGGAGCTTTGTCATCTAAATAAAAGAAATAGGCAATTAAGAATAATTTAAAAATTGTCCTCATTTTTAAGTTCAGTTCCAAGTTTAAGACTTACAAACATGACACCCATTTAAAGAACCTTATATACAGTGCAGGTTTTTAACATGTCTTAAATAAAACTTTCAGAACTGTATCTGAACATGTACACTGGAATATGCATTGGGTAGATATCTGACCTTGCAATGGGGAAAAGGCGAAGTGCCAAAATTCAAAACATGCATTAATTACACAGTCAAAAAAGGAACACTTCTACTGCCAGACAGCAAGCTAAGGGAGAGAAAGGTACAACTCTCAATCTTCTGATTAGTACCCACTAGGTCTTGACAACTTCCTCTTTCACCCTTCACACCGTTTTCTCAAATCTATGAATGGCCTCTAACATCAGCTTAATTTGCAGCTGATCAGTTCCTTTATATATTGGATAACTAAATAAATGGCTCTCCTGATGATAACAACAAAAAAAATTCAAACTCTATGCTGTTTATTCTCCAAAAGCTTTTAAATTCCTCTTTTTTACTTTCTGCATTGAAATAGAATTCTGTCAAACTTTATGAAGGAAAGGAAAAGACGTTGATCTTATTATATTAAAGTCATGAAACTGCAGTGGATTTATGGCACTGGCAGTGGGAGCTAGCATTCACATGTTGTAGAACATATCCACCCATGAAGATCTTCCTCTTCTATTTTTTTCAGCTAAATTCTACTTGAACAACTATCCTAGGGAAATGGTTACTACTGTTTACACGATAATCTAAAAATAACTTGTCACTTGCATGCAACTGGCAACAAGATCACATGGGGAACTGCCATGTCAGAGTGATTTTGGTCTCTGCCACAACCTCCAGTTAGCCTGGAGTGTTCTGCTTCAATTTCCTACACATAATTCTGCTCCTACTGCAGAGGACAGAAATATATCCACTGAGTGGAAACTTGTTTTTCAAAAGACTTCTGAAACTCTGGGAGAGAGGTCAGATTTTATTCTGCACCACGTCACTGCAGGTGTCAGTTTTCCCTGCCACCCTGTCATTTCCACCTTTGGAAACATCACATAGTGTTCCAAAAGATGGGTATTTAGAAACAAGGGTCACATTGCAGTTTGTACGAGTAAATATTGATATGAACAAGATCATCAGATGCAAACAGATTCAACAGCTCTTCCAGCAGAAGTGCAGAACTAATATGCTTGAAGAAAGCATGGCAACATTCATTTTTAAAACATAATTGTTTCATAACTAGGTCCAAAATTAAAAATTTACGTGCTGCATAATTGTTGCAAAAAAACCCCCCAAAACCAGGGAACAGTTTAAGAAAAAGCAACTACAGCCATGTTTCATCATAATATCCGTTTTTGAGAAGAGCAGAATAACATCTAAGGTTTAACAAAACTTATTGTCTATGCTATCAAAACACATTACACTGAGACAAGACACTAAAGCAAAAAGAACCAATACTGAGCACATGGAATCCATCTATATCTGGTAAGATCTATGACCACAAAATTACTTTTGTTAAAATCTTGCAAAGAAAAAGAAAATCCCTGATGCAAAGCAACAAAAATGTTAACAGCAGGGACTGCATTTCTGCAGCTGTCTGTTTAGATTAAACAGAGTATGTGAAGGCAGAAACTGGGTCAGATGTAAAAAGGTGCAGTTCTCTACATGGTACTCAGGAAACAAGACTTCAACCACTTTTCCTGCCTACTTTTAAGGGGTGGAAGTACATGATATTTTTAATTACTAGTTATTATTGTTGGTATTTTGATTTAAGACATGACTCATTTTAGTATTTCTTAATCTTCACTTTTTAAAAACACTGAATTTGTGAATTCTAGTTTCCACAACAGAAAGACAAACCCAGAGTGCTTTCTTCTTTTACCTGAGGTCTCTATGTAGTAATGGGTGATTGCTTTCCAGTGGTAAACAAAATCTTCTTGTAATGGAAGGGAAGGTGCGAGCTACGAGGAAAAAAACACAACAAACAAAAACCAGTTAGAAATGAAATGAACATACTTGCTCAGAGATTAAATTGAATTTTATCTTATACTTGGAAGTAAAGTGCTGCAGATAGTGCTATAATTGTTACTCTCTGCTCCTTTACCTTTAACAAGGACTACATTCATTATTCATGGCTGAGCCCCATGTCACACTGCCCGCCTTGTAAACATCAGTAATAATCTCTGTGATGTCTCTATCACCAGACAATCTATTTGAAGCAACAAAAGCAATTGCTTCTACAGCAAAGCAACACTAGAAATGTATGTTTGTATTGTTTAGACCACAGTTCTGTCCTGTAGGAAAAAATCATGTTCTTTTTACATCTGCTCTTGATGCCGTCTTCCTTTTCTGTACGCTCTGTTCTCTTCTCTCCGTCTGCTCCCTTGAAAATACCAATTAGTTGCTTCATCCAGTTTTTGCCATGTCTTTTTTCCTGCTAGCCACAACTTCCCTTAAAAGATCTTTGTTCAGTTTTTAGGCTGGGTTCGGTTTGGGGTTTTTTTTGCACATTTTTGGTTTGTTTTTTCTAGGCCCATACCCAGAGCTTGGCAGGTTGTTCGTTTTTTTTAAACAAGTATGTTTCTTATTTCATTTCCGCAAGAAAAGGAAGTGTCTTCTTTCCTGGAAGAGTTTGGGATGGCTGGCTGGGCGTGAGCAGCATCCAGGAATAACATCCTGCAAGAAGGAAACACAGCCCCCCACCCAGTCACTATCAGCACTGCTCCTTCCCCACTGAGACACAGGTGGCCTGGGGTCCATAACACCACAGGCAGCCTGTGAAAAAAGGACCACAATCATTTCACCACTCTGCTCTCCAAAGCGAGAGCTGAGATGAGCACTGAATTTGTGCCCACCCATGTTTTGAGCTGGCAAAATGAGGAATCCCATAGGGAAAACCCCAACCATTCAATAGGTCACATGAGAATCTGTTGTTATTAAGGCCTAATCCTACTTGTTTTTGAGGCTTTTTGTTTTTGGACCACCAAGTCCTCAAGTCACTCTTTTACAGGCCATCCTGAAATAGAGGATTATCACTTGACATGATGGCAGCAATGAGCCCTGTGGGAAACAAGAAAGAATCCCAAGTATGAACTGGTGGGTCTGTTTTGGAAGGGTAAGGAGTTGAACCATCCTGACAAGCTACAGAGTCCAGTCCTTCACAGAATCTCAGAGGGGCTGAAGTTGGAAGGGGCCTCTGGAGATCATCCAGTTTAGCCCCCCTGCTCCAGCTCAGTCACCTAGAGCTGGCTGCTCAGGAGCATGTCCAGATGGCTTTTGAATATATCAAAGGATGGAGACTCCACAACCTCTCCAGGAACCTGTGCCAGGGTTCAGCTAACCTCACAGAGAAAGGTTAACTGAAGGAAGTTTTCTTCCCAAGAGCTACACATACCACATTTGAGACTAATAACTCTGAACTCCTCTAATGTTTCCCCGTAGGGTCTCAAATGTGCTGAGTTGCCTGTGGTCTCGGGCAACCACAAGCACAGGGCTCACATATAGTCCAGTACAGTATAGGCTCATATAGTCTTTACTGGGTGCTGTTGGTTTCTTTGAAAAAGCCCTGGATGTTTTCCACATCAGTCTTTTCTTTGCCTTGAATTTAATGACACTTAAATTTATCTTGGTAAAGTTGTAAAGCCCAGTATATGACCGGCATGCCATGCCAAGATAAGTGCAATGCTAATTGTTAATGGCCCTTTGCACACAGGACTTTGAAATGCAAGACTCTGGAATAGTGGTGCTTGGCAACTATCTCTGCCTGCATCCTGGGTGGAAATGTGCCCTTGGAAATGGCAACTAGGAAATCAAACTGACAGTGCTTATCCTCTCCCTGACAGGCTGTGCACTCACTGAGTCTTCCATGGCTGGGCACTCAGAGCAGCACATTAGCACAGCAGCTACCATAGAGTAAGTATCTGAACGCCCCACACTGCACAAAACCAGTTTACTTTACTGTGACATTTACTAGGTTATTGAAATTCAGAAGAATAACCAAACAAACTGAAGACGGAGCGCATGATACTGTGTATCGTGCTCTGTAGGTCACACTTGCTGCTCTAGATGTTTATTTCAAGCAATGTAATGATAATTTTCTGCAAAAAAAGCTGTATCAAAACCTCAACGCCAGCTGATGAATAACCCAGAGACAACTTTTGAGGAATACAGGACTCTCAGACCACTCTATTTCCAAAGTAACACATGATAGATAACATTAAAGATTTATCCTTGGCTGATGTGATTTTCCTCTCCACTTCTTCTCGTCTCATCTGCCTCAAGATGAATTTAGTGCCTCTGAGCAGTGCCAGGAAAAGGATTTCACTTCTCAGCACTGTCAATAATTTATCCACCATGGGAGAGAACTGTGGATATAGACATTCTCCCTCCCAACAAACGCCTCTAGGGACTCTTCTCAGAGGTGAACTAATAATTCAGGGACAGGTCCTGCCCTTTCAAATTAAAATACCCAGTGATTTCAGAGTCTTCTCTGATCAGGACTGCAAGCAAGACACAGCAAACAGAGATACCATTAGCATGTGTGTGCACCTGTGCAGTGCAGCCTATTGGGAACATACCATCAGCATTGCCACCAACTGGAGATGTAACCCCAGCAACATTATTCTGAGATAGGTGTTTTACTGATCAAAAAACCCAACAAGAACCCACAAGAAAACAAGCAAACAAACAAACAAAAATAAAACAAAAAAACCCCCAAGCAATCCTCTTAACTTAAGTTATTCAGACACTAAATCAAGGTAAAGACCAAGACACCAGCTTACATATAAACAAAGCCAAGCACTGGAAAGCATTAGGAAACTGTAACACTTGGTTGACATGCTTTAACCCTACTAGGACAGGTAGTACTAGTACGAGGTTGTAGTTTCTATTTTAGGATGGATTACTAGCCATCAGCTGAGATGGAATATGTTACAGTTGCCAGCCAGAATGACCACTCTATTGTGTAAGTACTCATACTTGTATGGAGATTCTGAAGCAAACCAGAATTCCTTGCAAAGGCCATTTATTCCTGCTACTTGTCTAATTTGAAGGAGTTACCTTAAAAATGCTGTTATTTCTCACCATTACATCAGTTGGTTAGAGCATGGTGCTAAGAACACCAAGCTTCAATATTGAGTCACCCCAAGACAGCTGGTGATATGCCTCAATATCTTTTGGACAAGTTCACAAAGTAAAGAGAACACTGTATAAAAAAATAACAGGTATTGTCTGGTCAGATGCCAGAGTAAAAAAAGAGAGCAGAAACTGGGTCAAAGAGAAAGGAAGGGAAGTGCATGCACACTGCCCTGACTGACACAGTCACTTGATGTTTTTCTTCAGTCTTACTACTGAACTAGTGTGAATGGTCTGAGAGAAAATGTGAAAAAGGATTAATGCTTGAAGGTTTACTCGATCTTCAGTTGACGAATGTACAGAGTTTATAATGGCCACTGCTGTCATATATGAAATTAAGACTGCAAGAATGCAAGCCATGCATTATATTTTGTCATCTAACTTGTTAATACCAGCACAACATTAAAACAACGGGTAATGTAAGGTCATTACATCAAAGAAAGTGGGTTCAAGAGGAATAAATTATGTTCTGATCAGTTATGCAGTTCATGATTTCAGAGCACTTCCTGTACCAAATGACTTGGTTTCATTCAAAGCTGAGTTCTGCCTCAAAATATGAACAGAAGCTACCTGAAAGTACGCTAATGTACCAGTGTAAGAGATACTGTGGAATAACAGGCTGGTAGAGAGGGGGTCTCAAGAACATGCAGCAGACACCAAAATCTTAATTCACTCAACTGAGTGACACAAATATTCCTGTTTGACAGCAAATTGCAAAATTCAAAACAACCAAAATAATATTTTTCCTGCAAGGTACAGAGCTCAAAAACATCCCTTTCACCTATTAAAGTGAAACATCCAAAAGCCCAAATCAAACACAAACGAAAGTCCTTTGAAAACTGAGTGGCCACTTCACAGACAAGCTATTTTGTCTAGGGAAACATGAGTGAAGAGCACAAGATAAGAGAAAAATAAGTCTACATTGCTGCTTTGTTATTGTACACTACATTTTGTTGTTGCTGACAATGTAGTGCTCATGGATAGCCCTATGGGATGAAAGTGTATCAGAAATGCATAGCAAAGAGAAAACATCTTGAGGACAAGCCATATATAAACTGTCACAGATTTAATAATACAAACCCCATGAAGCAACAGCATTTCTATTCTACCCTGAAGTAATAGAACAAAGACAGCAGTCCTATCCACCATTCTCACCAACAAATCCAACTCAGTTTAAGGATGCTCTGTTGGCAGGGTAACACAGTGGTGCTTGCTCATCTGGATGCTGCAGAGAAATCCAAAAACGGAAATAATATCTAAAATACTGTCAGGATTGACATAAGATAAGAGGTGGCAAAAAACCTAGAATTCAATGGTAATGAAAATCAGGAATATGGTTTCAAACACTTGGGCAATTTAGGCAGAAAAGACTGAAAGTTTTGAGTTATTCAAGCAGAACTATAAGATCATAGACAGGTTTGGGTTGAAGGGACCTTAAAAGACCACCTAGCTCCAACCCCATGCCATGGGCAGGAAATTTTCTACTAGGCCATGTTGTTTTAAGCCACATCCAGGCTAGTCTTGAACACTACCACAACCTCTGGGAAAAAAACCTTGATAAGAAAAAAACCTTAGTAAAAAGCAACTGATCCCTTATGTTTGCCTCAGCACAGTGCTGTCACAAGGGCAGTCAGTTCAAGAGTGATACACTCACAACAACTAAAAGGCAAACACTGCCATGTCTATCAGACTGTCAACCTTTGGAACTCCTCGTCAGAGTTCAGAGGGATGGCATATTGAGGGTAAGATAACAATGATTATCTAATAGCACAGGAACTCTTACTGTTTAAATGCATCTCTGTAAAGTCTGCAGGCCTGTGGGTCCTGAGGCAGGGCAGGAGCATTATGTAAGTGATGTGCAGGAGAAAGGAAAGGGCAGAAGGGCTACCCAAAGCATTCTGATTTAAAGAAGTCCCATCCATGACAGCTAAACCCAGGCTCTTCAAGTGCATTTAAGTGTGCAGCTCAGCTGAAAACTGTACAGCTGCAACTCTACCTACTTTGGAGTAGGCACCCAAAACCTTTGAGAACTGGTATCTTAATTACTAGTTCTATTGCTGATATTCAGGGTTAAGAATCCACCTGAGACTGCCCAAGTTATACTTGCTCTCCAGCAAAAACAGCAAGCAAAAATGATGATGTTCTGAATTCTCGTGGTTCTGAAAACAGCAGGCAGCATCCAAGTGGACTTAGCCAATACTTAGGATTTACAAGTTTTCATTTCCCCATAGCAAAGCTAAGCAGACCACAACTTTTCTCTACAGGGAGAATGAAACAACTTAAAGCCACATACAGCCCCCAAACTGGTTAAAAATTTGTATTTCTCAGTTCTGTCTTTGTATTAGTGGGTCAAAACTTATAAAGTGAGAAACATTCTTAGTATCTTCCTGCTTTTGCAATTCCATGTTTCACTCCCAGTGTGTAGTGTTTGGTATTTGTCACAACCCTGTAAACAGAACAGTGCAGTATTTATCAGGAGATACACCATGGTGGTGGTAGCAGGATGAGGCAATTCTAAAAGGGACACCAGAGTTGAGCAAGGACAAATAGCATGTTGCTTGACAGCACTCATTTGCAAAAGGATGGTATCAATCTGTTTCTGTATTTTGCTTTGGGTTTTTTTATCAAAAAAGAGCGTCTAGTCCCTACTGTCTCAACTTTTCTCCTTTTCCATTCAGCTCATTCGTTTTTCCTATTTTTTTATCAGATCTCAAATAAATGCATTTGTTTATTTTTTGCACACATCAATAATGTAAACACTCTCCTAAGAATAACTTCTATTTGGTCTCTTGAATTGGTAGGCCTGAAAGAATATCTTCTCCACTCCTGCCTCTCTCAGTCATCCACTCTTACTCCTGTTATTCAAAATGTGACACAGCTCACCACAACAAGCTTTCTTTAGTCAGGCAGGCACTAATTTCTGTTTCCTCTCCAATGAAAGCACTGTCTACTGAAGGCACTCACATGTGGTCAGAATGTTTTCAAATAAAACATTTCATCGTTATTTAAAACATTTATTTCCAAATGACACTACACCACTAAAAGAGCAAAGCAGGAACCTGCAATTAATGAATACTTTTAAACCTGAATACTCCTGCAGAACTACAGGCTCACATAAAGACAGGCATATGCTCAAGTGCAGCATTGAAGCATACATTAATGCACAAAGGCTGCCCCTCAGACGAGGCAGGATTTGTCATGCAAGCTCTTATTTCAATCATTTGGATTTGGCCTGCAAGCTCTTTTTTCAACCATTTGAACAATTTTCCTTCAACACTTTCCACCTTCACATCAGTATGCCACTGCCAATTTTTAGCACCTCTTCACACTCAAGTCTCCTAGGTGTGCTGGCTTACTGGGAGAGGCGCAGAAAGGCAGGGAATTACTACCAGGACCCCGCCTCACCGAAAAGCAAAAAACAAACGGTGTGGCCAGGCAGTGCCGATGGCGGCCTGCAGCAATGGCAGCTCCCCAACAGGCCCCGTTTCCTCTGCCCAGCACCGCGCTGCGAGTCCCCGGGGGGGAACCTCGCTGCACACACAGCCCCGCGTCCCCCGGCCGAGTCGGCCACCACAATCACAAAATAAACCAGGGATGGAAAACGTCGCTTTGGAACTGACAACATCCCGCAGAAGCACCGGAGACGGCGACTATTGTCTGCTGGTCACGACGAGATGGAAATCCTGAGGAGTTTCCTGATTCCCCTCCTTTATTGTTTGTCTCGCTGAAACAGCTGGGCAACGGCCGGGTGAGGGCCGGGCCAGGGCTGCCCTCAGGCCCGGCGCGGGGCACCGGGGCCCGCAGTGCCCGGCGGTGACAGCCGGAGGCTGTGCCGGGGCCGCCCGGACTGCAGCCGCTCCCTCCTCCCCCGGCACCCCCGGCTCTCCACGGCCGCGCTGGGGCGATTCGTTCCCTTCCCGTGCTCCCTGCAGGGCCCGCCCGGGCAGCTCGGCCTCCGCCTCC
>VWZW01007059.1:977162-990443 GCA_013397115.1 Edolisoma coerulescens
GGGGGGCGGAGGCGCGTTCTGCGGGCCCCCGCCGGCATCAGCCCCGGGGGGCAGCGGGGAAGGGGCTCCGGGCCCGGTCCGAGCCCCCGCCCTGCGCTCGGCGCTAGGCCCGGATCGCATCCCCGGCGCGGCGTGGCCGGGCCCACCGGCGGCCTTACCGCCTCCACGGCGTGCTGCAGGATGGAGGTGAACTTGGAGAACATCCTGTCCCGCGACTGCAGCAGCCGCTGTCGGGAGGACCTCGAGAGCTCCTCGATCCGCCGCCGCCGCCGCTCCAGGGTGAGGGCTGCATGCGGGGGCCTGGCCGCGGGGAACGGGCGGGCGGGCGCCGGCGCTGCCTCTCGCTCCCCGGCGGACACCGTGGCACTGACACCGCCGAGTGCGCGGCGGCGGCTGCCGAGGCTCCGGGTGTCCTGCAGGGGCCGCCACCCCCGCACGCAGCTCGGCCCCGCTCTGCCCGCCCCGCTCCGCTCCGCCCGGCCCCGGGCGCTGCCAGCCGGGAGCGCCGCGTTCCCGCCCGGCCGAGCCTCTTGTGGCGGCCTCAGGGTGCGGGCGGGGCGGGACACTGGCAGTGCGCGAGACTGCCGGGCTGCGAGCGCGCCAGTGCTGTGCCCCGAGCCACCCTCCTGCTTCTGCGGGCACCTCCCGGGAAGGGAAGTGAATCACAGTCACAGAATCACTTAGATTGGACAAGAGCTCTGAGATCATCGAGTCCAACCTACGACCCGACACCATGTCAACCAGACCGTGGCACTGAGTGCCATGTCCAATTTTTCCTTAAACACCTCCGGGGATGGTGACTCCCACCACCTCCCTGGGCAGTCTATTTCAATGTCTTATCACCCTCTGTGTGAAGAAATTTTTCCTAATGGCCAACCCAAACCTCCCTGGCACAGCTTAAAACTATGTCCTCTTCTGTTGCCGGTTGCCTGGGAGCAGAGCCTGACCCCCACCTGGCTACAGCCTTCTGCCAGGGAGTTATAGAGAACGATAATGTCCTCCCTAAGTCTCCTTTTGTCCAGGCTAAACAGCCCCAATGCCCTCAGCCACTGCTCACGGGACATGTGCTCCAGACCCTTCCTCAGGTTCTTTGCCCTTCCCTGGACTAATTCCAGCACCTCAATGTCCTTCCTGAATTGAAGGGCCCAGAACTGGACACAGCACTCGAGGTGTGGCCTAACTCAGTGCAGAAGGACAATCACTTCCCTGGTGCTGCTGGCCACACTATTCCTGAGATAGGCCAGGATGCCATTGGCCTTCTTGCCCACCTGGGCAGAGACTGTCTCAGGCGAGGGGAAGGGGTGCCCATCTCCACAGTCCTTGTGCCCAGAGGCTGCCATCAGGCTCCCACAAAGGTCTCTGGGGTCCCTCAGAATTGTGAGGGTGGGGAGACAGCTGCCTCCACCCTCCTGCCAGCATGGCATGGATATGGAGCAGCCCTGGCATGCATGGCAAAAGGCCCAGCTTGCTGTCTGCTGAGACATTTTGGGTCTGTCATCATCCACAGGGATGGTGAGATCCTCAAGGAAATAACTCTTCACAAAGCAATGTAAGGGTAATGAGCTCAGAAAGTCAGTGACAAGAGGTGGAATCACCATCCTTGAAAGTGTTCAAAAAATGAGCGGACGTGGCACTTTGTGATATGGTTTAGTGGGCATGGTGGCATTAGGCCAAAGGTTGGACTTGACAGTCTTGGAGGTCTTTTCCAACCTTAAATGATCCTGTCTTGTTGCTGCTGGGTGAGAGGCTGGTGGAGCAGGTGGCATGGTCCTTGCAGGGTACCACAGCTGAGAGGGCTTGTGGCAATGTGCACATTGCCCATTTCACTGTTTGTTGGTTTTTTCCCATACAGAGAGAAGGAGACAAAGAGGGCTTTATTTCACCTCCGAATCAAATACTTCAGAGAAGAAGATCATCCCTCCCCTTTTGCAGTACCACAGGAAAAGCAGAGGTGAAGTGAGGTGAACAGAAGTTATAGATGTAGCTGGCAAGCCGTATGACGTTTTGGAAAATGTTTGGACACTGAGCAAATTGAAGTGGGAGAAGAGGATTGCGTTGGCACTGGGTAGCAGAGTGAAATGTTGGGAAGATGTTAGACCAGGATGGGAAAGGGAGGAGAACCTGTAGTACCAAATGAAGAAAAGTTTCCACATTAATTTTTGGAGATGAATGAACACCAGCTTCCTCATATGCTAGGAGCAAGCAGAGAGAGATGAATCAAAAGACAGGACAAAACTACTATTTAACTGCTGCTCTTTAAATTGTGTCATCTGGGAAGTCTGGCTATGACTTGATGCTGTGATGAAGTCTTACTAATGATTCTGCTGTACTGATGGCTGTTACTACCCCTGTGCTTTGCAGGCATGGAGAGCTACAGCCCAAGTACCCTATGGAAGTAAATACTAGTTGTATGTGGACACCTTTGTTGGAGTTGCTAAGGAGCAGAGCTGTTTCCTTCTCAAAATACGGAAATCCAGATATGTCAATATCAATTTAAAAGGTAATTATGTTGGGGTTTTAAAAATCTGCTTATTCTCTATTTGTCAAGTTATATTCTATAGATGTTCCTAGGAAATGTAAATTTTCTATGTGGGTAGTCACATGATGAAACATCTCTGTGTTTGGGTGATTATTAACTGGACAGGTGCTGCACTTGGAAGGTGTCTGCCTATCTGTGCCTAAGAGAATATGGTAATTTAAGATGCTTTTGCAATCTTTTTTCCTGCAGAAATGTCTTTTGAATGTGCCTGGGCTTTCCAATCTCTGAGCAGCAGAATGAATAAAGAAACAGTAAGATATCATGAAGATATAAAAGGAGACAGTTTTATAACTGTGAGGGTATTCCTAATCGTACTTAACAATTTATGAAATCATAAATCACAGAGTCACAGATGGTGAGGTAAAGCTTTTGTAATGCTTGAGGGCCTCTTATTATTCTAAGAGTGACTGATGTATATAAACGCATTATTATTTAAACAGAACAGTTCATTGTGGTTGAAATTAAGATTTTGGTTGTAAAAGTGACTTGTTATTAGGACTTCCCAATGTGAAATGCCTTGCAGTAAAGGAAAAAAAGAAAATATTACGTGTAAATGATTATTCCTAAGCTTACTAAACAAATTGAGCCTCTGCATACAACCCTGCATTTACCAAGCAATAGATTGGGCTTGAATTTGTAGCCATAGTGCAGAATCCAGTTTTTGGTGGATGTACTTTTAAAATGATCTTTTAAAGAGTCTCCAATTTCTCAACCATATGTATGTATTTCTCACTGCTGGGAATATTGGATAAATACTGACAGGCCAGTAGTAATGCAAATCACTGGAAACTAATGGAAAAATCATTTCACCAGTGTCAGTGCTGAAGAACTCAGCTGAGGTTACATTTTATTTGGATACTTCTTGTTCTCATTAGGGATGATTCAGTTGGAGATGATGCAGTTATGGATGGGCTACCAACGTCATGTCATGTGCAACAATACATCTTCACCTTCTCATGTTTGATGTCGTTTCCACTAAAATAAACACAAGTATTACTACCTATTTTAGTACCCTTAAGAGCACAGTTCTGCTGCCTTGGGGTTGGGGTTTCTTTTGGCAAGGTAGTTCTTTTTTTGGCGTAGTACACGCAGTGAGTTAGTGTTTTGCTCGAATGTGAGAAGTGAAAGCGTGAAAGTGAGAGTGTTCTAATTGATAGAGCTTTTGGGAACTTTCTTCTTTCTAACAAATTAATGAAGTTGTCTAGATTAAATCAATTTAGGTGGTGTGTGACAGTGAGATAATGTGCTGTCCTTTCTATCCGAAAATCTCTCTGCTATTTGGATTAATGGCACCAGGCCAGTGTCTAATGGATGCATTTGTCTACATTACAGAAGTTCCTGCAGTCTGGACTTTTGCTTCAGAGAGCCTGAGGATTTGGTGAATTTTTTTACCCTAGGATTAAATTTTCCTGTTAGAGCTATGCCCAGTATGTGTTGATATTCTGTGCAGGATTTTATTGTGTTTACAATAATCAGATTGACATCTATGTTTTCAGTGACTACTTGGATGAAATAAAGAATGAAGTTTTAGCGGCTCAGCATGATCTCTGCTTTTGAGGAGGGTTAAGGAGATATTTAACATCATCTTCAGACCTTTCTGATGCTGGGCCTTATTACAGAAAGCAAGCATGCTGTGCATTGCATACTGAAGAGCATGCAGTGGAATAGAAATCATTTTCTGTCGTGAATTTTCTGGTTCTGTGCTCTCAGCTGTGTACATCACCTCCCTCCTTGCTGATTCGCTAGCAGCTCCATGTAATCAGCTCACACAGTATTTCATAAATCCCGTTTTCAGGCATTTCCTGGCCTGTGCATTCTGTTCCACATCTGCACATCTGCTCCTTCTGTGGAGACATTAATTTGTCTTCTGCTGGGTTACAAACTTCCCAGTCATCCATCTATTGTCAGAGTGCTTACCTGTCCCATCGTCGAGTGTGTCCCGACACCAGCACTCGTTGCTACCATAGAGGACACAACACTGGGCAAATATTGCCTGCCCAGCAGCTGCTCCTCGTTTGTGCTGTAGTTACACTCTCTGTACCACTCTGCTTTACCTCATGTAATGGCTTGTAAAGGAGACCAAGAGGAAGTCAGACGTACATGTTGTCAGTGAAAAGAGACATTTCTTTTCCAATCACATCATGTTTTCCTCAAATATTTCTATTCCAATAGAAGCACTAAAATCCAGTCTTTCCTCTATAAGTAAATATATGGATGTTCTGCCAGCATCTGCAAGTGCTAGCATAGCATAAATTATTGAAAGCAGATAAAATACACTCAGATGTGATCAGTTAGAGCTTAGCCAACTTCACTGCAGTCTGCAGGCTGGCAGGAGCACAAGGCTATTTTTCTTGTGGTAGTGGAAGCTGAAGCAAGGAGATTAAAGATCAACTACTGGGTTTATGCTATATTGCATCTGTAATGAATGCAAGGGTCTGAATGTGGTATAAATAAACATAAAACTGGATTTTGCCCTAAAATACTGGGGAAAAAAATTGAGTGGTCTACCCGATATAAATTGGTTCCCTCAATCTTTCATCTGAGTACTTGTAGAGAGGGAAGTCTGGAAACTAGAATCTGTGTGTGTTTCTGGGGACAATTTAGGTGCTTAGCCTTGACCCTACTAAGAGATTTCTGAGTAATTTTCAGATCAGCTCTGACTGCATTGTTTGTTTTCTAATGCATAATAAGATTTCATTGTTACTTACATCTTTGGATTAAGGACTATAATCTGTTGATCCCTAAAATGTCATCAGATAATCTGTTTAATCATAAGCAAAAGCTGATCTTGATAGTCCATATGAGTTATGCAAATTAATTTAGGCACATTACTACCATGCAAGTATAGAAGCTTTTAGCAGAGCTCTCTTTCTCATTAGTCCACAATTAAAAGTAGGTTTTTGTCAGACTTTAAATTCACATATCTTTGTCCTGAGGTATAATTGAAATCTCTCGTGGAGCCTGACATTAAAATTCAGCATTGTAAAACATCTTAATTTTGAAGCAAGTGTCTAAAATATTTATCACGCGAGGCACTCGGTAGTGGCTTCGTGATTAATTTTAAATTATTGATAGCGCAATTATCTAGGCAGGCCCAAACTCTAGTGCCACACCGCGCTCCAGCGTTCACTCTCCATGAAGTTGCATGAGAGAATTCCAGCGATGCTCTCCACGCGTCACCCCGGGAAGAGGCCATTGCCTCCCGCCATTCCAGCTCTGGACAGCAGAGGGCGCAGCTGACCTGGCTTCACCTCTGGGACGCAGAGCAGGAGGGTTCAAAGCGACTCCCTCGCAGTATTTTTTGGGGGGGAAAAATATCCCTGTGTATCCCGTACAGGAGGAATTGGTATGCTAGCGAGTAACGTTACCTCTGGGCTTAAGGGCTGCGTATTACTTGGCTTGTAAAAGCTTTGGCACCTAGCAGCCCATCATCTTAGCAGTTCACTTGTCCTGCTTGGCTCTCAAATGATGTTGTTTGAAGCTACAGGGCTGGTTTGGGTTTACAGAGACATTGACTAACCCCTGTGGCTGTCACATCCCACGTGATATTTGCGTCATCTTTAAAACAACTAAACCCCAATGAATTTAAGACCGGTCCTGTATTTAAAGACTGGCCCTTCTTGGCAACTAAGTGAAATCTCCTGTGGTTCCCACAGAGGAGAGAGTGACCGTGGATGTCACCATTGCATTATTTTACCTGTGGGTGGGGGTAGAGGGAGCACCGGAACACTTCTTGTTAGAATTTCATGTTCAGAAGCCATACTCTCAGCCAAACTCCATTTCCAGAAAAAGTCTGCACAGCTCAATCCTTTGTAATTTCTTTCTGAGTCATCAGCCCTGTAGGAACGAGCGTCTGTACTTGGATGAAGCCTTTAAGGAACTGAGCTGGAGGCACTACTGACAATGAGCAAAGAAAATGAAGTCTGTAGTAGACCCAGCGTCATGTAGGAATATTTCTGTTGCTCATCCCTGTTCTCTTGCCTCAGGCTGCTTTGGACTAGTTTGACATTCAGGCCTCGTGTTGTGAAATGCTGAAGTAAGCAGACCTGTGTCTGTAAAATAGCTCATATAAAGGAACCTGTTCCTGATTAGATCTTGGAGTGGTGCTGTAATACACTGTACTTGATTCCTGCCTGGCAGCTCATGTGCCAAGTGAAGTATTTCCAGGCATTTAGTTTCTCTGGTTTTATGTTCAGAAGCTGTTATCCTCTGGGTCTCCCAAGAATTCCCAGGTGGTGTATATTGTGCTGGTATTTGTACCTGGAGTGCTTGACTGCTGCATCAGACACCTGCAGTCTGCATTTCCTTCTTCTTCTCCAGCAGCAGCAACCAGGCAGCAAAGAGC
The DNA here is from genome assembly GCA_013397115.1 of Edolisoma coerulescens. Classification (NCBI taxonomy): domain Eukaryota; kingdom Metazoa; phylum Chordata; class Aves; order Passeriformes; family Campephagidae; genus Edolisoma; species Edolisoma coerulescens. The sequence continues at coordinate 984,047 of VWZW01007059.1, forward strand.
CAATTGCTATATTGGCATTACGTGTACATCATAAATCAAAATTCTGTGTTCAGATGTAGAAATCCTGTACTCACATTAATCAGTTTCTGTGAGGTGTTGCAAAACAATTTGTCCGAGATCCAGATCCCAGCCCGCAGAGGGCAGCCCGACCCCGTGTTCTACTCCAGTGATGTGCTTAACTTGGGAATTCAGTCATCTGCTGGCGTCTCTATCGGCGTGACTTGCTGTGGAATAAACAACTGAATGTTGTGGAGAATTGGCATCAGCTTTAAGCTCAAACAGATTCAAAAGTGAACTAAAAAAAAAAAAAGTGTGACTGAATTNGGAAGAAAAATATTGCATGAGAAAATTCATCTAGATCTGAGCTTTAAATATATTACATGTATAACAGATAGATTTCTCGGTATATGTCAGTAGACAAGAGAAAGAAAATACCCAGAACCTGTGTACATGAACGTATTGGGCAAGACTGACAGGAAAAGAAAAGTGTTTTTCTTTTTTTTCCAAATATTTTCAGGAATCTTTCAAGATTTGAGTTTATTGTTGCCATGACTCTAAGACTGTGCTTTTGGCTGGTTGGCCCATGTTCTTTCCCAATTGTGTCCTGAGTCCTTGTGAAGCAGCCATCACAATTTCCAGGAGATTTTGTCTAGGAGGGTGTGTCTACGTGCAGACATTTGCCTTACCTACAAAACTGATCTGTGCCAGGTCAGGTACCAGGGGCTGATATCTTGACTTAGTATGACAAAGAATAAGGCATTCAGTTCCTGAAAAAGAGCCAGTACTTTGTGCTCTCAAATCAAATTGCATCCACCAGCTAATTAAGGAATGATCTTGATATGCTCTGAAGGGAGCCCTGTCCAATTCTATCCTTCTCAGCCAGAGGGCCCGGCAATACAGAGCTCAGGATAGAAAATATGTCTAAAGAAAATAGCATGTGAGAAATTAAAACAGTGATGTGTGAATTCCAGGAGTACAGGGAGATATGATCAGACATCAAATTACACACTGAGGTACTTTCATGATGATTTAGATAATTAATTTTTTTTGGCCCCAGACTTTTTACCCCACTCAAGCCTGGCCATTCACAGCAGAACGTAATGTATACATTTCTCAGGGTTTGGCTCATTGTAATTGCAACTACAGGTGTATTTTCCCTTCTGATTCACCAAACTTTCACTGTGTATAGCAGTGCTGAGAGATTTTGACTCTAGCTTATTCAGAATATTCTTTGCTATACTTGCCATGTTATTCATAACCATCTTTGCTAAAGTGAACTTTGACCAAGGAAATGCCTGCCATGTTTTACATGATGTAAGAGTTACTCTATGTAAAAACACTTACACATTTAACCAATTCTATCTGCATAATTTAATTCAGTTTGGCCACAGCAAATTCTTTAGGGTAAAGGGTAAAGTAGGGCACCCAGTGAGATCATGCCTTTATTTGATGCAGATCTGAAAAGTATATAATTAGCAACAAAGGCAGTTTGTGGGATTGTCTCTGTCTCTCCTGAAGGCAGCCACTGATGCAGGTACTCCATCATAGAAGGCCACTGCGTTGGTCAGGCAGGACCTGCCCTCAGTGAGCCGTGTTGCCTTTCTGAAATCACCTCCCTGTTCTCCCTGTGCCTTGGCAGAGCTGCTAGGAGGATCCGTTCCCAGGCACAGAGGTGAGGCTGATGGCTCAGTGGTTCCCAGGGTCCTCGTTTCCAGCCTTTTTAAAAATAGGAGCGATGTTTCCCTTTTTCCAGTCACCAGGGACTTCACTTGACTTCCATGACTTTTCAAATATCGTGGAGAGTGGCCTGGCAACTACATCAGCCAATTCCCTCAGGACTCTGGGATGCATCTCATCAGCTCCCATGGACCTGTGTTCACAGCTCTTATTGACAACACATACTTCATACGTGACCTTGGGAGAACCTGGTGCAAAACCTGATTAAGTTTCTGACTCTGAGCTCTTCGTTGGGATCTTCTTGGTAAGGTTCACACCTAGGGGTGATGCTGAAGTTCTTCAGCAGTAAATGCTGCCCAGCATTTAGGTGATGTTTCCAAAGCTGATTCACAGAAAAGAATTTGTCATTTTGGCCCTTGCGTCCTAAGATCCCACAGGTACAGCAATCATTTTGATGGAAGAGCAATATAGAGTAGGTATTAACAGGCTTATCTGAGTGCTTTTCCTTAGTTTTCCAGGATTGCCAATATTTCTGGCCCATATAAAACCTATAGCATTTATGTGATAGCATGATCTTACATAATCTGTGTAAAAATTTCTGGGTTATTCAAGTCTGGTAGTCAGGACTGACTCAGGATAACATAAGTTCAATATTGTAACTTTTGCCCTAAAAGTGCATAATCTACAGACAATATGGAGGGTGGAATAATCCGCAGAAGAAAGAAATTTTTAAAGAAAACCTGAATAAGAAGAAACAAGAAAGAGGACTCGGGGATTTATCTCACTCAGGAGAACTTTCTATCTTTTTGAATTTTTTGTGGTGTTTTTTTTTTTTTTAATAACTAAATCTCTTTATATATGTATGTGGGATATGTGGGAAAAATTTAAGAAAAGATTTCTATTAATGTTTGGTGTGAGTAATTTGGAGCTCAGTTCTCCTTTGAAATATATAAATGGGAACTTTTCTCCAAAAAGATTAGTGGGAAATGCCCTGGAAGCTCAGTGTAATCAGTGAAAGGCCATGTATTTATTTGAATATCTTGTCCATTACTGACTCATTGCAAATTCTAGTAAGAATCTTATATTGAAAGTAAGAGAGCTGTCTTGCTTTCTTGTCATTCATGTCACAGAAAACTATTTATTCTGAGCTTATTAAAATTCTGATTAAATTATCAGGCTTAGTAATGCTCTAGATTTTGCTCCTTTCTAGTATAACTCCTATAAGGTCTTATTTCCCCAAAGAAGAAGCCAGTGGAATTATGGTGGAAGATATGGGAAAAATTCATAGAAAAATCCAATTGTTTCCATCATTATTCAGGCTAATCCTAGCCATCCTTGCCATTTGCCTTGCCCACAGAAGTTGTTCTTGGAAACCTACTTCTGAAAGAATTTGTCTCTTGTTCCAAAAAAGCTCTGATTTTTCTCACAATGATTTTAAGGAGGAAAAATCCTGCATTGTGCAAATATAGGTATATTCTGACTGATGAGTCATCTGCATCAGACAAAGATGCAATGCTGACTTTTACCTGGTTTTTTAATCCCTATGTCATTCTCTGCTGATTTTCATGGAAAAAATTGATTTAAATACAATTGATGGGATCATAATTACTTTTAAAGCTACTATCCTACTTTATATGAGACAAACTGGTTCAAAAGTCATGAAAGGAGAACTTTCTGTTTCATATTCACACAATGGCTAAGTGACAGCAAGGTATGCTGCACAGAGAACACAGTCCAGTATTTGGGATACTTTTCTTTGAAGATGCAAGTTCTATGCTTTGCTCTGACACAGATTTTCTCTGTGACCTTGGACAACACACTTAGCTCCTCAAGGGCATTGAGAGAGGACTTGGAAACACCTATTGTTTTGTAAAATATATTAATGTTTGGGCATCTCTAAAAAATCACGAGGTGCCTGTTTGGCTCTCTTGAAGCCTGAATACCTTTAAAAAATTACCTTAATGGATCTTTTTACACCGTGAGTTAGAAGGCTGTCTGTTCAGTCAATAGTAGAATGCAGGAGGTAGGATCCTACTTCCCAGCTGACTAATTCAGAAGCCTCAGGTAGATGCCTGAAATAAAACAATGTCAATCACTGCTCCTTAATGGACTTCTAAAGTAGTCAGGAAATGGCTCAATCAAACAGCTCAACAGCTGCTGCTGCTAAAAAGGATCATCTCTGTTGCCTCTAATGGTTCCTCACTCTTCCTGCCTGTGCAGATCTGCACTCGCCTTCAGTCACGTTCCAGTGTTTATCTGAGCCTTTGGTTCAGAGAGCAAATGTAGGGAATTTGGATACAGAAAGTGAGCAACTCTTTGTTAATTAATGAGCTAAAGTAGTTCCATGAGGATCAAGCCAGTGCAGCAGCGAGGGAAGCAGGAGCACACGGGTTGGACTAAGAGAAGAGGGAGTGCATGGGAGAGTGAGCAGGCCTTGGATTGGCTTGTCCATCTTCTCTGACTCAACTTTACCTCTAAAATAATGATAATGGTGTCTCACTTCTCTGTACACTCCATTTCCACCCTCTTCAGCTTCCTTCCACATTCCCTAGATACCGACAGGATCTCAGACAGCAGCTACAGGAGCTGATTCAGCTGCCCACGTGCAGGTTGCCCGACTGGTACTCGTGGCTAATGAAGACATGGCCTCCAGAGCTAGTAACTGTCTCCACTGCAGCTTTTCTCCTTTATTTTAATTTTCCTTCTTAAGTGCTAATTACTACAAAACTTGTAGGGATGTAGAACTCGTTCTGAATTATACCTTTTAGTCAACCTGAATTGAAATTCTCCATATCCAAATCTGAAAATCCTTGGGGGCGACTTGATGGAGGGGACAGACAGGAAAATAAAACTCCATCAGCCTCAGTTCCTCAAGAAACCCAGCTGAAAAGCTCGTTTTAATAAGTAAGTGCTGTATCTGACCCATTTCAGCCAACATGTCAGTTGAACTTCTCTGCCACAGAGAGTTTACACAATTAATGGAATAAACTCTTTGTGTTCTATAGAATCCCAAGGTACAAATGCCTTTCCCTTCCTACTTCCTAGCAGTATAAAGAAAGGAAGTTCTTCATTAAAAAGCTAATTTCTGCATGTTCCTGAACTTTCTTTTTAAAGCCATCTATTAAGTACCACACAGGAGAACCTGTGGTAGTGCTAGTCAGAAACTCACTGAAGGAAGTGCATAGGAAATGACTTAATTAAAAATACAAAATGCTGTCATACTACATTGGCTGAGGAAAACCGTGGCTCTTTTGGACAAGAAAGAAAATTTGAGTTGTTTGCAAGTGGAAAATTCTTCTAATTTCAGAAAAGAAGCAGGGAAGGGAACCGTTTTTCAAGGGATGTCAGATCACCAGCTAAGAATAATGCCATAGGAGTTTAGAAAGAGAAGAACTACTTAAGATTTATGTTATTCCTGCTGCCAGATTCAGAAACATTTGCAAGGGGCAAGAAAACAGAATGACATGAGAAATACGATTGAGTTGAAGTGTAGGGAACACTGGGGTAATCCATGGCAGATAGAGCTGGATATGACTAAAAGTCTTTGCAGTGTGTGAGCATGAGCACAAATTCAGGCAATCAGATGTGCCAATTCATTTTTTGTGCCTGTATCACCTCATGAGAGGGCATGTGAGTGCTGCCATCCTGCTGCTGCTTCCATGCTTCCCTACACAAATTCCCTCCCTACTCGGCTGGCATGAGGGGGAAGGTGAGCAGTGCCAGAGGGTAGATCTGACAGAGCAGAGGCACTGGCTGGGCTGCACTTGCAGACGGCAGTGGGAATGCTGATACATCTCTCACTGGCATCAGTTCCTGACCTGTGGCCACACGATAATGCAATCTTTACCACCTCTCTTAGATAAGATTCTGGTAATTGTGGGGTTTTTTCATAGAAAAATTGTGTAGGCTTCCTGCTAGTATGAAGATGTATAGTGTATGGTAGATCAGAGTGGAGGAGTATGATTCAGTCTCTCCTGTCATTTAGTTTGCTTGTTGGCTCCTTGCTGAACATCACAGATCGGGCTTTCTGTTTTTTAGTTCATAGTTGCCCATTCTGAAATTGATAAAAGTCTGCTCTAATGTTTTAACTGCACTATTCTGATGTGGTCTTCTAACCTGTCATTCTTGACAAACTAGATTGTTGTTTTGCTTAACTCTTGCCACCATCTAATAATTGGTGGCGTAGGGGGTTTCTTTTTAGTGTGGCATGGGAATATTTGGCTTTACCAGGCTGGAGGCCAGGCTGCCATGGGTAAAGGTATCCACCAGATACTGATCTTGTTTTTCTGGCGCGTTGCAGTTGCTCGCCTGGTACTTTTATTAAGGTGCCAGGAGGAAGCTGAGTGCTCTTTTCTGTGTGTTAACGCTAAGATTGCTCTGCAGACAACATTACTAGAAATTTTGTGTTTACGTACAATTTACATACAGTTATGCAGCTACATCTTTGCTGTTCGGTGCGTGAATTTCAAGTTGTGCCACAGACTTCAGCGCCAGGTCCCGAACGAGCAGAGCTGCTGTCGCACGGCGCTGTCAGTGACTCCGGGAGCACACACGCCTATCCAGCACTCCAAGGAGCTGGAGCTCTGCCGCGCTGCTTTCCTTGCGTTCGTGGCTTTTGCCGGCGGCGCGGCTGTCCCCGGCTGTCGCCCTCTGCGGCACCGCGCCCCGCACCCCGCCGTGCGCTCCTCGCCCCGCCGCACCCGAGCGCCGCCGGGCGCCG
>VWZW01007059.1:990648-1195851 GCA_013397115.1 Edolisoma coerulescens
AGGCTAGGGGATGACCCCCCGCCAGCCGTCGCCTGCCCGGTACCGTTCTGCAGCTGGGCCGTGCGGGGGGCTCCGGTGCGGGCTGCAGCGGGGCTGAGAGCCGCAGAGCATCCTCCCCCCGCCGCACCTGCCGGCGAGGCGGGGGATCCCGTTCCGTCTTTGCCGGAGCCCGGGGGGCGGCGGGGGGCGGCTGTAGGGGCACCGGGAAGTGCGGCGGCTCGGTACGCGTTAAGTGACGGTGGGAATGTATGGATGTACGCAGAGAAAGGAACATGGTGGTGAGGGTGGGCGTAGGGTCGGACCTCGGCGGGCGTTGCTGCTCAGGGAATGGTAACGGATTGGAACTGGGTGTCTAATGAGCGCAGTGAGGCATCCGGCTTGTCCTGTCATTGCAAGTGCTCCTGGTAGGGTGTGGTGGTCAGATTGTACCTCTGATGGACATTTGCATCTGGCTTGAAATTAACGTTCTGAGTTTTACTTCACATTTGCATTTTTTTAAATTATGGCCTGAACTTGAATAGCCTTTGTCTTTTGCATGGATTTGTGTGTAAACTCTGGCTGTGTGTTTGTCCATTCTGGGCTGGAGATGTACTGATCAGCCTCACTGACTGCAGATCTCATCTTGTCCCAAAGTTCTGCTTCCAGTATGAGAAACTGGCACAGATGTGGCACAAAGACTGATGCTTTAGCGTTTTTGTTATAGTTAGTACAAATTAAAGGACTGGAAACACAAAATTAAGCATTTTCTGTCATAACAAAGCAGAAATACTTGTAAGCATCTCCTGAAGGCAGACAATTATCTGCACAATAACGACAACTGAAACCACTCCCCGGCTATCTCTGAATTGAAACTAATACTTTATAAAAAATATGTATTACAAATTGACAACCCCCTGAATGGAAGGATGCATCTTATTTGTTCATCCCATGATCTCTCTGCATTTACATGTATTGAATGCTGCTCAGCATGGACCAGCTCTTTCATCTGCTTGGATTCCTGTTGACATCCAAAGGAGCTTCATACACATTGAAGACATCGTGTGACTGCTAAAAGGTTGTCGGCATTTTGTGGCTACGACCATACTCCTAAAGCATCCCACCCATTTTAGATATAAATAATAAATGGTGTTAGAGTGGCATAATTCTTCATGGAGCAGTAGATTTCTTGCTTTAGGGAGAAATGGACTGTACTGGTCTCCAAAGAATCCATTTCTGGAAGAACACGAAGTATATGAGCATCAGTGCTGTGCTAAGGCTGCATTAGTACTTGTGGGGAACACCCAGCAAAGCTTTATAACCTGGAGCAGATTTGTTGTCATTGAAGGGGTACCTGGATTTGAGAAAGTGACATAAAAACTTTGCGATTTCAGCTTTGCAGATGACTCACAAAACCTGAACCGTACAGAATGGGAAGCCAGGGAACATCTCCGCTGGCCATATTCCCCTTTCCTCCCCGCACCGTCCCTCTTTCCCATTCATCTGCACAACACATGATGTTTGATGCCTGCTTAATTCTGCTGGAGAGCTGCCTGGAGAAGAAAGTGAATTCTTTCTCAGTCCCTCTCATGCCATCTAGTTTTTTCAGAGTAATTAATTGGAGAGAGAGAGAGAGAGAGAGCAAGACAGCCCATAGGACTTCAGGGAAGTAGTGAATAAGATTCATGAAACAGATGAAGATATTAATTTCTATCAATGGATCCTTTTAAAATTTAACAGGTAGATTTATGTGGAAAATACGGGAGTCTGGGCAAATAAATAGATTTATTTATTTATGCTGACCAAAGGCTGTTTGTGTGTAAAACAGTATAGAGCATTGTTATTTTTAGTAATTTTAAACACTACTCCTGTTAAAATCTTACATTGAAACTTCCTTTTACACACTTAAGTGGTATGACAGGTCTTAATGAGGTTATTCATGAGAACGTAGCACAAATAAGAAGGGAGTCTTAAAGGGGTTAGGGCTTTGTTCAAATGCTAGATAGGGACCCTTTGCTTCATGAAGGCAGATTACCTCATGCATATGCAGTCTCATTAAAACCACGGTATCATTATGGTCTGCAAGCTCAGCGAATATTGATTGTTAATATTTTATGTGGTGTTAGATGTCCAAAGGTGATCATTATTATTCTGAATGCATCAAGCACTTGGAGCTGCCTGCTTGTTGATAATATACCAAGCATAACTAGCATAGCAAAAGAGTTAAACATTCACCCGTGCCATTTTTCTTACTGAACTGCAGAAGATATTCAAGGGATACTAAAAAACATCACAGTATTATCAGTGTTCAATCTGTACAGCTCTCTATTCATCTCTTTTGCTCCAGGAGGCAGCATGGTGTAGTGAACTGACTGCAACAGATGACAGAAGAAACTCCTGAAATCCAGCAGTGCCTCTTGACTTTTGGACCATTCCTTTTAACTCCTCTGCTTTCGTTCCCTGTTGTTATTTAACCAAAACTATCCATATAGTCACTGAAATTACCACAGAGTATAAGTCAACACATAAAGTGACAACTAATAGTACAAATTCATGTAATTTTGCCTTAAATAAAACTCTGGATTAAAGCATTTTATGCTTCCTTACTTGTACAATGAAATAATGGTAGCTAAGTTTTTCAGAGGGGCTGCTGTGAGGACTAATGGTTCTCCTGTGCTGTAAGATGAATTTTCTGAAATTTTCCTTTTTTCCTTCCACTCTTCACAAACTATGTTGTTGCAGTCCTTCACACCTGTCCCTCACCTGCTGGTGTTATGTAAATGGAAGGTCTCTAACATTCTTCCACCACTTTCTTGTAGTATGGTTTTAGCAGATGCGTTGACCAAGTGCCAGATGAAGCAGCACAGACTAGTATTCCCAGAAGCTTGAACAAATAATCGTTTTGGAAATCTTGTGACTGAACTAGGAGCTGAAACAAACTTTGAAAAATCACTTTTCTCTTCCCTGTCAAGTTGGAGTCCTTCCCAGGGCGCTCTCACGTCCTGCTCTACAGCCTGTTGGGATCAGTGGAGAGCTGCCATTGACGTCAGCCAGGCTTTTTAGTTTTGCAGTTTGTAAAAGGCTTAATATTCTACTTTCAGCTGTTGTTAAGTAGTTGCTGTTAGGACTCATACATGAGTGAATTTGGGTGTTGGAGTAAGCCTTATAGATTGTTGCTTACCTAAGGGCTTGCTTGCAAAGAGCTGTAAATTCCCTGGATGAAAGACATTTTTCTAAAGCCAAGTATAACTGTGACCTACTTGTGCATGTTATCTCACACTGCTTAAAAACTGTCAAAACTACTTGTTATCATGAGGGTCTAAGTTAATGGAAAAATGGCTATTTTTAACTACTATAATCTTCAGTTACGCTACAGCAAACAGGCACAAATGGGAATGTTTGGTGTGATCAAATACAAAGATCTTGGCTAATTTTTTTCTTAAATGTTGAAAGAATTAGCATGAGCTGTATTTAGTCCACTAAGTAACTACTTCAGGAAAACGAAGACATGTGAAATAGGAGGTTTATCAAAAGCGTTGTGGTTTTTTCATGAAAAAGTTATTGAATTTTTACAGAAGCTAGTGTTAAAGAAATATTATTGTTGTCCAGTATTAACAGGTTCTAGCATGCCACTCTGATGATGCAAATGTAGGTTCTGTAGAGAAGGCAGGTGCAGTTTTTAGCCAGCTCAATAGTCAAAGTAGTAGAGTTGTTTAGCTTGAGAACTTATTTTATACGACAATCCTTGTTTTTTCCTATATGATTTTTTAACAAATGTAGATCAAACACTTCGCATTTCAGACAAATAAATCACCATGACAGTGGTGAGAGAGAGGCTTTGTCCTCATTTTACAGGTGAGAAAAGTCCTGGACTTTTTTTTTTATTTTCCCTGAACCTGAGGGTCAGGTCAGAGCAGGGGAATTTCTGCCTTCTGGGACTCTTCTCAGGCTCCTCATTTGTTCTTACACAAGTTGTTAATAGAGTTCTAACAGCAGATGATAAACTTTGACTCATTATGTTGTGGTCTGGTAGCAGGTCTTTCTCCATGGACACTGTGCACATTTCTTGGTTGATCTATCTCACAGTTGGGAACTTTTGTATGAAGAAAACAGATTTTTCAATGAGAAATTTGCATACTAAATCTTGAGTTCCTACCATTAACCATCTCTATTTTTCTTTTCCAAATCTTCTTTTTCTCCTCAGATAGCTGTAGACATGGCTGCTGGTGCTGGCAGTGATGGTTTTGATTGAAGTCTATGCTGAGTGATTCAAAACTTGCTGCTGGGAGCTTCTGGTCAATGTTTTATTACGGTCTGTGATTTTCAGGGTAATATTGCTCATATCTAAAGGAACCAGCCACTTAAGAGGTGGCTGCTATATCCTTTCTGAAATCGAGTGCTGTGTTTTTCTACTTGTTGTCAGGGGTGTTTCTTTCAGGCATGTCATAATGTCCCTAATTCGTGATGTGACTATGTCATGGCTGTCACCACTCTCAGGCCAAGTGACCTGGAGAGTGGGGCAGCGTGAGCTGGCTGGACATCTCCTTCCTTTTCAAAGTGGAGAATTTTAGTATGTTTATAGTAGTTAAGTATTGTAGTTTTACTGCTTCCAGTCCTAGTGATTTTCCCCATTTTCCTTGGCACAAGGCTCCATAGCCCGAAGGAACGCGTTCTTGGCAGGGTTTGGGGCTCTGCAGCACCACCTGAGGCAGGCTGTGTGTGCAGTCATGCCGACACAGCTGTTTCCCACTCGGAATACCTATGCAGGGCAGGATTTGGAACTGGCTCTGAGAGCTTTTCTCTCCTCAGCTTTTGCCCTCAATTTCTTCTGTGCTGATTTCATACTGTTATTTAATCCTGTCTGTACTTTCTATTTATTTCTTCTAAATACATGTAATGACTTATGCTTTTTTCACTGGTTACTCATTTTAGGGCTTGAACCTCAATTTAATGGCTTAAGTAGCTCAGAATCAGCACCTGGATCATCAAATCACTGAAAGCAGTACGTGTCTGTACATGAGAACCAGTAGCTGCACTTGAATCTTTAGGCCTCGTAGAGCGTTTGTTTCAATGGGAAAGAAGAATATTTTACAGAGGTATCTGATTTAAACAGCAGTATCTCTTTTAAGCTGGTCCTTTTTAAGGTTTGATGCCTTGTCCCATCTTTTTTCCCCCTCAACAAAGCTTAGTCTGTGCTGTTTAACCTTTGAGATTAATGAAAATTAGTTCTGAATGCATGGGAAAAGTTGCATAGACTAATGGCAACAACAAGAGGAAACTGGGACAATGAGGTAGAGTCTATTTTAGATGCATGGCTTTGAAAGGAATTGCAAAGAAGGAAAATAAGCATCAGCTTATGGAAGGAAAAGCCAGCAAAATTGCTTTTAGTGAAGAACACTAGAGCCTCATGTGTTTCACAATCTCTGAAAACAATCTTTTGGGGATTTCTTTTTTTTCTTTTAATAGGTTTGAATTGAATATTTCAAATTATTTTTTAATCTAATCTGTTAGTAACTGAAGATGAAAACCACACATGGTTAGTTCATGTGACTGGTGTAGTGTTTCTTAGTTTTGCGGTGCTAAGGCAGAATCACACTGTGGAAAGCAGACTTTTGCCTGTGAGTTCTGAGACCAGCAAGTAGCCTTTAATTCTTTTATCACATAGTGTTTAGGCAACAGTATCTTTAGAATTAGGTGGTTTTCTTCATTAAAAGCTAAAGAAAACTCCTAAACATTATACAGCAATAGCAGAGAAGAACTGTGAGACATGCTGTTATTTTTAAATACTCAGCCTTTATTGTGTCATGTTTTCAGAAAGAAATAAATTTTCCGAAGCTCACACCCAAATAAGAGTCCTAGTTCTGTAAACATTCTTGTGCATTACATTCTGTATTTTTAGTGGTCCCATATGTTGTGGAGAGAAATCCTTAGTTTGTAAACAAGGTTGGACCAGACAGGCTTCAACAAGGTGCACCGCTGCGTTGGGGTTGTTTTACGTCCTTCTTTTCTGGTTTGCAATCCAGAATTTAATCCAGAATTAGGGCTTTGGCGAGTCAGTTTGCTCCATGGAACTGATGAAATGCAGCCACATCCACAGTGCAGTGCCTGCTGCTCGCATGCAAATACTTGAGTTAAAGCGCAGAGCTTTAGTGAGAGCTGAGTAGGAGCTACCTGTGGGTACCTGCCCAAGTTCTTGTGTGGGTTCTGCAGCCTGCGTTGGCTTCTGTGCTGCTGCAAAGTTTGTTGTGGCCAACTTACATATCTTTGGAGTTATTTCTTCATGGATAGAAAAGATCGTATGCACTTCATGTTTGTTGAAAACTCTGCTCCTCAGAACTCCACCTTTTGAAGTGGAAGGAGGATCTGGTCTCATTATTGTAAAAAAGATTGGTGTGTAAAGAAGTGTGATGAGCCAGAGTGTTCTATGGCACCAGTATGCCCTCTGCCTCCAGAGAGGAGGTTGCTGGCATTTTCCTGCTGTGCTGGTAGGATTGCAGGGAGAAATCCACAGGAGAGATGCCTGCTCTGTGCAGCTGTGACTGAGGGCACTCTGAACAGAAGCGTGAAATAGGAAACATCGAGAAGATGATGTTCTCAAAGGTGAGGCAAAAGGTACTTTTATCCCCTGTGGTGTATCTGCAGTTTCATCTTACAGAGGGTGGTACAAGAAAACCAGTCCAAGCCAGCCAGAAAATTGTGAGGTTCTGACTCCCTGAAGCCCTTAGACCTGTGCTTAGCTCTCTCTGGAGCATGCTGAAGACTGCAGCACATGTTACTGTTCATTGATGAAGCCAACAATGTGTTTTTCTATTTCTTACAGACTTTTTCCCTGGTAACTTACTGCCATGGCACTAAGAAATTATCCTTTTGGAGGTCAGTCAGAGAAGTGAGTGGTCTTAGCACAGTGGGCTCTACAGAAAGGGCATGATAAGAAGTTCTGGTTTACTGCTTCCTTACTAATAAATATATTTTATTCTGTTTCTGGAATGGTAAAACAGGTCATGTATCATCATAGAGACAGACACATTTTAATACAAAGTGTGAAGCTGAAACAGTTTTTGCAACATTTTTTTAATACTTGTCATTCCCTTTGCTGTAACTGGTACCTCAATAACCTCTCATTTTAACTGCTGTTTCCTCCAATATAAGTCTTATACAAGTAAGGACTGTGAGATTTCACTCAATGAAAGGATTCTGATTTAATTACTGTTATTATAAATCTGATTTTGTTTCTATTACATCAGGTTTGTATGAGGCATCTTTGATCAACAGAGAAGTCAGCAAAACTGCTGTTCAAATTACAGTTTCCTTTTAACTAGTGATGAAAGCTTTCAGTTTATTTTTGGCATTAGAAAGTCTGGGAGACAACCAGGTTATATAAGAGCTGAAACCTAGTTAATGATAAAGAAACATAGCTAAGAGCCTATAATAATAACAAGTCTGAAAAAGATGTTCCAGCTCTAGCACTTGGCCCTACTAGAGAACATGCAAAACAGTTTATGACAAAGTAATGGCTTTCTCTGGTGTCCTGGGTTGCCACTTCTCTTAATCAACATTTGTGGGAGAGCTGGCTTCCAGAAAGACTGTGTAAGATGAATGAATTTCATACAATTAGGGTGTAAAAGAAGAGATGAATTTAGGACTTTCTGTGTCAGATAATGATATCTTCACAGACATACTGTGAAGATAACAGTAAATACCTTGTTCAGTGGAACAGGAACACAGCCTGTGGTCAACAGACAGTGTGGAAATCAATGGTTTTCTCAGAATGTTTTCTTGACTGAAAGCACACTTGAGTGAAACACAAATAAGCACCTTTACGATTAAGTTCAGTTGCAAAAAGAATAGTGCTGAGTATTATCCATGTAGCAATATTTTATGCCTGCTAATGAAAGCCAACAGAATGTGACTAAACCGATTTTCTCTACCTAGGACGTTCCTTATCGCGGTCGGAAGGGCGTGTCAGGCACGGACAGGCTGTGCCAAGGTGTGTGTGAGTGCCTCTGTCCCACAAGAGGAGATCTCCAGATGTCTTGACTGGTTTATAATGAGCAGAGATGTAAAACCTATTACCTTTCACTGGAAGTATGCCCAGTCTTACTTTCCTAGTCTTGGTTTCACCTCTTCTCATGAATGTCCTCTGCATATGAATGTAGATGCTCAAGAATGTTGAATGTTTCTGTGGCCTTCTGCTGCTGCTGTATAAGTTTTTCTTTTATTGTCCTCATAAGCCAGTATAATAATTAAATGATAATCAGACAATCCATTAAAAACTTGTGGCATATGTAAATAAGAGCAAAACTTATTGCAAGAAGACAGTATTGTTATATAATAATGTGGTTATCCAAAACTGTTTATTCTACTTTATGAGCTGGAGATAATCCCAAAATTATTCAGTCCAGACTTTGATCTGAGGAAGAATAATAAAACTTTGATCATTGTTGAATTGGCAGCTGCTATAAAAAGCCTATGTTATATTTCTCTCTTAGTAACACTAGCTAAATCCAAAATAACTGATAAAAGATTTTGATGATTGCAGCTTAAGGATGCTTTCAGACTTGACCTGAAGTAATGTCTGTCCAAAAATGTCTATAAATACTTTTTTGTGTTTTCTGTTGCCAGATGTTTTGATCTTTGGGATAAATGACAGAAATGTTTTGTGTACTTAAATGTGCAGTGCACATTTGGAGTCTTATGTTTCAAAGAAAAAGGTTCTGGTTAACTGATTATGTTCATATATGATTCAATTCATTTGCAACAAAATTCCAATTCCGTTGTCTTTATTTCTATCTTTTTGAAAACACCATTTAAAATGTTTAAATTGCCAGTGTCTGCGACTGCATTATAGTGGCCACAGTGATACAATATTTGTTTTCATGCTTGCAAGATAGTAAATATTTTCCTACATGTTTATGCAGGAAACAGCACTTGTGATGCCCTTGCTTTAGAGCTGCGGCTGCACAGGGGAAAATTTTCTAGCTTTATTATTATAAAACATAGAGGAGAATGTAAAAAACCCCAAAAAGCCATCTAGCGGGTTTTTTTTTTTTCATCATACATTGGCATTTTTGAATATTTGTAATTACAGGTGTCAACAAAGCTTGCAGGACTTTCTTTGGAACTTTGGAATTTCTACCCTAATACATTCAATAAGGAAAATGGCCGAAAACTTAAACTCAAATGGCAGTTGATTTTAGGTTCTTTAACACATTTTTTATTTCCAGATACAGCATGACCTCAGTCCTTAGGTATTGCAGGGGTTTTTCAAATCTGTGTGGCAGGGGTGTAGAGAGGTTCATGCAGTGTTTGCCTAAGTGTTTCAAGAGGCAAGTGGCATGAAAGGGCTGTGTCTTGCTCTTCCTTCTGCCAGGCTGGCCCGGCACTGTGCATTTGGCTTGTTCTGTACAGCTTGTGGTGGTACAAAAGTTCAGCAGGGCAAGAGCCAACCTTTCCCTTCCTTTGAGTTTTCCTGCTGACTGGCTCCCTGCTTGACGCAGGTGCTCTGCAGATCTAAGGTTTTCTTTAGGAACACCGGTCTTGTGGTTTGGCCAATAAATCCTATTGAATTAAAAATGTTCAAAATTTAGGTTTGGGAGACTTTGTGACTTCTTGCAACAGAAATCTTCCCCTCTTTCTCTTGTCCTCTGCTGACAGCATTTGTGGATACTGGGAGTCCTCATTTTTCCTTTCTGCAAGGCACAGGCCAAGCAGACCAGTGCTGTAAGATGCATTTTACTCTCTATCCATTGTTGCCATTCCTTATTTATCAAAAGCAAAAAGACTACGTGCCTGAAGGGGGATTAAGAATCCTACCATCTTGCTATTTATGATGCTCAGGAGGTATTTTTAGTAAAGGTTGTTGGTGCTGCTGCCCAAGGGAATGGCTGAGAGAGGATAAGTCAGGAGCAGCCAGCCAGGACTAATGGGTCCAGTGGCTGGAAGTGCAGGGAAGGGGTAACCCCAGCAGAGATCCCCTTGGTGGCTGTGTGCATGTGCAGGGACGTGTACACACAGACTGGGAGCGTGTGTGTGGAGAGCAGCTAAAGAAACTGGAACCACCTGTGCAGTCATTTGAATGAGGGGAGGAGATTAATTCATGCTCTGTTCCACACAATTTCTCTTCCTGAAAGATTAGTGGAGTTACGTGAAATGGTTTTTCTGTGATTCTCAGCTTCCATAGCTGAACCTTTCCTCCACATTTACAGATCCAGCGAGACTGGTGTGTTGCTATTAGATTATGACTCAGTTTTCCAAGAAAGCAAGGTCGAGATTGAGCCTTTTACCCTTATTTAATTTGCTTCCTACCCTTTCCTCTGGAGGCTGAGAAGCCATGAGAGCAGTGAGTGAAGGAGATCTCACGAGCTGTGGAGAGTGGGAGAGCTCACCTGAGAATGGTGAGCAAAAGAAACATATTTAAAGCAAGAGAGGCAAGAGAGTGTGCATGGCAGAATTGACACAGAGAGAATGGCCCTGAATCTAAAAAAGATTAAAAGAAATGGGAATAGAGAACATTTAGAGAGTTACAGAAAGGAGTTATAAGTGCTCTGGTGTCAAAAAGCTTTTTGTTTTTATTTCTTTATTTTTTGGGCCCCCCAAGTAGCCTAGCAGTCAGTCAAGGGGAGTGTGTGCTGGAGCAACTGTCCTTGGAATTGCTGCGGATATTTTTGTGATTTTCTGAAGGGAGTGGAGGGAAGTATTGGAATGTAATAGCCTGAGGAAAAACTCTTTGCTGCCTAAAACCTCTGAACGCTTCACAGACTGATCTAGGAGCTGGTGCTCTGCCAGATCCTATTTTTAAGCAATTAGGTTTATGAAGTTATGCTTCTCTAGCAGTATCACACAGGCGTAGGGCCTGGAAGGGGAGTGGGGAACACGTGTGCGAGCATATGACTTTGGGGGGGGGAAAATATAAAACTAACTCAGGTGCCATGTTTCCATGTTTCCTAGCAAAGGGCTAATCTTCAGTGAGACTCGACAGCTCCAGCCCTGGTGTGTTTCCATCCCGCTGAATTACACGGTCTACTTAAAAGTAGGATCTGGTGCTTTCCCTGAATACATACTTAATTTTTTTTCTGCTAATGCTTTCATTGCACTGCAAGTTGCTGTTTCAAACAGAAGTGTTAGGAGATTTCCTAGGGCAATGAGGAAACCCCATCAGGTGGGGCATGTAAAGAAACTAGAAAACTGAAGTCCTGTGGTAACTCACTGGGAATGGGTTAATTACGATGTACTTTTAATTTCTGACCTGTCTAAAGGCACCCACACGTGCAGGCAAAACTGATCAAGTGTTTCCACGAATGTAACAGTAGTTTTTCTGTTCGCAACATACACTTAATGAAATTGGGGAGACAGAAAAAATAGCAGGAGGAGAAAATAAATTTCACAGGAATGAATGCTGCTGCCTAAACACCAGTAATGTTATTAACAGTTCCAAATTTAACAGTTTTAGATGGAATCTATCTTCCTTCATGCTGGCTGGAAATCTCAGTTTACTTAGTGTGTTCTCATTTTCTGATTTCCAGCAACAAATGTTGTTTGTCTGAGATTTTTCCAAATTCTAGGATAAAAAATAATGTTTTGACACCACTATGGGAGAGCATTGCTGCATTTACAGTGCATGTTACTGTGCCTACTGAGAATTTCTTTAAAGTGTGGAGTCCTTAGTAAAACATTAATTGATGTTTCTTCCCCAGATTGAATTCCAGAAACAATACTCATCATGGACGGAAATAGTTTTTGGACTCTATTAAGTTTAATTTTCTGCCCCACCCTCCTTAATTTCTGTAGTGCAAAATAATCCAGTAGGAAATTTTTAATTCATCTTTTCATTCTGTCCAACATTATTCAGTATTTATGGCTTCAGTAAATATTCTATTCTTAAGAGTTGGTCTTGGGACCACAAATGTTTAGTATCAAATTCATTTTCCACTAGGAACTGGAAGTTAAAAGCCTTTCTAAAATGGTTATTTTCCTGTTCTGAAAATGTCCAGCAGTACTGTGCTTACACTTGAGCATACTCTGCAGTATCAGAGGGTGAGGCAGGCATAGAAATTTGATCTTTCCTGAGTGCTACAAAAAATAATCAGCATGTCTTTTATTTCTGATCTGTTTCTTGCCTGAACGACTGTTTAGAAACTGCAGTGCTTATTTTATGGGCAAAGAATATATTGGCAAAAAGTAATTTTTGGTAGTGGAACTCTTGGAAGACAAGCTCTTTGATTGTGTAAATCTGGAATAACTGGAGGCCAGCAGAATAATTCCGGATTTGTGCCAGTCAGAGAGAGGAATTGGTCAGACTTTTGGTGTGATCTGAAGCAGAGGAAGATACTGAGCATAGGACTGGTTGCAGGGACAGTTGCCTGGAGGCAGGACGAGGCACACAGACTTTTCAAGGCCCTTTCACCATCAGCAGTTTGTAACTGCTGTGGTTTAACCCCAGCCAGCAGCTCATCCCTACTCAGCCACTCACTCACTGCCTTCCGAGTGGGACGGGGAGAGAGTCGGAAGAGTGAAAGTGAGAAAACTCGTGGGTTGAGATAAAGACAGTTTAATAGGGAAAGCAAAAGCCACACACACAAGCGAAGCAAAACAAGGAATTATTCAGTGCTTCCCCTGGGCAGGCAGGTGTTCAGCCATCCCCGGGGAAGCAGGGCTCTCTCACGCACAGTGGTGACTTGGGAAGGCATCGCGCCACCGCTCCAAACATCCGCCCCTTCCTCCTTCTTCCTCAGTTTAACATACTGAATGTGACACTGCGTGGGCTGGACTGTCCCTGTGTTGGGGTCAGCTGTCCTGGCTGTGTCCCCTCCCAGCTCCTTGTGTACCCCCAGGCTGCTCACTCGTGGGGTGGAGTGAGGAGCAGAAAAGGCCCTGGCTCTGTGTAGGCGCTGCTCAGCAATAATGAAAACATCTCTCTGTTATCAACACTGCTTCCAGACCAAATCCAAAACAGAGTCTCCTACTAGATACCATGAGGAAAATGAACTTTACCCCAGCCAAACCCATCACCCTGTTACTACACAAGGTTCTGTGCTATGGGACACACAGTTTTGTTCAGGTGTGTTTAGTCTGAAGCCCTGTTTTGGAGACTTCACAATAAGGGGGGTTTGCACATTCATTATATATGTGAGCAGAACAGAGAGCCTCAAGAATTTATAGTTATTAAGAAATTTAGCTGATAATGAAGATAGTTATACTTTGGCATGTTTAAAATAATTTTAATTGTATCCAGTGATTCATAAGCTACATTAAGCTGAATAAGCATTCTCCTATTTGAAAGAATGACAGCGGGCATTGTGATCTTTGGGGAATCATTCATCCTGGCAGTTACAGGAGTCTAGGTAAAATCTGTATTTCATATAGAATCTGCTTTATCTGATCTAGGACATGATGTCCTAGAAGGAAGGTGTGAAAATTACTTTAAGCTGTTTCTGGAGTGTTATGACTGATGTCAGATGTAGGTTAGTGCAGAGAAGAGAAGTTGTATAAAACTTGGAAATTGATCCTACTCTTAATGAGTTCCATTTCTGTATATTAATCAAAATATTGCTGTCCCTTCCTCCCTCTCTCCTTTCCTCTCTCCAGGCTAAACACTGCACTGAACTGAGTAGCTCCAATGAATTCTCTTGCCATCCTGGCATACTGGAAAACTGCTAAAACCATGAGGAACTCCCCAAATTGTGTATAGATGCTTTTATTCAGTTGACTTAACCACAGGCAACGCCTTCTTTGTAGCACATAGTTCTCTTTGTAGTCATGCCTTATCTTCTTTAAAGAAAGCAGAGTGTCTGAATATAGTTGTTATTTAGGTTTAATACTTTGGAATTGCTTGTGTGCCAGCAGGGGCATGGAGGTCTTACCCCTAATCTAGAGCTTGGTGGCTTTTTGTCTTGGAGGACATAAACACTGTCAGCAGGATGGAGAGAGCTGTTCAGTAGCCAGGGGTAGGCATTTATTGCAGGTTTTCATGACCTTTGCATCTTTTCATTACCTTTTACAAGGTAAATGCCTTGAGGTACAAAACAGAAGACGTTGCATTATGTTTTCTGATGCTGAATTAGTGATCCCTCCTTGATTTCTTCTGTACATATATTTTTTTCTTTTTCCAGCAGAGATTTGGCAGTCACTGTTTTTCGATTTCTTTGACGTTTGGCCATCTGGAGCTGAGCAGAGCTTTAGTCACACACGTTAGCTGTGCGAAGTGGAGCAATGTAGCATCTAGGGGACAGATTCAACTCTAGAGTCAGCACAGTGGAATTAGCAAAGTTACATCAAGGTTGCACTGGGTCAATCAGGTGTCTGTTTGCTATGCAGGTGACTGAGAAATGCCATGGTGTTTTCTCAGCACTGAGGGAGCTTGGTGTGAAGATGCCTGGGGTAAATCACTGCACACCAGTCAAATAATTTCCAGTTTTGTTTCTATCCTGGTTAAACCAAATAATAAGTATTTCTCTCTTGGTAATGCTCTGTAGGGCATTTGGGACCTGCAAATGGCCCAGAGCTAGTGCTGATCTAGCCTATACTTTAGGCTGCGTTTAGGGTGCATGTTATTCCCTAGATGTCTCCCCAAGCACTGTGTTCCTGTGGCTCTCTGCTCCGGCACTTCCAGAAGGAATGGCTCCAGAAGCAGAAGTTAGTGAATACAGTGGTATTAGGTGGTTGTTTGATTCACTGTTGGTTTGTGTGTTGACTTTAATTGTGTCCTGAGTACAGGGGATGGCATTAGGTTCAATGGACAGGTTTTCTTGTGTAACAGTACCTTTTTGTCCTTGAAAATGAGGCTGTCAACGCACTTCTGGACAAAAGTGTATATTCCACAACATTATTGTTGGTGAAATTTCCTCCTTCCACGACTGTGATGCCCAGCTTTTCTCTGGGTCACATGAACAGCCCATAAGTGCTTTTTATACCTCCTGTGACAAGGCAGCGATGGGCCTGTGTCTCCAGTCTCCTGACTCTAAATCTAAAGATTCTAAAGAATCTTGGATTCTTCTCCATTTTGAGTTGGGCTGAAATATTTGAGCTCAAGCTGTGTTTCAGCTGTGTCTCCATGTAAGGCAGAACATTACTTTCACAATCCTTTACCTCTATTAAGTTGTCCTCATGAGTGTTTTGATAGAACCAGAAAGAGACTGTCACGATTTCTTGAAGACAGAGTCTGATTAGGAGACTGGGAATGGTGCCATTTACAGGAGTGTGAACTGCATTTCTGTTGCTGAAGTCCAGGTATGCAGGAATCAAAGCCTTCTGTTGCTGCTGTCTACACATCAGGGGTGTGATTGTAACCTGCCATATGTCATATGACATAACATCTTTAATTGGGATAGTTTGGGTAACAGTACAAGGGAAGTCACAGTGGCTCGAGTTCCAGCAGAGACCCTGTGTGTTTTGGTGAATAGACTGAGATGAAATCTCTATCACCATGACTTAATTGCTGTTATTTCCCAGGCTCCATAGGAGTTTGGGTATTGCTGCTGCTGCTGTGGTTGTGCCTTTGATGTGGTTTTAGACAAGTCCCTGAGATTAATTTCGGAATTCCTCTATCCTTCTCGGTTGCACGCTTGCAAATTGCTACTCAGTGTGCTGTCCAGCCTGCCATTGAACATTTTCTCCACGTGTGGCATAGCTGTACAGAATGAAAACCAGCAGGATTATAAATGTATATAGTGCCAGGTGTTACCTCGATTTTGTTAACATGTAGTTTAGCTAACACCTGATGACTTTCTTTCCTCTTGGCCTTTGGTTTCCCTGCTGAAGACAGCTGCTCACAAACAGCTGTGTTGGTCTATTTTACAAAGCTTTGAGGATTAATGATTTTAATGCACAATACAGTAAAGGAACTTTGTCAAATCAATGTTCCCTCATTTGGTGACCAGGCTCTTTAATAATTAAAATGATTGCCCATAGTGGTTTTCTGCCTTTCCTGATGTCCAAAAGAGCCATTCTTGACTTGACACAGGTGCTTCTATTATTGTGAAGATGATCTGAGGGCTGAGTTTAACCACTGCCATAGGGTGGGGTCAGGAGCTGTGGAACAACTTCCCTTTTCAGCTGCTCTGAGAAACGTTCAGGGACATTGCAGAAGATGCTCTGCAAAATCACCTCCCTGGTATTTTCAAGATTTTCAGATTTGCTATAGGAGAAAAGTTAAGAAGTGCAAATTATGGGAGATGAAGAATCCCAGAGGTAGTCCAGATACAAAATCAGTGAGAAAACATGCTGACACTTGTGCTACTGTTAGAGAAATCCATTGTGAAGTATCTGGTCAGCAGGCATTTCCTGAGACTTACATGTACCATCACAAATAGTATTGTCAGAATGGGTGATGGTAATGAAATCAGTAAGTTGGGGAATGAAAATAATTTGAGACAGTAGTCATGGAACACATTTTGAGCATGGCCCTCTCCCCATCACGGCCATCTGTTGTCACCTGTAAGTCGGCCTTTTCCTTTGAGTGTGAAGTGTCAAGCCCGTCCAGTGAACAGAACTGCCTGCTGAGGATGTGGCACAAAGGAGGTGGCTCAAGGCCTTGTCTGGCAACATTTACTCTCGTGTTTAAAGTCATACTGGAGTTTGCTGTGTGAAGTGGCTTGCATCACTAGATTTTTTGGGATTTTATTTGAGAAGCATTTATTACTTCTGTCCACTTCCTAAGTGAGCCTGAATTTGTGGTTTTCTAAGCAATTATGTAATTTAAAATAGTGACGTCTTTATAGCAAGTCATTGTGAGTATATTTAACAGGATTCAGAGCACCACACTTAGGAGGTGTTTAGCCACTGATGCCAGTCAGAGCTGACCCTAGTTCTGTGATGCTCCTCTCCTAAGTACAGGGCAACTCAGCCTTTCCTCAATGCGACAGCTTCTCTCCTGCTCTGGGGTTCAACATTACAGATTCCAATGGTTAGCATGATCTATGAGGGCAGGTGCAGGCCATGATGCAGGAGAGGTTATATAAGAAGAGGGTGATGTATCCAAGGGGGTTAGAAACCACTGATGATAGTATAACCTAGTAATGCTGTGTTGTTCCTTCTCTCTCATTTAGACCAGCACACTAAGCATGTCTCCCATTACCTAATCCAGAGTGGTGCTGTCTTACTTGTGTAAGAAGAATGTTAACGATATTTCGAATAGGCTTAAGTAGGATTGAAGTGTCATACAGATGTGGGCTGATCCTTTGCACAGGGCTGTAGTCAGTTTTTTATGCAAACACATAGGTAGCCTTTTTGCTCAAATGTAGATAGGTATAAAAGCCTACACTTTTGAATTAGAAATACAGATTCTTTTAAGTCCACTTATTAGCCTAGGGAATGTCACAGTATCTCTAACACACTGTCCTGAAAAGATACAACAGATATTACACCACAACATTTCATGATGGAGGTCTATTTCCAGCAAAGTGCCATGTGGTTATAGGGAAAAAGCGATTTTATTTTTTCTTTGAACAGTGTAAGTTAAAAGACAAAATTGAGTTTTCCACATTTACTGCTTTAAATGGAGACATAATTAGGAAAATCTCTGGGAAAGTATTTTTGCTCTTATCCACCCAGTCATAAATTGATATACCAGATGATCAACTTGGAGGAAAAGAACCTACTAAGGATAACTTACAACCAGAGACTTGTATGGAGGCTACGTTAGGGAGCAAAATAGAGCAGGTTTAAAGCTGTGTTTGGATGACCTTCAAATCCCATCTGCAGCTTCAAGTTTCAAATGTCAGCTGCAAGTAGATCATTGCACCAGAAACACTTAGGCAATAAAAGATCAAGGATGTCCTCTCTTTGCATTTGTTTCAGAGAAGAGAGAACTGTGTTGCTTCATTAGGAGCTGCTGTCTGTGGCTAGACTGATGTCTCTGGGAGGAATTGGGAAATCTTGCACACTGGGTCAGTGCATTAATCAAGGGTGGGAATGGGAGTATCTCCACTAGATAAGACAAAAATATTAAAATCCGCTATGTTAATATAACTGCTTCAGTCTGGTGTTTGGGTTTTATGCCATGAGGCGTGAATACCCACAGCTCAGAGCCATGAAGTTTTAGAGAGTGGCAGAAGAAAGCCAAAACTACACTGGAGTAGAGCTAAGTATAGTCAGACAGCTTTATGGCTTCTTGCCTCCTTGAACTACAGAACTCACCAGCAAATCCAAAAGGCAGGCTGAAGGGAGAAATCTGCCCCCAGTTCCCGTTTCAGTTGGGCACTTCCCTCTTGTGCTTTCATTGCTTACATGAAAGAAATGGGATAAAGGGGAAGTATAATCAAGGCACTGTTACTTTAGAAGCAAAACCTTAGGTCAGAGGTTTCTGCTGGCCAGAATGAGCTTTGAGTCGAGTGAAAACAAACTGAGCCTTAGCTGCCTCCAAGAGGCATTTGGCAGAACTGAAGGGTTGCTCAGAGAAGACGAAGCTGCTCTGAAGTGCCGTAAAAGCTTCAGGAGCTTTTAATTGTTACCACTGGTGTCATTCAAGCCTGATTCCCACTGGAAGTTCCTCTGTGTTAATTATGGTCCTGAGGATGATAACTTGGCAAACGCAGCTGCAGCATTGCTGTTGCATCAGTTAATTAATCATCCAGGCTGGATTGGAAAGATGTGTTCCTTTTCTCTCATTATAAACAGCTGTAGAGAAATGGAAAGGTTTTGAGGACTGAAAAGTCCCTTCCAGCTGTTTCACAGTGTGAGGGCTGCTGGATCCTCAGACTAATGTGCAGGTCTTGTGTGTCCATGTTTTCAAAGGCATTGTGGTGCTTGTTCCCAAAAAAGAAACATGAAACACATCAAACTCTGCAAAAGCAGGTCATCTTTGTCTCATCAGTACAGCTACAAGAAAAAGCCTTATGAATTAAATTAATATAGCTTTAATACCCTTTTTTAATAACTTGCACAGGTGAAGCAGACAGATTCTGTTAGGAATAAATTGAAGATACCCAGAGTGGCTTTCTTAGGCAAATGGAGAGGGATTATTTCTGGGCTGGTTTGGGGAATAGTTTGCAGACTCTGGTGATGCTGATTTCACTGTAGGTTATTAGTCTTTCCTTCGTGCCTCTTGCTGACCTGCTGCTTGAAGCCATGCAGACATCTGAAATACAGCTCACAGGATTCCCTACCAAAGCCTCAGCTATAAGAATGTGGCCTTTGGGGTGACCTCTGTCAGTTCACCCCTGCAGTGATCTGACTGTCAGAACTCTACTCCAGCCAAAACCAGCACACTGTCTCTTTATCTGGTCCTGTTAATCATAGGGAATATTTATGGACTTTGCTGTCTGAAGTGTAGGCTGCAGCATCCAAACGTTATTTCAGCTACACTTTGAAAGCCAGTGAGGTGACATGTATTTACATTGCTGAACTGGGTCACTCTTTTCCTTTGTGTAATTTGCTTCTGAACATGCTTGGGAGCAGAAAAGACACTTTTCTAACACCATTATTTGGTTGTTTAGGCAGATAAAAGCCTCAAGCTGTTATGTGTAATGTGCCTCACAGATCCTCATGGTGACGTTTTAAGGCAAAAATAACTTCTAGAAATGTCAATAGAGATGGGAAATTATTATTTTTGAGCTTGTAAATTAAACTAACTGCACTAAAGACATGTTCTTTGTATGTGGTGACAGGAAACAGTGCTAAATATGCTGACATATTCGTAGGGATAAGGATACCCTACAATCTTGTAATTATGTTCTTCCTCATTTGTTAATTATCTGATTTCCATGGAATTCTTGTGGGGAGGGGAGAGCTGTGTTTTATTAGTAGGGCACTTCAGAAAATGGTTTGTATCCAGTGATTTTTCATGACAGGCTTGTGGCTAAAATAGCTGCCTGCATTGTCTGTACTTGGGAGCACACCTGAGTCTGGAATGACCTTCCTGGTCTGACCTGGCAAAAGCTCTTGCAGTGCCCTGTGCTTGGAATATTCCCCAAGATGTACTTAACCATGCTACAGATGACCTGCATTTGCATTGAAAAATTAAAATAAAAAGTGACCTGGCCTCCTGCCTTGTAGGGTGCTTTGGTATCTGCTAGAAGGTACCTGGTGTCTTTTGTTGCAAACCTGTAATATTTGTAGATATTATTAAGTTCAGACTTCCAAAAAAGTGTTGGAGACAACTGGTGCTTCATTTCCTGAGCCTCTTGTAATCCAGAGCTATCTTCATTTGCAGCCGTATTGCTTTAGATATGTCTTTCCTTCTAAACCATAATTTCACTTTATTAATATGAACATGATCAAGGTCAAGAGATTAAAAATAAAAAAAAAAACAAATTTCCAAGCCATTTTCCCTTCTTTGACACTAATCTGATCCATGAAGGCAGTGATTTTCTCAGTACTGCCCTTTTTGGGTTGTTTGGTTGCATCCAGTTTAGGCCACACGCAGTGAAATTGTACTTTATGCCTGAAGGAAACCTGACTCATAATATCACGGGGATTTTGATGGTGATACGTGAGAGAGCACTTGCCCAGCAGGTGAAGACAGTGAGGATTCACACAGTGTGAAAATGCTGCCCAGATATTTCCTTTGCAGCCAAACCACCTCAAGAGCCTGTGGCTGGCTGTGCTCCGTGGCAGTGCTTTGTCTGAGCAGAGCTGGGATCACTGGCCATGGCCAAAAATGTGCTGCCAACCCTGCCTTGGTTCCTACAATTGTTTTTTTTTCCCCATTTGCTGTAGCGTGGTAGTGAGAATTAAAGATAAAATGGTTTTCCCTTTGCTCCTTGTTTTAATCTTTTACTGTAGACTGCTTTATGGTGTGTTCTCATTCCCTGCATTAGAGTTTGAAAATGTCAGGTGCTGAAGGGAGAAATAATTTTAGTCATGAAACTAAAAACTGCAGGCTTTGTTAAAGATCTGGATTTTGATTATCAAAAATACACTTACCATGAAGAGTTTGCCATGTGAATTTAAGAGCTCATTACAGAAAATTGGGGAAGAATAATACCTTTTTGGTAATGTCACAGGATTTCATTTTTGAGGAAGAAAAAAACATGATAAAAAGTTTCATGTATCCTAAGAAGATGTATTACAAGGCTTATGAATTGTCTATAGGTAGCTTTTAATGTTAATTGGAGAGACAGCTTTGATGATTTAGTGTAGAGGAGATACTTATCTTTTGTGCAACTACTGATAGATAAGGTGAATCTTGCTCTAAAAAAAGCCTTTATGTTATTAGATTTGCACTGGGAAGCCCAGCAAGGCTGGGGTGAATGATGGGTATTGTACCAAGCACCATTTACACACCGTGAAAGATCAGTGCCTGCAGCCTTGCTAACCTAAACAGACAGCAGAAACAGAGAAACAGTTTGTAGCCTTTATTTCTTTACTTATTTATTTATAAAGCAAACTATATAAAGCCTTTTTACTAATTTGGACTCCAAGAGGTTGTTGTAAAGGATGTGTACTAGGAGGCAGATTGCCAAGAGTTCATCAGAGAAACACAAATAAACACAGTCCATCAAATGGATTAACCATGACATATATTATAGGTACATGTAAGATGTTGAAAAGTGAGTGACAGACTCTGAATCAAGTTAATAAAATTCACTTTGCATGGCAGAGTAGTTGGCTCTTTGTTGCAGCTAAATGGAGCTGTGCACATTTCAGGGAGTGCTTTTAATCAGAGGTGTGTGCTGGTGGTGTGCTGAACTGGGAGGGTTGTGAGATACACCTTAATATGTCTGTCACGTTTTTAATTTTGGCTATTACAGCCTGATACATAGAGAATCCATGTAAAACCAGCATTTAAATAAATTTCTTTGGTTTATTCAGATCACAATGTTGAAATAAAACTGCACTTTGCCTGATTTTAGCTCTAATGTTCCTGCTGATCTTTAGTGAAACAGTCAGAACCTTAGAACATCAGTATCTACCAATCTATTGATCTATCTATATTTTCCTCAAAAACTGAAAGTAGAAACTGATGTATGGAGGCCATTTGCCATCCTCAGATGGTGGCCACGAATTTAGGTAAATTCTGAGTGTAAATACTAAGGCTGTCAGATCTTAAATACGACTTAGCCGCTGGCAGAACGGGTCGAGGCAGGTACGGCTGAACAGAGCCCCCCACAAACCAGCCCCCCTCATCCTCAGGCACAACTTGTGGGGCAAAAGTCCCACTGGCATTCATAGAACCGTGGGATGTGAGGCTGGGAATTACCTCTAAGATCATCAACCCAGCACTACCAAGCCTATCACTAAGCTGTGTCCTCAAATGCCACTTCCACGAGGATTTAAAATCCCTCCAAGGATGGTGACTCCACCACTGCCCTGGGCAGCCTGTTCTAGTGGTTGACAACCCTTTCGGTGAAGAAATTGTGCCTAATACCCAGTGTAAACCTCCACCGCTGCCCCTTGAGGCCATTCCCTGTCCCGTGAATTGTTACTGGGTAGAAGAGCCCGACCCCCATCTGGCTACCCCCTCCTGGCAGGGAGTTGTAGAGAGCCATCAGGTCCCTCCTGAGCCTCGTTGTCTCCATGCTCAGCACCTCCAGCTCCCTGAGCGCTCCTCCTCAGGCTCCAGCCGCTCTCCCGGCGCGGTCCCGTCTCTGCCGCCCCCGTGTCCTTCTCGCAGGGCGAGTGCGGCCCGGCCCGGGGCGGTGCCGCTGCTGGCGGGGGCGGGCGCTGCGCTGGAGCGGGCCCGGGCTCCCGCCGGCAGCTCTCGGCCATGCCGGGCTGGGATGCTCCCACAGGGATCTGACAGGAGCCGTGCCCTGCCTGGGAAAGGGGAAGGGGAGGTTCAGCGCTCCCCGGCGCTCCGGGCAGTGCCCCGGCCCCGGAGCCTCCCGCTCCGCTCCCCTTCAGCCATCACCGCTCGTGTTCTCTGCCCCAAAACTGCAGCCAGAAGAGTCGCAGCTTTTTGCTGCCGTTCATCTCGCACAACCCCTCTTTTGCAGAACCTCTTGTTCTTCCCTTGTTATCGATTCCTTGTTCACCTGTAATTTTCCCGTCGTCTCCAAATACACTCATAGTTTCCTTTGTGGCATCATATAAAATGTTGTTGCTAAACTACATGTACTGAATTTTCTTCACCGAAAATTAATTATGCAAAAGGATACAGGGCTACAGTCTATTTTTTATAAACTTTTTTCAGTAAGATTCTGCATTTAGATCCTAAACCCGTGTTTAGAATTGTTTGGATCTCTGTTTTCCTTTAAGAATAACCACAGTTAGGATGTTTTTTCTTTCATATTCTTATGATATACCTCATACTGAATAGATTATTAATGGGGGGAGGGTTTAAGGTAGTTAATGATTTTTATGTGCAAGTCCTTTCATTGTTCTAAGATCACTGAGTTCTTCTAGTTTGAGTGCATGCATTGAATGCAATGTGCCCTGGTTGGTGGCAATTTCCCATTTTGTAGCTGTATCCTGCTCAGAGCTTTTCCTGTGTTGCCTGTGTGTTCAGCACTGGGTATCAGTGACAGTTGTGGTGAAGGGATCATGTGGATATGAGACTGCACACACTGACCTCTCGGAGTGTTGTACCAAACTTTCTGAGCCCTCTTTGCTGGTTCTCTCTGGTTACTCTGAACAGCCATTCAGGGCGAGTGTTTACCTGGGTAAAGTGTGGAGCCTGCCCACATCATTGCAGAAAGCTTTTGCATTGAATCTCAGCCTCCTCTGTGTCAATCTGCAAGGCTTTTGGATCTCTGGACATCTATAGGTATAAGTTCACCAGGTTTGAACTTGTGTCACTAAATAGTTGCAGTCCTACAGTTGTATTTTCACTCAGTTTAATCACCCTGCTTTCATGCTGTTCTTGTGTGTAATCAGTGCACCCCTTGGTAACAAAATAATGTCTTTTCTGGCTTGTTTGTAGATACTGATTTGATTGGCAATAGCCATCCCCAAACTCCTGCTAGTTTTGCATTCCTAGCTATAAAATGGGTTTGAATGATAGAAAGGTGAGGCGATGGCCACTGTCAGACATTCTTGTGTCCAGAGGAACTTGCTGCCTATGATTCAGTTTCTGAAGTCTTTTGGAGCTGTATCTACAAGTGGGCGAGCCCTGGAACAGGTAAGCTTTGGTCTTTTTTGACTCCAGACATCACAGAATTTTAATTGCACTGTGTGAGCTCCTTTGGGCACCTCTGTTTTTCCAGCTGATGACTCTGGAATTACAGGCTCCACCTGTAAAAGAAACAGGCAAGTCAGTTCTTCTAGCAATAGGCTGATTTTATTTCACAGTGTAGTAGATACAAGCAACCACTTTAGGTTCTACAGATCTCTGCACAGTTTTTCACAAATTCAGTTTAGTCTTGGAGTGGGGAATCCACATCCCAGCTATTTTTTCAGCGTTGTGCTTTTCTTAGACTCTGCCAACTCATTTAATCCCTTTTCCTTTCCCTTGGTGACGAGGGTCAGTGTCCCAGCACAGGAGTCATTTTCTACAGCATCTGTGTTTCTTCCCAGTGAACACTGAGCTGTCATGGGTGAATGTCTGCCTGGCTGGGCTGGGCTGGTGCCCTCACCCTTCCCCTCTGTTATGAAATTGCTCATGATTCCAGCGGAGAGAGTAAGGAAGCTGCAATGGAAATGAAACACTGACACTTTGCTGGACTTCCCTATCCTTTACCCACTGAGTTAGGCTTTCCTTTGCTGAACTTGTTCTGAGATACCAGGTAGTGTCATACTGAAGGAATAGGATGGGGAGGGTATCAGTGTACTTGTGTCTCTGTTGCTATAGCAGTATTTTTTTCCGTGTTTTATTTCCTTTATCCTGTTGCTATTCTTAAGTGTAATAAAAGCAGAAGAGAAAAAAATTCAGAGTTTCAATAAATAATTTATAACAGTTTCAGGGTTTTTTTGGATCTAAATGCATCCTGTTTCTATGCTTGTGGCGGAGAATCGTGTGAGAGGGCTGGTTAAAATCACTTATATTGCTTTTCCTGTTGTCAGTGTGAGTTGGTGGCCTGCTGAGATCCTTCTTCCTGTGCCCTCAGTTCTGTGTTAACAGGAGAGAAACAAGCAGTATTTTTTTGGATCTCTTGGTTTGGTTAAACACTCTGGCATGGATGGTATCCCTTTGCTCTGTCGTGCAGCCATTTAACAGTAAATTGTTCTTTCATTCCTCTCAGCAGTGCAGTCTGGAAACCTCCAACTGATTTGTTCTATTTTCCTGCCGGTGCACAATTTCAATGGCAGTAAGGAAGCAGGTCCCTTTTTGTTTTGGGTAGAGAAATTTAAACTGCAAGACAGTTTCACAGCAATATGTTACATAATACTGCGCAAAGTGAAAAGTAATTAATGTGGAGGTGGAAAAGATACCCTTACTACTCAGTGCAAAGCTGGCTTGCCTTTCTGACAGAGATAGTTACCTCCTACCTCTTCATTTCCATGAGAGGCTCTCTCAGAATCCCAACAATAAGAAAAAAATAATTGGAAAATTGTCTCTAATCTTTAGTGGAATCTGGCAATACAAGCAAAAGATTGAAGCTACGTTATTCTGTCATCTCAGCTGCTTGGTGTTTGGAAAGAGTAAGGAAATAAACAAGTGAGAAAATACCTAATTCCCCCTCCTCAAGGCTGCAGAATTCTGCATTTTTCATCAGAACAGCCACATCCTCATCTCATGCTGCACTGGAGAGAATTTGACATAGCCTGGTGAAACGAATGAATTTTTCCAGTGTGGCTAAAATAGCAGTGTTAGGGTTTATGGAACTTAGGAAAACATCAGTCCGTCTATCTGCAGTTACTACTGAGTTACTGTTATTATTGCAGGGTAAAAGAGATGAAACTCTGCTGAAGATGTTTCCTGCCCAAGAAATTGCTGGACTGCTTAATTTTCTCTGTTGCACACTTTCTTAAGTGGCCTTTCGTAAAGATTTGGTTTGAAGTCATCTCAGGTTACATGAGGGTATAACAACAAGAGCAGAGTCTGGCTAAACCTCCTAACTGATGCTGATCTGACTTAGACAATGTATAATCATAGATTAAAAATACCCTGAGCTTGGTTACATCCTAAAAATACTCTTCAAAGTTCTTAGCAGCTGTTACTAGAAATAGTTTACTATTGCCTAGGCGGTACAGTAGAAGCTGAAAATATAAAAACTAGGATTCATTTTTTCTCTTAAATATTCATCATGACTTGAATACTCTGTGTTCACATTAGTGTCTTTCAAGTCCTTGCTTATTAGTCTGCTTAGAAGGACCAAAGTGCCAGGTGAAAGGGAAGAGGGAATGTGACATATAAAAAGTGCTATTCATTTCTATTGGTTGGTGGTACATGTTTTCCTGGAATATTTTGCAGTTGCAATTCCTTTGACTCAAACCAGAGATTTTGGAGAAGGGAGGATAACATGATCTATGCTGGAAATCCATGATGCAAGATTAAACTCCCTGGGATTATTGTCTTAGGCACATTCTTCATCCTCTTTCTGTGCCATATCAGTTGCTAAAATTATAAATGGTATAGATGAGATAGATAAGGAGTACCTAATTTTTTTTCCTCTTAAAAATATCAGGGCACTCAGCTAAATACAAATAATGGGAAACCTGGAGAAGGGAAAATAAGAGTGTTTGATTAGACTTTTAAACTCCTTGCAACATACTTTTTATGAAATCACTAAATTAATGAAGTGAATGAAAAAATTGAGTCTGTGACACTAATCCATCCAAATTCCTAGTTTTAGTGAAATTAGAAAATTATTGTTTCTGATGTCCTGTGTATAAGGTGAGAGGGTTATGCTTGCTCACTATCTTAAGACCATTGTAAGACTGAGGAAGGTAAGGGAAGGTGCTCTACCTGCATATGGCATTGCACTGGTTTTTTTAAGTTAAAGCAGTATGTCGTAGCAAACAGATTTTTGATGCCTGCACCATTACCAGCCTTGGGCATGGCCCCTCACCTTCTAGGACTGTCCAAACCTGAGCTGCATTTCTTTCTGAAATAAATGCCAGTCCATAATCTCCCCTTGGGTAGTCTTCAAATCAGCTTTCTTTGTGGGACCCTGAAAACTGTGTAACTGCCTGTGTCACCAGGAATGCCGTCCTAGGAGTTTGCTTTCATGCAGAAACACTTCTAAAAATACAAAGAATTATCATTTGAGAATATTAACATCAGTGCAGTATTTTTTTGGTCTGAAAAATTCTGTACATCTCTTGCTTTTCTTCTTAAAGTTGGAAGCTTTCCTTTTCATTGTAAGAACTTACTGTAAAACCAGAAGGGCTATATATTATGTATTTCTATAGTATTTACATTTATAAAACACCATTTTTCTTCTCTTATTTTTCTCCCAAGACCAAATTAGTGTATATGGTTTGGAAATATCGCTTACACAATGTTTGCCTGATAACACATCTTCAAGATACATTATACTTTTTACAGGTGTGTGTTCTGAACACAAATTCAGTTCTCTGGTAGGCTTCCTGTAGTCCTCTCATTCGCCAAACCTCTAACTTCACTAAAATAAACTGTATTTTGTGGAAGTCTTGGCAAAAAACCCCCCCTGTAGTATACAGTAAAAGCAGATGATGGCCATCACGTTAATCACTCCTAGAACACGTTGCTCCGTCGGTGGTTTTGGGTTATTCCAAAGGAAGAGCAGCATTAATTTTGTTAGCACCTTCCAAGTGCATTCACCCTTTGCCTGTGGAAAAGATAGTTCTGTTTGCAGAGCACAGACATGTCATGGACACGTGTGCATGTGTGGGTGGACATGAACGTGGAGTCCCTGGCAGGAGGCCCTGAGTGGCTGAATGTGCTGTGACTGCAGCTGCCACTGCCTTGTGTGCAGGGGCTGGCAGAGTGATGGTCTAGAAAGTGCCCAGAAATGGGATGCACAAGGATCTTGCTGGAGGTCTGAAGTGTCTTGGCAGTTGGTGAATTCTTCAGTCCCCTCCTGTCTCTCATTTCTGTTTTGGTGCAGTGGAGAAAGTATGTTCTGGGATATGTGAGACCTTTAACTTGTATTGCCTGCATTCTTTTAGTAGCACTTAAAAGTTTTCCATGTAGGGTTTCTAAGCTTCCAAAGGTCATGAAGATGAACTGCGGGCAGAGAAGAGGAAAATTCAAAGTGTATTTCATTTACTTTTATGTTCTTCTAGAGGTTAAATCTTCATGGAGTTCTCTTGTGTGAAACAATTTTAAACTTCCTTTAGCTACTGATCTGTACATATGATAATGTCTGTGTCAAATAATTGATGTTGCCAATACTAGAAGTGAAATGAACAGGCAACAATGTTGACTTACCTTTGATTTTGGAAGTAATTTTAATTACTACAATTTAATTTAATTAATACTATTATTATTTTATTACTACCATTTATTACTATTTATCTAAGGGGCCTCAAATTACAGGCATGTAAAGCAAGCATACATTTTCCGTGACCTCTTACTGACCTTTGTCTGATAGAAGGGAGAAGAGTCCTTTTCTGGACTATTTCTGATGCAGAACTATTTATATATTCTTTTCAATCCTCTTCCCTAAACACTGTCCAGTGTTCTGGTTGATTTTTCTCATTTGTTTACTAATATATAAACTGTAAGTACAGTTAGCTTGCCATACTGCTCTAGCCCAGGGGGAGCTGCCTGTAGTAGCAGTAGCACCTTTGCCAAAAGATGACTTCACTGCTAGCAAAATATTTGTAAGATTTGGGACACTTTAAAAATAGTTAGTGAAGTTTGTAATGCTCTCTGGGATTCATTGGAGTGAAAGAGTATAAACATTACATCTGCCATTTGCATCTGTTTCTTCTCATTGCAGTCTGTTTCTAACTTTGCAGCAGAGTAGAAGCTTCACGAGACCTGGGACCATGGTAGACACACCTCATTACAAGTAGCTGCAGTTGTTCTCTAAACTATACAGTACATTAGGTAATCAATAATATCTTATGTGTTCCTATTTTTAAAAATATTGAGATTCTGTTTTCCTAAACCATTGTGTTACATTTCATATTCAAATGAGAATAAGAGGCTTACCTTCTTTATTTTTGCAGCTGCATGCAAATGAATAGCATTTCCTTTACTAGTCATAAAAGGGATTTGGCAAAAGGCAGACTGTATGGAAGCTGCATGGTTGGGTGGTAGATGAGACTGACATTAGGAAGATATTTTATCTTTTGAAAGTGTTTTTTGTTTTAAATCTTGCATCGCTTATGCCCTCTTTATTTTATGCTTCTGAGTAATCATCAAAGTCATACATGAAAGAGGCCCAGACATTTCTAGATTCTTTACAGCATGGACTCCATAGCCCCACACAACTAAAAAAACCCCCTTGCTTATTTAAAAGAGAGTAATCTTCATGCAGTATTTTTTTTTAAATGGAAGATTTACTGCAGCAAATCTTTTTCCATTTTGAAAGTTCAAAAGCCTGAGAGTTACAAAAATGATGTGTTTAATAATTTAATCTTTTTGTTTTGAAAGCTATAAAGTGTTACTGCCATTTAAAAATCAAACAGAAAGAGCAGACATCTGTGTTTTGCTACACAATGAAGTTTTAAAAAATGACAGAAGAAGCCAAGGTAAAACTTTACAATTTGTATAGGAGAAACAGGTGGTAAACAGGCAAATTGATGGGGTCAGCTAAGGAACAGAAAACCAGAAGGACTTAGGAGAATTCCC
Source organism: Edolisoma coerulescens (assembly GCA_013397115.1). Lineage (NCBI taxonomy): Eukaryota > Metazoa > Chordata > Aves > Passeriformes > Campephagidae > Edolisoma > Edolisoma coerulescens. The sequence continues at coordinate 1,020,164 of VWZW01007059.1, forward strand.
CTGCTCTCAGCTGTCAGGTTAAATTGGGCAGATATTCCTTATGAGGTTTTGTGTGTGTAGTGCCTAATGTTATTTTATCTTGTCTGGAAAATTCACCTGATGAGTGAAGATGTACAAGTTTAATGCCAGATTTATGAGACTTTACTTTCTGCTGTTATAATTCCCTTGCTGTTGTCCTGCAGAGTTCCCAGGATGCCTGTAACAGGGGGGAGGATTAGATGGTTGTTAGCATCACTTTTCTTCCAGTCAGAACAACTGACTTGCCATTGCTGATGACTCTGACTTCTCTCTCGTTTTAAAAATTGTATCTTTTAATTAGAAGAAATGCAACTTGCTTTAATCCATTGCTACTGAAGCATGTGGCTGCCATCAAGTGTGTGGCTCTGATATGTGTATAATAGTACAGCATGGGGCTAGGACAATATGGATAAGCCTGGGTCTGTTTTCTCCAGAGATTCAGGATGCTTTTCAGGATTTAGATTTTACTACTGAAAGCTGATTTAAACAAATTTAGGTACTCTGGTAATGGGATCCTTCAGTGACAGTAAGGGAGTAGAGAGTGGCATTTTATAAATGAAAAAGATGGAGTACTAAAGTGTTTAAGTAAATACTCTCAAATTATTTTTCTGTCCAGATGTGAAGCTTTTATCTTGAGTGTTGATTTAACAGGAATGGAATGGTGAGGGTGGGTCTTTTCCATTCCTTAAAAAAGACTTCGAAAAATATTTGAGTATTTTTTTTAGGGTACCTAGTAAATTCGAGTACTATATTTTTTGGGTGCAAAGTTCAGATATTTAGAATTTGATTTTTGAGAGGTTACGCACAAACTTTCTTTAATCAGATAAAGCAAGATATTCAGTTATTTGCCTGGTAATTCTGTTTTCCATTTCTGTTGCCATCCCTGTCTTCTTTCTTTACCACACTGCGTTGTCTGTTTTAAGCACTATCAGGAACAGCCTCAGAAATGTGAATATGGTGTTTTATTCAGTGAGCTTTCCAGGCACACTTCTCATCTAGTCCTGTATAAAGATTCACTTACAGAAAAAGTAATTTAAACCAAATACTTTAAAGAAGTATGGACTTTTATCTGAATAAATAATTCCTATTCAACTGAAACTATCTCTCAGAAATATCCTAAGATGAATTTGTACCCGTGAGCAGGGTTCCTTATCAGCTTTACCTGAACACTTGCTGACTGCTGATAAGGTGAAAGGAAAAGCACTGTCACATGTACTTTCCTTAATGCAGATGCACCCCACCACCTCCCTTTTTCCCAGTGAAGGTGCTAAGTATAAATGAGTTTGACTTTGAAACTGGCAATAGCAGCAGTGCTTAGAAGAGCTTTTAGAATTTGAGACTTCTAGCAAATTACTGATGCAACAGAGTAGGAGAAAATAAAACTTACTGTTTTCTCTTGAGGCCCCATCATGACAAATAGCATTTTACTTTCCCCAGGCTTGCTTCTTTCCTTCCTTGTTTAGTCTTTTCAAGAGGAGAAAGTTATGGTTAAGTAGTGGTGTACCAAAGCCAGTCAGTCTGGAAGCACCACTTGTAACAAGTGTTTGCTTGCCCATTGACAGTGTAGAAACACACACACTTATGTACAGGAATAAACAGATGTAGTAGGGAAAGGAAGACATAAAATTCGTTCCATTATGCAGAATATATTACTTTTGGCTTTTTGTTTCTTGCTCTCATCAGGGAACTTCTGTGAGGAAGGAATATGACAGATTCTTGGCCTGTCAATGATATTGACATTGGATACTTGTCAGTTATACATTGCAGTGTAGTGGTGAGCTCCTTGGGAAGGTGCTGGTTGATACCATGTGAAATCAAGATTCTGACTGCATTGAAGTTCCTGAAGCCATTTCAGAGATCCGAGATCGAATCTAATGTTGTAGTTGTTACTTGTTTTCCTAATCCACATCTACCTGCTTGCTATATTTTTAGATGTATCAGTGAGTAAGTTACTTAATACAGATTAGAGGCTCTGGTTACTTAATTATGGTACTTTCCACTTCTTGTCTCAGTGGTGCAAGAAGTTGTATCCCAAGTAATAAACAGCTTCTAGTCTTAAGCATTACGGTTTGCTTATGCAGTCACTGCATTCACCAGTTTGGTTCCTGTTGTTTTGTTACAATTTTACTGGTAGAAGCCATCCCACACAAGGCTGCCTTCCTTGAGCCTGTTTTCATTAGGCTGTGGACTTGCAAGTAGAACACTCAGAAAATTGACAGGTCACCTCTATTTTTACATCTCTTCAATTCTGCTTTTCCTCCCTGGTCTGTCTTCAGGTTTTTTTTTCTTGAAGAGGATAGGAGTACACACATGTTTCTGAAAGTGAGTATTGGACCTCTTTTCATTCTATTACAAAACGTAGATGGACAGTAAAACAAAGCGAAAGAGCTGTTCATGGTTAAAAGTAATTCTTTTAATCACAGGATGAAGTTCACAGGCTTCAGACAATCTGCTGTGCTCTCAGGGTCTGGATTTACCCCCAAGCAATACTGCATTGGCAAGTCCTACCCAACAGGTCCTCTGAATGTGAAACCCCTCCTGCTCACCAAAGTGGGAGTTCTGTGTATCAGGACTTGGTGTCAGCCTACTTCATAGCCCAGTAAAGGTTGTAAAGTTCTTTGAATTCTTTGGGACAAATGGTGCTATATGGATAATTCAGAGGACAGTGTGGATGGCTGGCACACATTCTGTAAGGCAGCATGAAGTCTGGTGTGTTCCTCTTTCGTCTCCTGCATGAGTGTTACATAAGAACTTTCAGGAAACCTACAATTAAAACAGACAAAGCACTTTAAGTATTTATAGGTTTTTGTCAGTCTTAGTGTTAGATCTAAGGCAAGTAGAAACAACCGTTGTTTTCCAGTGCACATTTATTTTAACATTTTATCATGATGTGCCCAAGATTCCTCAAGAATTATGACACAGGTGGGATTTGAGCTCAGACATCTTGGATGCCACTGCAGGCGTTTCGTTACCTCCTCCCTCTTGCTCTTCCTTGCTTCACTCCTGCTGCCTTTCTGCTCATAGCTATGTGCTGGTAATGTTGGCACTTCCACAACAACACGGAGTGAGCAACGCTAAAGACACGGAGAGAGAATCGTGGTAACCCCCTCCCCTCACACACCCTCCTCGTGCATGCGTATTGCAAACCCAGAGTAACTGAAATACGTGGCAACACAAGGACAAACTCGCCTTGGTTTGTGCTGCTTCAGCTTTCACTGACAGTACAGCTCAGTCTCTGGAGTCCCAAAGGTTTACACTCATCTGAATTTCAAAGTAACTGGTGAAGCCTTCAGTTAACACACTACTGCTGGGCTGGTTTTCTTTGGGAAGTCAATGTCACACCGGCTGGATGGGTGGAATGCTGCGCGGTTTCTCCAGTGCTCATCGCTTTGGGTACATGAGAGATAAATACAGATTCTTGCCACATATAACAAAGCTCTTCCTCCAATTAGGCAAAAAGGTTGTCTGACTAATTCTGTTCTTTCAGTAATGCTGTAAGAGAGTAGAAGGTGACTTAAAAATCGTGATCTCAGGGAAGATGTGATATTTGAGAAAGTGGGGAACGCTGCTTACTGCCTGTTGTGGAAAATATTAGGAAGATGCTTGGCAAGCAGCGTGAGTTTCTTCTCAGCTTGTTTTGCCTCCCATCTGTCTGTTTGACTTGGTTCCACTCTGCAAATGTAACTTCCTTGCATTGTCAACTCGTGAAAGGGTGTTTGAAGGAAATGGTTCCTAAAAACTTCATTAAAGGTTTCAGGGGAAATGGCAAGAGCAGTAAATCTGTCAAAACAAGTTATTTCTGTCCACAAGTGAGGCAGTGGGCAGCCCTGGTTATAAGGAAAAGCCTCAGTGCTCAGCGACTGCTACCAGATCCTTGCGCCTATTTCCAGCTCTGAAGACTTGTGTAAAATGCAGGGTGTTTTGGTTCATTGCTTTGAGCTCCTTCAGTAGTCTCTGTACATAGTCTGCACTTGAGGAGAAGCTGAGGGCTGTCGAGTGCAGCTCAAATCACAGCTGGCAGCATCCACAGCATTCCGCTGCGACTGCCTTTGGAGCCAGGCCCGACAGATGCGTCATTTGCTGCTGCTGCTTTTTCTGATGTGAGGGAATGGCACCCTGTGTTCCTTGTCCCTCACTTATCTCCAGCCATAACCTAACCTTTTCAGGGGACTGGGGGTGGGAGAAAGGCTGCCCCTAGCTATTCCAAGGGGTGCTTTTCTGGAGTACACAAGGCTTTTGCTGCCAAATGTTTGTGGGAAATACTACACTTTTCTGTAATGCTGTAATTGCAGGTGGCACCTGGCTGTGCTGTCCCACGTGCACCAGTATAGTCACCAATACAAAACCAGCTCTCTGGTAATGGGATTTAGGGAATAGTGGAGTGGGATGACAGAAGGATTTAAAATATGACAGATTTACCTGTTGTTCCCCACTCCTGTCATTGGCCTGAGACCTAGAGGAGTTAAACGTGCTCAGAACTTTTGTGGATGTCAGAGCCCTAGAGAGGAAGCTAAAATACATGAATGAAACAATGCAAGTGTGTGTCCAGGCAATCCAGTGTCTTTGTATCACTTTCAGATATTACTAGGATATTTTCCCTTTACCCAAAACAGTGAGTTTTACAGCCACAGTTACTTTGGTGTTAGAAGCAAGAATGTAGCAGCCTTACGTGAGAACATGTTACAGGGGGCTTAGTCTAACGACCAGGAAGATATTGCAGGAATGTTTGTTTCTTTCCATTTGTTCTCCAGCCTCATAGTTTGACACGGTCTGATGGAGAGGCATATGAACAATTAATCCAGATTAAATAAAGAAGTGAATTCAGAGTTAAAGGGCCTCTGATTGATCTTAATTTATTCCTGTAATGAGCTAACTGAAATTGATAAAGGTCACTCTTACTTATGAATGAGAGTGTCCACAAAAGGCTTTGAAGTATTTTCTGTAATCCATTTCAGAAGTTAATTTGAATTAATTTTCTGAAATGTCTGCAGGCAGAAAACCCATTACAGTCTGTGTGTAAAGACTGCCAGCATTCAAATCAAGTCCTGCCTGTCTACATCCTAGTAGGTAATTATTGTGAAGAGGGATCTGCTGCAGTACCCCAGTGGGCCATGTCCCCAGTGTCCAAGTTCTCCTCTGTGGGAAACCATTGCCTCAAGCCTGCATCGGGGACTAAGGACTCATTCTAAATCTGGTACATTTTGCCTACCTCCTACTCCCAGTGCAGTAATTTACATTTGCTTTACCCTGGCTCTGATGTATGCCACCTTCACCCACAGCTGAGAGAGCAAGTCTTTAAACACTTTTTCCAACACTTAAGCCAGAATTATTCTGTGGTTCAGCTGCTGGGTGAGACTAATGCCAGGTTCCCCAAGGAACGAATGCACCACCTGGCCAGTGAGCTCCAGCTGTCTGGCTCTGTGCCTTGAGGGCCTCCTGTACTGCCAGATCTTGCCAGTTAGTCCCAGCATGTAATTTTTTATTGTTGCTGTTGTTCTTATTAGTGACTCAGCCAAGATTGTTTTAAAAAAGCTGTGTCTCCCTTTAAATTCAGGAAGGCTATAAAAAAGGAGGAAAGGACGGGTGCATGGGAACCGCTCTGAGCTGTTTGTTATGTTTGATCTCTAAATTACAGTTTGAATATTACTCTTATGCTGTGCCTGTGCCACTCTGCCACGTGGAAAAATTGAGAATATTCTGACAGACTCCTTTCTCTGCTGGCTGAAGAAGGATGTTTGTTTGAACATCTCTTCAAATTCAGGGCCCTGTCACAGGGTATTTTTAAAGGCTTGGTCACAGGCACTAGTTTAGCATCACAGGAGAGCCCTTTTATACTCCGAGCTGCCTGGAAAAAGCTTCTGCTTTTATGGGGTAGTTATGAGGGATATGCAGAGGTGATTGTTTTAATTTTCTGTCTTTTCTGTTGCTGAGTGCATTGACTTCCCAAGAGTCTTAGTCCCTTGCTATTGAATCGATTGTTTCCACAATAGCACTGCCATGGATCTGAGAGATCCGAGATCTGCTGCTATGAGATGGCGCTTCAGGGTCACAACTAGAGAGCTCCTCTCCGTTGTCAGAGGCACCACCAAGCCATCAAGTGCTCTGAGACCTTGGTGCCTTGCCTGTGAGGCCATAGCTACACCAGGCTAAGAGCTGAGCCCTTGCAGAGCTCTGTGTGGATGCTGTCCAGGAGCTGGAGTCAGTGCAGGCTGTGAAGCCGCCCCTGTGCCCGCGGTGCCCGGCCGTGCTGGCCGGCTGTCAGCTGCTGCTGTGCCAGCACTGGGCCGGCCTGGCTCATGCCTCTCGCTTCCCAGAGTTCTCCTGGAGCATGGCAGGGCTTCTGGAGGTGATTCTCATACTGTTCTGAGGACACACAGATCTTCCCTCACATGTTTGGAAGGTGGAGGCATTTGTCCCCAGTTCTGGAATAGATGCCACCATCAGGGAACGCAGCGCTGTGTTCTGACCCCAGTGGGGCAACCAGGGACGTAACCTGAAGGTCCCTTGGACAGGCAACAATGCAAGTTTGTTTGTCAGTCTGTGGGTGTTTGTCTGCAGAGACCTTGCTGCTCCAGTGGGTAATGGGACTTACACAAGAAGTGAGAACTCATTTAAGGAAAGATTTGGAGCCATCCTCCCCTCAAGTAGATTTTTCCTTAAATAGAACCTCTTTATTCTGAGCTGCAAGTAAGAGTTTCATTGCAGGCAGCTCTGAAATATGCATTTCAGCTTCTGTATTATTTAGTTCTAGGACAGGACAGTTAATTACCTCTCCAGGGCACTGGAGCTATTTAAAATACTTCCAAGGTATTCCCAACTTGTCTCCTGTCAGCTTGCCTTACAGTAGTTTTATTCATAATGTGTATTTAAATTTATGACAAGATGCCTTCAGATTTGGGTGTGTGTGTTTGTGTTGGAAGGGAGCATGTGCTCTGGTATAGCAGAATTGAGTAGGAAGCAGTGCCTTCTAGAGAGTCAGGATTTATCAGCTGCTTTAACTTCATTATATGCTAGAAGTTTTTTTATTTTTCAAGCAACTTCAGTGGGACAGAAACACTTCGGTTTTTTTTCTCCTGATTTTGATGTATCTTTACCCAAAAGTAACATCATTTGCATTGAAGAGCAGTGTTTTTAATATCTGACAGTGTAAAATGCATATTGGGCTGGAGGTACTGCTGATCATTTCCAGGATTAGATTTTTGGTTTTCTTATATGGTTATAATTGAAGAACAGTAAGAATGACTTCTGTGATGACCCAGCTCATTTGTTTAGTTTGGAAGCTGCTTGTATTCTCAAATTTGCTAAGTGACTTTTTGGAAAATAGGACTTTCATTCTAGAGTTCCAGGAATTTCTGCTTTGCAAATTAATTTATGATCATAGTGAAGAGTATGTGTATGTTTGCTGAGACAGATGAGTAGGAATTGGGGGTGAGGGGGGAGTTGGTATGTCCAGATCAGAGGCAGATTTTAAAAGACAGTTCTGTAACATATTCTGGTTCCTCTTGGAGTAAGTTATGGGTGGCCTGGAGATGAGGAAAAAGAAGTCATATCTTTGATACAAAATGACCTCTTAAATGTGGAGTCCAAGATTATAGAGCATTTAAAATTTTTGGTTTCTTTAGGGTTTTTTTTTCATTGGTGGCTAACACCATAGTTTCTTATTATTTTAGTATTTTAGGTTGATGAAAAAAGAATAGTAACCAGACACCACCAGGATAATTTTCTTGCCAGAGTTTAAGTTTAAAAATAGAACTTGATCTGAAGCTGAAAATAGTTCTGTGCTGGAAAAATTAGTGACAGTGTAATAACGTTATCTGGAAACTGAGCTTCCGAGAATATGTGATCCATGTAAAGGTGTCTACATGAAAAGCACAGCTGCTCAGAGTGGAACAAAGGATTTATGTTTCCATTGCAGGTGTCTTTAAGGAATGTGCTATCCAGCCTTTCTCATTGCTGATGGCCAACAGGTACCCCAGGTGGAATTTGTTCTGAACCGCCTGCTTTGGCAGCACAGCTGACCTTGAGTGCAGCTTCTGATCCCTTTAGTGCACATGAACAGCCTGCTAAAAGGCCAGCTATTTGTTGGGTGGGGTTTTTTTCACTTTTGATTTGTCATGGAGCGAATGTGAAACTCATGGTAAAACTTAATAGAATTGGTGTGTGGGTGTCACCAGTGTGCATAAACTGCTGACTAAGTGCTCAGTTAAATGCCTTCTAAATTTCATTTGCTTGTATTAATTTTTCTTCTTAAAATTGTTCCAAGGGTTCTCAGAGGCTGAAGGGTAGAATTGTTTTCTGATTCATCTGGGACGGATGGCTGACTATAACATACTTTAAATAGAAGAAACAGACCACATCTTAGCTGTTTCTGTTCTTTGCAGGAGAGCAGATTAATTAATAACAGGAGAATGAGGTGTTAAAAGGCCTTGCTGGTATCCCTTCAGTGAATATAATGGAAAAAAGATGGACAGAAGGAGTAAGTTATTGTAGTAACACAGGGGACAGGGAGGAATTCTCAGCTAGTGACACAAGTGTTGATTGTTTCCATTTCAGTCTGGAGCTTGGTGTGTAGCAGGGGGGCAGCTTTGAGAAGTGTGCTGACTATTCTCCCAGCCACTACACAAAGAAATTGATCTCACAGAGCATAATTGCAGCATATGGACCAAATGGGTGGACTACAAAGTTTGTGGAAAACTGGCTAGACCTTCAGGCTTAAAATATCAGTGTCCAGCTAACAGCCTGTGACAAGCAGGGTACTTCAGGGCATGATGCTGGAGCTGCTCTGTCCAACATTTTCATCAGTGACCTTGGTGGTGGGGCAGAATGTCCCCTCAGCACGTTCACGTGTGACATCAGGTTGGGAAAAACAGTCAGGGCACTGCAGGGAGGCAGGGCTGCTGTTCAGAGGGACTTCAACAGTCTGGAAGAATGGGCCAGCAAGGAATGTGTGATGGCAAAGACACTGGCAGTCTTGCACATTGGCTGTGGTTGCCATTCTGGGAGCAGCTGACCAGGTGGCACCTCTGCAGAAAAAGACTGGCGGGTCCTGAGGGGCAGGAATGTGAGTCAGCAGCGTGTCCTGGTGGCACTGAAAGCTTGCTGCAGAGTAGAGTAAGATTTACAAGATTTGGCAGAACATAGCTGGCAGATAGGGGAAGTGATTGCTCCTCTGTGTTCAGCACTGAGGGCTTCCTCTGGAATCGTTTCCAATTTTTTTCCAGTTTTACACTCACCCTCCTGTGCAAAAAAGATGCTGACAAATGAGCAACTGCAGCAGAGTGCTGATGAGGGATCTGGAGCTTGGGACCTACATGGAAAAGCTGAAGGCACTGGCTTTGTGTAGGCCTGGGGAAGAGAACATTAAGGGCAAGTAGAGTTGATGGTTTCAACTACCTGAGTGGATCCATGTTTTCTGTATAAACCCCTTCCCACACTCTCCTTGGTGCATAGTGGAAGGGCAGAAAACAGCAGTCACAGAGTGCACCAAGAGAAATTCCAACTAAATAGAAGGAAATCTTTTCTCACAATGCATGTGTCCAAAGCCTTGATAAGATTACAGAGAAAAGTTGTGCAGTCTGTGGAGATTTTCAGACATTGATGGAAAAAGGCCCTGAGCAACCTGATCAGGTTTTGGAACTAGCCCTGCTTTGAGCAGAAGCTTGAGCTAGAGACTTCCAGAGGTCCCTTCCAGCTGGATTTACTCTGTGATTCTCTTTCACGGCTCTGGAGTTCTGATGGCAGTAGACTGCTGAATGCAGGGGCTCCTGCCCTTCAGCAATCCGACCCGCACGCTGTGGTCTGCACTCAGTAGGCACAGGCTGTGCTTTTTTTAGGCTGAAATCTTATCATCCTTACTCATATCTTAAGTGACAGTGAGGCTATCAGTGGGCTGCTTGTAAAAGCAAGCACAAGCCATGAGGTAGGATCTGACATCAGAGGAGTTTCAGCATTCACGTAAGCAATGATCTTCTTCTCCATCCCCCAAGCATTTCTCTTGCTTGTCAGGGCTCTTCCTTTTAAATTCTGTCCTCCTCGTGGTGAATGACCTGACAAATGAGTGATGGTCCATGTGAATTTCAATATTTTTGGTCTCTTGTCCCACGTGTAAGTCCTTGACAGATTTCTGCTTGCCGTAGCAGAAAATTTGGGCAGAATGGAATAAGGAGTTGCACTCAGATGAGCTCTCTGTGCTCCGAGTGTGTGGTTTATAATGCATGGGGCACTGAGTAACAGGAAGAGCAATGTGGAATTGCTGCTTAGATATAGCAGGTAACAGCGGACATGGTTCTCATTTTCTGTCCTTTGAAACATGGGTGATAATTAAATAAATAGAACCACTGATTCTGTGAGACATCCCTTGTGTGTTTTAACTAGAAGCAACTGCCATTGCCCTACTTCTAAAGAAAACACGCAGGTATAAAAGCATGTGAATGTGAATTAAAAGTAGAATACATCTTCCTTTCTTCTGCCTTAACAACCTCTATCAATTTTAATCCTGCTATCAGTTTTAATCCTGCATATTTTTACTGTTTAACTTTACTGCTTATTTGTTAAATAACCGAGTGCAGATACTCCTGAGGTCTGTTACATGAACACCTTCAGTTTTCTCTGCTTACCCTAGCAAAATAAGAACAACAACCAAAACAAACAAAGAACACCACCCCCCAACATTATTTTCTCAAGTTCACTACTGGTTAACATCCTGATATTTCCATTGAGCCTATTAATGAGACATATGTTAAATTTATGGTTGTAAAAAACTCCTTTTGTTTAAGTTTCTGTATCACCTTGCTTTAATCCCAGTGATAAGAAAGAAATTTCTTAGTCTAGAGTCACATCTCATATGTAGAAATACCAGTGGTGATAAAAATTTAATGAAAGAATTTTTAATATAATCCATCAGGCTGAGATAAAAATTGCCTTGCAGCAAAGAAAAAAAAAGTTATAAGGCATAATTTGAATTCTTCTGGTATTCTTATCTATCAACAGTGCTTTTTAAAGCAAATGTAGGACTATAAAAACCTGTAACTGTTTGAGATGTTTCCCTTCTAGCAGATTTTTGAGCCTTGGTCTTTAGATATATTTGTGATTTATCTAAGCAATTCTAAGTTATTAAAGAGGCAACTTCTTTTTTTTGTTGGACTATACTGTTCATTTGTTCTCATTTTTAATATTCCCAACGTATTGCATCTGTACTTAAACCAAACAAAAACTGTCTTGTGGATTCTAGAAATTGGTTGAAATTCAGTTTTACCTAGAAAGAGACCTTTGTGTGCTTCAGGACTAAGAAGAAGGATTTTTGCTGTACAGTTGGAGTTTCCTGGGGTGTGAATGACTGTAGAGAAGAATGCTGATGCCTTGTTTGATGACAGGATGGTGATGGGTAGGTCTCTAAACAGGGATGTGTTGCTTGAGTTTAGTCAAAGAGAAATGTACCTGTTAGGCCATACATCAAAAAGTGTATGATACTTGTGAAGGGAGAAGAAAGAGCCGTTTTAAATAATGAATGAAGTTGTGACAAGAGAAGTTTATGAACATCCCATAAATAAATTTAGTATAGGAGCTAGAGGAAAGTTAACCCTTACACCAGCTTTCCCATGGAACTTGTAAACGTTACATGGAATCACAGCGTCATTTCGGTTGGAAAGGACATTTAAGATCATCAAGTCCAACCATTAACCCAGCACTGGCACATCCACTGCTAAACCATGTCCCCAAGTGCCACATCTGCAGATCTGTTAAATACCTCCAGGCCTGGTGGCTCCACCCTTTCCCTGGGCAGCCTGTTCCAGTGCTTGACAACTCCATCAGTGGGGAACCTTTTCCTAATATCCAGGTGAAACCTTCCCTGGCACAGCTGAGGCCATTTCCTCTTGTCCTATTGTCTGTTACTTGGGAGAAGAGTCCAGTTCCCACCTTGCTACACAACTTCTTACAGAACCTGATCAAGTTAAGCTGGAGCTCCATCAGGGAGTTGCAGGGTGTTACAGCCTGTGATAGCTGACAGCCGGATGTGATACACTGGGAAGTTGCACCCATTCCTTCCCTCTGGGTATGATACTTTTCTTCTCAGTCCCACACCTCAATTTCTTACACAAAAGAACAGTGAACTCTTCACTTTAGAGATTACATTAGCATACTCTTTTCATTCTTGCAAAGGATGTAATGTCACAGAGACACTGTTAAATTAAATAAACTTCCATTTTAAAGACTCCCACCATGCCATGTGGGAGGCCTACTGCTGAGGATGGGCACAGTCTCAGGAACCCACAACTGAGTATTGCTCACATCCTGGTGTATCATGTCACAGCCTGAGGAGCTCCTGAGCTGACAGTCGTGTGTGATGTATTGTACTAAAAATCCTGACACAGATAATGCCGCTTTTGTTAAGGCTGAAGAAGAACATTTGCAATATTGACTTTTGCCTATTGCTGTTTGTGCTGTGGGCTAGAAACGTCTACATTTTCATGCAGGATTTATAGAGAAAACTGGGTTTACTTCCCTGTTTTTCTGCATCTCTTTGCAGAGCATAAACAGAACCCTGCCTCACTCTGAACAATATTCAGGGCATAAGAAAAATTGTCACTGACACTAAAGAAAACAGCGGAGGCACTGTTTAAATTGTCTTCTTTTTCAAAACTATGCTGTTGTGCTCATAGTGGTGTACACTAAGAGAAGTCTTCAGCATTTCTGGTCTGGTTTAACTTGCTGTAGCAAACATTCACATGTGCAAAATACCTGTGGGAGCATCAGTAAGCTTTTTTTCATGGACAGTATTTACAGACCTAGGCTTTATTTCAATGTAATAAAGGCCAATTTTTGTTGTCTGACAATCATTACAGCTATTACTCATTGCTTAGCCAAGCCTTTCATTTAGGTCTTAGCTGACTTCTTGAAAGATTGAGTCCTCCTTGGAAAAGAATTAAGGATGTAAACATTATTCTGCCACTGACAGAATCTGCATATTTTTCTTTTCCAGGAGAATTGTTTGGCAAGTGGATCACAGTTGCAGCTAACGTGTATCAAAATTAGGAGCATTCAAAAAAATCTGCGCTCAACTTTTTAAAAGCAATTATTGAAACAACAGATCATGATTTCAGTCTTGTAGTAAATCATTTAGTAACTCCCTGCAGCTGAAGGGAAAGAGATGGCAGAAAATTAGGATTCAGATTGTGAGCTGATGTAGACTGATCCCTCCACTAACCTAATCTTTTTCAAAAAGAAAGGGGGTTTTTTTAGTATCAGGAAGCAAAATCAACTATAACTAGCTGAGGATCTGGCCCAAAGTTATTTATTGTAAAGATTTGTTAAATGCCAGCCTCTGATGTATTAAAAGTACCTGCTTAGGCTTCATACACTTTCCTTCTGAAAGAAAAACCATTTGCTTAACCAACAAGATGCCAATAAAAAATAGAATTACAGTAAAGTTAATTAATGAGATAATTCTCATACATCCTGTTTTGTTTCTTGGCAACAGAAAGTGTGTGACAGTCAATTGTCTGCCAAATATTTTATCTTCATGTTATCCATTTGTGATCCGTTGCCTGGCGCCTGAATTAAAAGCCAAGTCAGGGGAAAGCAGTCAGTATCAGCAAGTTTCCAAGCTACCTTTGAGCATGGAAAAGCAGAGGGAGGTTACACGTTCTTGTGGCTTTACAAACACTTAGGTTAGCGTAGGGAAAGGCAAATTGTTAAGTAAATCTTGAAATGAAGTGTAATGGGAGGCTGCCATTTTAGTCTAGAAACTATTTAAAGCTCAGTGTATCCCAACTGGAATATCTGTATTTCTAACAAGCGTAGATTGAAATCCCAGTAGAATTGACTCAGTCTCCTTCCTTCCTGCGTGGATATGTTGGGGAGTGTGCAATTTACCCCTTCTCTTTGCCTTCTGATAATGGTGGTGAGGACAAGGATGCCTGGGCTTTTTCAGCAGGGCTGTCACTGCCTCAGTGTGTGACCTCGGAAAATAACTTGGCGTCTGTATGGGTGGAATTTTTAAAACGAGCTGCCTAAAATTAGGCATCTAAAAATAAATAGCTTGTATTCTTGCAGATGTGAAGCCTTGTTTCAGATTATTTTGCTGGAAAAAATTAGCTCCTATGTTTGTTTACCTGTAAAACTGAATGGTGTTGAGAGACATGATAAAATATTGTAGAATCTCTGTGCAGAAGAAGCATGTTGAGAATTTTTTTTTATTGTTCTTTTTCCTGAGGTTATAAGAATTTTGGCCTCAACCTAATCAAATCAAAACAAAAGCTGTTTTGGAAGAGTTTCTTCATATAGCACTGGAATACAGGATGGAGCTCACTGCTTCAGAGTGTAGATTATTAAAAGCAGGGACATATTCCAAAAGGAATTAGAAAAAAATGTGGAAAATAGGTCCATTAGTAGCTGTTAAACACTGATCTGGAGGTAGTCTAAAGCTGAATCAGCATTTTGCTGCAATGTGAGAGAGAATCTAGAAGGATCTCTGAGTATTTGCCCTGATTCTAAAGCTTTTTTCCCTTAAGCACTTCCTGTTTCAGGTTTTAGATCTTTGTTTATGCCTTAACTAATTAAAATACTGTATAAGTTAATTAATGTTTTTAAAACATTGAGATCATCAAATGAAATGGATATGCAAGAATTTCAAATGATGTCTGAAGGGGGAGGGAGGGTCTTTCTCTAACTACAGAGATTCAGTGTTCTGCCGTTGGCCAAAATCTCTCTCATAATGAATTTATCTACAGGCTGCTGCACTGGATTCTAGAGATGTCTGGTATGAGTAGCTCTGGGTTAATACAGGCCTCCTTTTAAAACCATGTGACAGTTTACAAAATGCTCTAGGATACCCTAGGATGAAAGGTACATAAATGCATGTAAAATGCTATAATTAGGATGCAATTAGAAACGCACAAGAAAGGAGTGTTTGCTTGGCTACATGTTATGTGTCTATAAAGTTTCATTTTTCTGGAGCACAGGAGACATGGCATAATACTTCTTCTAAGCAGTTACATTTGAAAATAATTGCTGTGTGCAAGCACTAAGGAAGTTTTTGTAAATTTGTTTCTGCTGTGAGGCAGAGACAAGGACATTGATGTGATAATTTCAAAGAATGGGGCAAAAAATCTGGAGGAATCACTCCTGGAAACTGTAAATGAGAAGAATTACCAGCATTCAGGAGCGTCAGCCTATATTGGGAGGTGAGGGAAATTGTCTGCTGAAATAGTGAGGAAGAGTCTGCTTGTAATTTTGCTCCTGTGATGGGTTGGTTGTGGCGCTGTCACTTATGAACCAGCTCTGGTGAAAAGGCTGTGGCACCCACAGGGACTGTGTAGGGGCATTTTCCATTATATGGGGCTTGAAGTGAGAACATGTAAGAAGATAAACTATGAGGGAACAGGGAAAGTTCATTTCCTTTAGTAAGAGCTTATTAGTATCCTTTAAAGTGCCTGGGTTTTTTTTCCTTCTGCGGTTTGTTTTTTTTAATAAATAATTGTCTTTCAACAGGAAGTGTGATGGCTGGACCTTTGGGTTGGGATTCACGAGACCTCAATTCAGTTTCTAAGCTGGGCACAGAGATTTGTTGTCCTGGAAAGATCACTCAGTTTGCCCAGTGTTTTCCTCATCTGTAGTATGGAAAGAATATCTCAATAGGGATAAAATCTTCCAGGGAGCAGGCTGAGCTAACACAGCCCTATGTCATCTAGGAAGAACTTCTTTTGAAACTTGAAGGAAAAATTGCGATGCCTTGCCTGTGTCCTACTAGCTGCCATGGGAATGTGCTGATTCACGGATCTGTGGTTTTCTGAAGTGGCTGATAACATTCTTGATTAGTAGGTTTTCTGATAGTAGGTAGTTTATGAATGTGGGAGCTTCTGTTTGGGTTACATGAAGTCTGGAGGGGAAAAAAGGCAATTAAAAAAATGCAAATTGTACAAATGAACTTTTAAATTCAAGAAATGTCAGATTGTTGGTTTGTGTGATGGAGTCATGGAGAGCACTGTTGTCTTTTTTGTTTTTCTGGCACCAGTGTAGTTCTGTGTATCCCTTGCAGCACAGGGATTGATTATTCTCAATCACTTTGTAGGAATTACAATAAGCCTGAGAACTGTGTAGGATGGAATAAGCTAAATCCGATAAAATTGCTGGAGAACTAACAGCCAGAAAGTCTCAGCTGAGCTTTAATAGCCAACAAAAACATCTCTCTGCTGAGCATAATAGACTGCAGTATTTCCAAGTCTTGTCACTTGGCAAGATTTACATGTTCTTTTTTTCATGAGAACAACATACAGTGTTTGTGGCAGCACACTGGCAGATTTCAAATAGTCTGAAGTTCCTGGAGACTGGACCTTCAGCTTTAGGAAACAGAAGGTCTTGAGATGGGACTCAGAACTTGTACAACGAGAAGCGATCACGGTGTACAAAGCTACGAGGGATGGTCAGTTAATTGGACATAAATGAAAGTGAATATGTAATCATATGAATTAGAGAGGTGATGTTTATGTACATAAATGGCCATGTAGATGACTTATGTTTATACTGGTCTTGAATATGGTGTCTAATGGTGTAGGTACTAATAATACTGAGCTGCTGGAACATGATGACTTGTACAAAATGGAGATGGGTATTGAATCCTTCTCATCTTCCTTCCTCACCTCTTCACCTAAACAAAAAATACATAAATGTGGTTAACTGAAGAAACCACACTGGTGAACTTGAGGAACTTGTCTCGTAATGAGGACAGAAGAACTTATTTCTGGGCCCACGGAGCTCCTTTTCACCATTTTATCTGGGACAGAAACAAAATACGCAGTTGTATCTAGGAGCAGAGTAAATAAAATAAATAAATTTTAGTGGGCAATGGTTCCTGGGAATATAGTAGTTTAATTTTTTTTCCTGGAGAACAGGAATAATTGTATCTGCTTACCACGTCAGAGGATTAGTAATGGTAATTAAAGTGTGGAGTGCTTTGATTATTAAAAAGAAGAATGGGGATGGAAAGAAAAGAGTGTTTCTGATGAGCTATTCATTTTCAGTCAGGCATGTTAAAGTCC
Source organism: Edolisoma coerulescens (assembly GCA_013397115.1). Lineage (NCBI taxonomy): Eukaryota > Metazoa > Chordata > Aves > Passeriformes > Campephagidae > Edolisoma > Edolisoma coerulescens. The sequence continues at coordinate 1,037,218 of VWZW01007059.1, forward strand.
AAATGGAGTAAACACCCTGTCCTGCACTCCACTTAATTTGGCAGCAAATAAAATTTATAAAACCACAGGAGAACCATGTCAGGCTGAGAATAAAGGTAGAGAGACCAGGTTCTGTGCCTGTGTTTACATTTGTCTGTGCATCTGAATGACTGTGTAGTTTTAACAAGCTGGCTGAGAAGATGACAATTCATTGTGGGAAAAATGAAGTCAGGAGTCCAGGAAATTCAGGATTTAGTGTTTGAGGGAGGGAATAAAAGTACTTGGCCAAAATTTGGTCATATTTAGCAGTTACCAACCAAGAACCCAAAAGTTTTTGTATGTTTCTGGCATCTTTTCATTCATGTTTGGAGAAGTGATAATTTTTGGTCATCTATAGTGAAATCTCAATGATAAAATGGGATTTTGTTTCAGCAGCATCTCTCAGTCCCTAATAATGTACAGAGGAGAGTAAGTGTGTTCTAGAGAGGCCTTCAGGTTGCAAGTTGTCAGTTTCTGCACCTTGCGTTTGGCTGCTTTTCACTCAAATTTCCTAGGATGAGGGTTAGACAATTTCTCTTTCAGTCTTCCCTCTCTCTTCCTTCCAGGGGAACAGAACTTAAAGGTACTAACCATTAGTATGGATACAGGGGAAAAAGAGTGAAAGAAGAGAATGTTCAGCTCAGGAGGTGTGAGCAGAAATTGAAGAATCTGAAGCAGTTAAAGAAGACAGCTTAAGGGTTCTATGGATGATTTAATGGACATGGAAAGAACTGGGAAAGCAGACAAATGGAAAGGAACTGGAAGTAATTCTGGGAATGGTGTTGCCAAGAGGATGTTACAAGGAGGTAGGGCAAACCCAAAGGGTGTTGAGGATGTTGGACGCAAATCAATCAGAACAAAAAGATTCATTAATTCAGCTGCTCAAGGAACAGTTTGTCTCTGGGTATGTGCAACTGCGTAGAAGGAAATGCCTGGAAGTCTGCACTTACCAGTCAGCCTAATTGCCTCTGTCCGGGAGGGGTGGTGTGGGAACAGAGGGAAGATGCCTGGGACTTCAGCTTTCCCTGCTCCGAGTGCGTGTGAAAATGGGTAACAGTGTTTCTTTCACAGGCTCTTCCTCCTCTGTTTAGGTGCAATATAGCCAAGAAACAGCAGCAGTAGAGTGGAGATGAGATGCAGAGTAAAATAGACAGAAACCAGCCTCAGGACAAAATCAACTCTGCAGTCAATCTTTAAGGCTGCTGGTTAGGATCCTTTTGTATGAAAAGAAAGCTATCAATAATATCACCTGCTTTGAGATGGTCAATACATTTAGACATGTCACTGTTTGAAAGACAGCATACCAAGGTCTCGATTAGTAATGGAATAATATCTAGAGGAAAATACTTACTCTTCCTTTAAACTGTTTGGGAACACAGACACACCTATTCTGCTCGGGCCACTCCCTTTCATACTGTTCAACCCAGGAAATAGTAGGAGTGGAGCCATAGAGTGAGCCACTTCTGAAGGCTCTCACTTGTTCCTCCAGCTCGCCATCCGTTCTCTGCGAGACTGTAGCTTTTGAGGTGCAGGAACAATACTGCCTGAGAGCACAAATGGAACTAGAAATACATCAGAGCTCTGCAAACGGCAAAGGTTTGTCCTGGACTATTGCTCTGCTATGTAAATCTCTAATGATAAATGACAGGTTAAGCCATCCACAGGACAGTGGTTCTTGGATTTACAGAGGGAAATCAGGCTGAGGGACTTCTGTTTGACTAAAATTGGGATCTTTCTGATAAGAAAAGCAGTTTCTTTATTTCAGTTTGTTTTTCTTTACTGATTTAAGAGTTAAACACCTCCCCAGCCTGATGTGTTTTATGAACAGTGGACTTTGTTACTTGTCTGAACAGTCTGTGCATGTACCCATGTGCTGCTCCTCTGGAATGGATATCTGAATGTAGGGAGCAGAGCACAACTCAGTGGAATTAAACAGGCATTTTATCCAGCTCTGGCTCCCTGTGTATTTTTGTAAGAGATAATTCACTGCTGTCTTTTGAAGTTTCCCATCTTCTAGGTAAAGATGATGACAGCACGCTGTTGCTGTGGGGTGAGTTCTGCAAAAAGACGTTTTAGAGTTCTGTATTGGCAGGTGGCATAAGAGTTCAGAGTATTGCTAATTGATACTTTGAATGAAAAGCTGATAACCTGTCAGTGTTAGGGTGCTCTTGAGGGCAGATTTCTTTGGTGTTTAACCTGAGGAAGCCTTGTGCAATCTGTGTGTTACTGACTGAGCACACCTACAAGTTCTTGTCTGTCCTGCAGCCACCTGTCACTTCGGCTGTCCCTGCACAGCAGGCAGGCAGGGGTGGGTGTTCAGTGCCTGCTGCTGGTGCGTGGTGCCTTTCCCTGGTGCAGAGGTGCTGCAGGTATGACTGTGCAGCACAGGGTGCCAACGTGTAGCAACCTGCAACGAGGTGAGACTCAAGGCACCTTGCTTCTCCACACCGAAAGCACATTCAGTGCAGTTTTGGTGGTGAGTGACACAAAGTGAATACTCTTTGCATCCAAGAGGCATGCAACTCTTGGTTTGCTTAGTAAACATTCCTCTTTTTTTACACCGCAGTCTTGGATAAAGGTGGGGGAAGGTGGCACAAATATAAAAAATATATTTAGCTTTCTTGGTAATGCAAGTGTGGGTAGTTGCTTTCTCTGTTATGCTTGGACAGATAAATAAACCCTTGAGGTGCCCATTTAATTTCGGGGGTTAGAGGTGGAAGAAGTAAAGTCTTGTTTTCTTCTTTGCATTGTCTAATCCAATATTTGTCTCTACTTTTATGGGTCTGGAGATTAAAAAATTTACAGGCAAAAATAATAAAGAACTGTGTTCACCTCTCTATGAAAAGTGTCACTTTACCTTACAAAAAACCCCCAAAACCAGAAAAGCACAACCCAAATTTTCTACGAACTGTTTATAACAACAAAAATTTATTGGTTTTTCCATTACTAGTTAGTCTTTATAGGCCAAACACTTAACCTAATGTTGATTTAGATATAGAAGTTTTATTTCTGTTCTTTCTCTCAGTGCGTGCTGAATTAAGTGTGCAAAATTCCTTTTTCCTTCCTTATTTCTTTCCTACTTTGTTTTTAAAATAGTATTTTTTATTTATTTTATTAATATAAATTAATCTCCACAGTGTAGAATACAATAGCATTTGGTTAAAATCAGCTTTTCATGTGTATTCATAGATGTGGCACTTGGGGACATGGTTAGTTCTGGGTTAACAGTTGGGCTCCATAATCCTGGAGGTCCTTTCCAACCCAAATGATTCTGTGTTTCTGTGATTCTATGATATTTCTGTGATGTAGGAAACCACCATATCATTATGTGAATTTAATCAAATGAATATTTGATCCCCTGGTCCTGTGGGGATTCATTATAGTGAAGTTATGCTAAATACCTGGTTCTTCATTCCTGACCAGATACACTGAGAACTGAGAAAGCCTTGTTTGTACCTCTGCCTGCTTTGGTTGGTGCTGGTGATCTCTTGGGTGGGGATGGAAATCTCTTCTCTCTGCTGGGTCTTAGGAGATAAACTCCTGATTGCCACACTGAGAAAGCACAGGGGAGACAATTGATTCTTCTCCCTGCTGCTCTGTAGGTGTTTGCACTTTCTCTTCCCTAGTGTTAGTAGGGGAGTCAAGCAGTCTTGAAATGTAATATATAGAGAGATAATTGTTTGTCATTTCATTAAAGTGGATAATGAAAACAGGTTGTTTAGTTTGACTTCCATTTTTAATCAGTTTCACGTGCTGGCTTTTCTCATTCTAGAAAAATGATCCCCTAATTCTCTTTGTCAGCTGTCTATTTTGAGATGGAAGGCTTGACCTCATTCTGATGATAACCCAGTAAGCAGCAGGAGAACTGAAAGTTTTTCCTAGTTCAGAATCAATTAATTGACTCCAGGAACACTACTAAGAGGATCTGGATTTCAAAGAAAGCATAAATGTTGGGGGGAAAACTCAATAACAATCAGAAAACCACTACAAAATGATGCATTATCTTCTAATTCATTCATAGTTAAAAAGGAAATAACTGGGAGCTGCCAACTAGTTTCAGTCTGAAAATATGCACAACATATGTTTATAACATAAGGTTTTCTACTGATAAACGCTGTTGTGATCAGCACCTGTTTTAACTGATTCATCTGAAAATTTTGCTTAGTGCTGCTTGAAGAAGTTCATCAATCAGTTTTTATTCACACAACCTGACAGGTTGGCTGGCTTGCCTACTTTCTTTAATTATTTTTGTTGTTGCTTAGCTATTCTTAATTGCATAACTGTTTCTGAGTCAAACCAAGGCAAAACTCTGACCAAAAACTTGATGATGCCTAGAGAGTGTTAATACCAGAAGGGATTTTGAAGCTGAACTGCATGGAAAAGGGATTTTTTTTTTTTGGTCATCGATTTGTGTCAGTGGTAAATCTGTGTATTAAACAAATGCCACAGTGGTAACGTCAACACAAATAAAAGGAAACTTAAGTTTTGCTCTAGGCTGAGGGAGTGTTTACACTTAAAAAACCCAAACCAACCACCCTCCTAGTATGTACTATTAATAGTTGTTTACATTCTACAGAAACTGGAGAATCAGGCGTCTCATGAAGTAACTGTCCAGATGCAATATTTAATGTATTTTTAATACCAGGAGGCTCTGTGGTGATGGCTAGGAATGCAGCAGAAGATCCTCAGAGATGGCCAGGGCCATCTTGACTTTAAATTATGTTCTAGTTAATTCAAAATTAATTAAAATCCCACACTTGTCTTTAAAGTTCAGCTGCTGGAAAAATTACTTTTCTTAGTAGCCCATGACACATAAGACCTTAAAAAAAACCCACCTGAATTTGTGGCATTTGGTCATACAGCGGAAGGATGGGATCAAGAAATTCTTGCAGAAGAAATACTGCTGTAAATCATAGCTGCAAATACAATAAGGTAAATATCAGTCAAGCAGTCAAAATAGTGGTCTTAAATTCTTTGTAGGTGCTCCATTTACTCATTCACCATTCCAGTAGTTTATGATACGACTGGAATGATTTTTCCTACTATTGTAAGACCTTATTTCCTACTTCGTCTTTCAAAATTGTAGCTTTCTAGATTGTGGTTGCCCTCCATTTCCACTGCAAGATCAAGACTCTTGATTTAGTGCTATCTTTTAATAACTCCCAAAGGATTTGACAGGCACAGCTTCACAACGTGGTACATGTCAGGGAAATATCCTAAGATATGGCTTGTCCTGTGTTGAGTGGCACTGGTAAAGAACAAACCCAGCTGTACCTGTAGTCAAATCAAGAGCATGTTTCTCCTTTTCAATGTAGTGTCAGCTCTGGAAGTTTGCTGTGTTCCTCTGACTGCTGCTTTTCCTGATGGTGCCAGATTACAGCTCTTGTTTGAGGAGATTCCACTAAACTATCAGTAAAATACAAGCAAACTGTTTGTGTAGCTATGAAATACCTGAGGGGATTAAAACATCTCTTTATCAAATACTAGTTGGCATATGCTATATGTAATATCCTGCCATGGTTAAATGGAAACAAATTCCAAGTGCTTTGTCTACCCCATCAATGTATTTTCAGATGTGTCCTTGCCTCAGTTTTGCCTGTACAGAATGTGATCCCTGTGTGAGAAGTGAGCTGCTCACAGAGTGATAATTTTGCTTAACTGACAGTTTCTTAGTTTTTAACAGGGCTCTTGATCACTTGTGTGTGTGTGCAGCTGATTTAACCAGAAGATAGTGCTGACCACAAGAGGAAGGGTTCAACAGTGCAGTAGGATTTATTTAATTAGAAAACAAAGGTTAGCCAACACAGCATATTTAAAGCTGCTTTTATGAGGAATGTTGGCAGTGGATGAAGTGATCTGATGTCATTTCTGGCATCCTGTAGCAGTGCCATACTTTCCACTATATGGAAAGGTAACCTCCTATTCTTAGTTGTAATGGACACTGACAAACATTTTCTGCTGGCATCTGAGAGGGGCTTAAATTAGTCTTTATAGTACAAAGAAGGAATCTCTTTTAGAGCTTCACTGATGCTAGAAGAGGGCAGTGTGACTGCGGGAGATATCCTTTTAGAGTTATGCCACGCTCCGAGAATGGCTATGATGTTGGAGGATTTGGGAGCTGGATGCAGCAAGAGAAATACTTAATTCTTATGATCAGGTGTGCTGGTGCTACATCTACGGCAGAAGATGCAGTGTTAGGAGACAAGGGGTAATGTTAAACTAGGATGTTCAGGGAGCCCTGCAGTGATCTAGAGAAGACTTTCTTCTGGTGTAATTCTTTGTTCAGCATTTGAGTAAAGTTACCATGTATGTTTCTGTAATTATGTGACATGTCAGGAGAGAGTGTAATGATACCCGGTTTATTTCAATACTTAACAAGAGGAGTGGTGCTTTCTTTGATGTCATGCTTGTAACACATCACTCTTTACAAAGGTACAGGAAATAAACTGAGGACTGAAAGAACACTGAGGTTTCAACTTTGATCTCTTTGCTTCCCAACATACTTTTGTCTCAATTACTATGAAGTCTACATTGTGAGGAGGATGTTACGAGGAGTTTCTTTTCTCAGCTGGAAGAAAAATGTCAAAGTTCAAGAAAGGAAAAGTAAAGAAAAGAGTATGATTAAAGGAATTACATTTATCTTGAAAGTCTTTGTTTAAGTAAAAGACACCTAAACATTGCTGAGGAGTAGGAAAAAAGCTTCCTACTGAAGATCTGAAGGACTGCCAGCTTCTGCCAGGATCCTTTTGGCTAATTGTTCCCTAGAGTGGCTTAGGCACCTCTTTGACTTCAAGCATAGAGCTCAGCCCCACAGAAGTCGCAGGATTATTTAGAAGCTCTTGGACAGGAAAGCACTAGGGTTGTGTTGTTGAGTCAGTTGTTCAATCATACAGAGTCCTGGGGGTGCAGAAGTTTCTGTATTTATATTTCATATAGCTTTCACTATATCTTGCTTATGAAATTGCATCAGTTGTCAGCAATTGCACTTGTTTTTTTCCTACGTGTAAGTTAAAAGGAGCGGGTTTGCTGTAAGAATCTATAGTGCAGTGTTCTTGACATTGTAGATCAATAGATTAGCCTTGTGCTGCCAGGAAATAAAATGCTGAGCCACCTCATCTTCTAATAATGCAATGGACAGATCCATTAATGCAGACACTGTTATTTTATGTCTGAAAATAGATGTGAACAGAGATTTTTTTTTTTTTCCATGACTATTCTGAAATAAACATTGGAATGGATAAAGTAAGGTAAATAGCCTTTGGCTGAATCAGACCTTTTGTCATAACCTGATAACTCTTCTACTCACAGCAACCACAGTAAGAGTGATTCTGCTTGTTTGGGGGAGAATAACTAAAAATGGAATTTTCAGATTGGAGAAGATATACAGAATCAACTCTTTCCCTTTCCTGATAACTTGATTTTCTGTGGAAAATAAGCACTTTTAGTGCTAAATAAGGGATGCAATCTATTGGAAAATCGTTGAGAAATGTGGTAATGAAGTTGGGAGGTAATGAAGATCAAGGAGAAGTACTCAGCTATGGTTTACATGACCTCATTTTTTAATGCTGGCCAGTTAGTCCCTAGTGTTATTATCTGTGGTACTTCTATAGTTTCCATTATCACAGAATCTGAAAACTTCATTCTTTAATGTACGTATTGTTACAAATCCCTTGTGAGGGGGAAAGTGATAGGGGGAAGTACAATGGAAGAGATTAAGGGAATGGCTCAGGGATGAACAGCAAGTCTGTGGGAGTGCAGAGACAGCATATTTCCCAAATCCCATGTTAAGGCTTCCAGAGGTTGTAGACAGTACTTTACTAGCTGACATTAGTAGGGCTTTTTTCCCTAATGTCATTTAAATATTTCATTTGGTGATTGATTTTTCTATGTACTGTTTTTCTTTGTACTGTTTCAGCCCAGCTAATAATTTCACGTGAAGGTGGATGGCTGGTGTTGCTCTCCTTTGTTCAAGAAAATGATCATTAGATGTAATCTCCAGCATATTGTTTAGATATTTTCGTTTGTTTAATCTTTCTGCTCACTGCTTCACTGAAGGATAAACTTGATCGTTGTTGGGGATTGGGGAAGTGAGTCAGATTCAGTTTCTGAACATACAGCAAAGGGAGAATCGTTCCCAAGAGCTTGTTATGCTGCCTGTCCAGCATCACAATGCACTGCAAAGCTGGGCTTTTGTTACCAAAGGCTCATGTGCCATGGAAGTTATCATACATAGTTGATAACAGGAAGCTGAGCACAATGCTTTAATTCAGCTGAAAGATTTTGCAAATGTCATCAGTTGGGAAAGGAAATTGTCACAGTGTGGTCTTAGTTAAGTCTGAGATAGAAATGCAGTTGTGTTTTCTCTTGCGTTTTTTCTCGGTTACAAATTGTAACAGGAGAATAAAGGGCAAAGTGATGTTTCATGTATGTTTTGGAACGGATACCAAGAAACCAATACATAAAATAACATTTGCTTTCTTATTTCCGAGTTAGTTTAACAGAATGGTTTGTGCATGCAGATCTTGCTGTTGATGTATAAAACGGGTCTGATTTTCAGTGTGCCAGCTCCGGAGATCCCCAGGTGGTTTTTCAAAGAGTAGAAGTTTGACTCTTTAGATACAAAAGTAGCTGCACCCTATTCAGACTTGAACTTGATACCGTCCTTTCACATAGACATTCACAGACTTCATGGGCTGGACAGACTTTGTAGCAGTGCTTCAGTTTGCCTGTGTGTGCTGCAGAAAGAGGCGTTTGATGGGCTTTGGCTAATGATTACTTAAAGGTCAGTTATAACAGCAGTGGAAAAAAATGTCACGGTGGCAGCTTGATAAGAAGCCCGTATGGAACACTCATGCTTAATTGTGTTGCTCAGCTGAGTTATAACACAAATCCTTTTACCTTTGGTACCCCTTTAACCTGAGTTAGCCCTTTCCAGTTAGTCAGTCTTTTTGGTTTTTGCCAGTACTTTGTGGTCTTTCTGTTCTTCCTGCCACAGGCAGTAGTACAGCTTACCTTAGAGAACCTTGTGTGGGTTTAAACCAGTAAACTAACTTGGTAGAGACCTGTGGACTGTAGAATTCCTACGTCTGCGGGTTCTTCATAGCCTTTATGTCAATAAAAGATACCAAAGCCCCATAGCTGGTTTTTAATTTATCTTATGCTTTTCTAGACAGTAAACTGTTGAAGTAATATTAAATATTAGTATCTAGGAAGTAATATTAAATATTAGTACTTAGGAAGTAATATTAAATATTAGTAACTAGGCTTTTCAATCTGTTGTGAATAAAATTTGCATCTAGATGTACTAACATGCTCTCTTTGAAGTGTCTACTTAGCAGTACCAGTGCTTTATATGGCCATCAGCAGTACCTGCATGAGCTCTGCTGAATGTTTTTTCATGAGTAGATCTGGTCTCAGTGAGGAAGCAGCAAGTGTTAAGTGAATGGACAGAAAACAAGGGAGCATATTTGCTTGTGAGGAGCACCTGTTCTTCACTGGTCATCACCACCTGAGTCAAGAGAGTACAGCCAAAGCCATTCTGCAATATTTAGCTAAGTGGATGTCATTGACATCGCTGTGATTTGTAGTGGATTTTCTTAGATGAACAGAACAGAGACAGGTATGTGTGGCCACTGCAGCTGTCTGGCAGCAGGACTGCTGAGTCAGCTCTTGTGTGTTTTCCTCTCAGCCAGGATAACAACAAGATTAGATGGGCCTCACCCTCCAGGGAGAGTGCTGAGAAAATACCTTCTTCCTGTTGCTCCTGGCTGTGGTGCCTTAGTTCTTCTGAAATGTATCGTGCTGGAAGTTACCAGAAAACACGGTGGTGTTTGTACCTGGGCTCTTTTGGGGTCTTCAGTCCCCAGAAGATGTATAGCATTGAGAAGTGGGGCATGGTAGTATGTGATGAACTAGTGGTGTTCTCATAGCGGTGGACATGTCTGCTTGCAGGAGTATCATGGAATCATAGAATGGGTTGGATTGGAAGGAACCTTTAAAGGCCCTCTAGTCAAACCCTTCTGCAATGAACAGGGGCATCTTCCATAAGATCAGGTTGCTCAGAGCCCCATCCAGCCTGGCCTTGGATGTTTCCAGGGGCATCTGCCACCTCTCTTGTCAACCTGTGTTTCACCACCCTCATTGGGTGCACTTGATCCCACTGTCCATGTCATTGGTGAAAACCCTAAACATTACATGGTAACACATTTTAGTAGTGGTGGTAATTCTGTTTCTGGGTTTGAGCTAGGGGAACATTTAAACATCTCACTGACCTGAGCATAATCCCCACAATATTTCCTCTTGTGCAGCAAGGGAATGGATTTTGTTTCAATTTGAAAATACTTTCTGTAAACTATTGGAATATAATAGCTGAGATACTTTTTAAGGACTAAAACATGATTACTTCAAAAGCCACAAAACAGCTTTGCACTACCGGTTTTTAAAGCTCAGCAAATTTTATGTAGTACCTGAATTATTAATGGAGATAAATTGGAAGAGAAAGATCTGTTGTCTTATCAGTCTTAAACAAGCAGTAGTTGGTTGACTTTGCAGAGAAAGGCAGCTCCTGCTGAAGCCATGAGTGAGCAGGTCCTGAGTGAGGAACCCTACGGGGTGAAGGCCTTGTGTCAGTATGCCCAGAAGATGACTGCCTGTTTTGGACATTTAGGTAAAGAAATTAAGATGTGCATGTGGATTTTTTGGTCTTCATTATGTGGATGAAGTGTTTCCTCAAGTTTACAGTAAATAGATGAGTGTTTGCACATCAGCCTGTAGTTTTGAGTAAGTAAGTAGTGGGTGTTAAAAGTGAAAAAGCTGCATGTGTGGAGTAATTTTACCACAAGTAAAGTTTTGCTTCTTTTTTTGTGTATGTGAACTTGAATGTTGGAATTTTTTTTTTTTCTGTCATTTGCTGGTTTAGTTGTTTCATTGCTTGGATGACTATATTTCATGGTAAATGTAGATAAGAGTGCTTGCTCACTTTTCGTTTAGATGAAGGCCCTTTTTTTCCTCTTCTTACTCTCAATATCTTTGAGAATTCTTATATGGAGAAGGTAATTCTCATAATCCTGTTGCCTTGGACAGATGCATGAAACATTATTTGGGGCTGTCTACCAATGCAATAGATGTGTTACCTTCTGAAGTGGTATGATGAGGGAAAAGAAAAATTTCATTTTGTTTTTTCTTGTTTCCTGTATTTTTGTTTCCATTATTTTTTGCAGCTAGGTTTTGCCGAACTAGTGTGACTGACTTCAGTTTCTTGGGTTTCTGATGGGGCTTTTTGTTGCTTTCAGTGTAAGACTAAAGTCACACTGAAATGCATTTTCAAGAAGTTTAACTCTGATGGCAGAAGCAATTAAGACAGCATTAGTGCACTACGCATTTCTGCTGAAGGGAAAGTCTAATCCTCAAGTGTTTCTCTGAAACACAGGGCAATATTTCCTCTTCTATGTATTTAGCCCTTGATGTCTGGTTTTTACTATTATTCACTGCTTGCTATTCTGTTTTGTAATTTATTTGTGGATTGCAGTCAAATTTTTTTGTTACTTCTGTTCTCGGAGCATTAGTAGAGAAGCTTCTATTCCTGGTTGCATATGAAACATGCATGTATTTTTATCATCCAGGCAGCCCATTGGTGTGGTGAATTCAGAGGGGATTGAATAGGAAATGGTCTTGAGACGGCTGGAAATATTTATAAATAAAATATTTATAAAGTTGGAAATGAGATAAAATATTTAAAGTAGTTATTCTGCATAATTCCTGTCTCCTATCCAGCCAGCCCCCTGTGAAAACTGTCAGCCTGGAAAGTGCCCATGCCTCACACTGTGCTCTGTGAAGGCTCGAGATCCCAGCACTGACTACTTGGATTAGACACAGCTTTGAATTGGCAGTGATTTAAACAGGTTTTGCTGCTTGGCAGATCCTGAGAATGTTTCCTCAACGATAGTTCTGAGCTAAGCGCCCTGGATTCCTGAGACTTTCTTTCACAAAACATAAGGACAGGGTTGTGCCCCTGTGATTCCTGCCTTTTTCTTTTCTCTTCAGCAAGAACCTCAGAAATCAATCTTTTCCACTTAATTGAGTGCTTGACTTAAGTGGAAGGAGATTGCCATGGTCTTTTTGGTTCAGACTGAGGCCAAGTCCCAGAGTTTAGTAACAGCGTGTTGTACGAGGCTGTCTCAGGCCTTGTCCTTTGCCTTGGACACAAGTCCTTTATCTGAGTCGGGAAGCCACTGTGATGCTTCTGGGACTTGTTTTGCTTATTTCTACTGCTTGTCTCCTTATATTATATATTGACAGGATCGAGGCTTTTGAAGACAAACAGTGTACTTAAAAAAAAATCCTATTGAAAAATCGTATTGCTTTGTGTTATTAAGCAGCAGCTGGCATGTAGGCTTTGAAGGTGCAGTTCTCAGACAGTGGCAGCAATAGCCAGGGCTGGAAAGAGGCAGCATTAGAGAAGTCTGTCTCAGGGGAAGGAGGATCTTTTTTTTAATTAAGCAAGATGCTTCTGCAGTGACATGGTAGGTCACTAAATCCTGGTCCATTGTCCCCCACCAGTCCCATGTGTTTTGGTGCTGGAAGGACACTGGATTGTGCTGCACTGCTTGACATAGCATCAGACTCTTCTAGAGTGGTCACAGGCTGAGTGCTTCTGTAGTGGATATACAGGTCATACTGGTTTAGTTCTTACTGCAGGTGCTGGTGTAATGATTGTCTTGGTGAACAGAGCTGGAGGTTGGAATCAGCATGGACACAGCAGAAAATGGGGAGTCAGCCTTAAAGCAGCGTGTTCAAACTCCCATGAAAAACAGACTTTTCTCCTGGGTGTTAGGCAGCCAAGCTTTAGCTAATGTTGCCACAGTTGGAACAGTTTCTGCAGGGCTCACTTTTCTTCTCGCTGAGGATTAACTTCTGCAGCAGGGTAAATGTCTGGGCAACGTGTGCGTTTGCCTCACCTTCCTCAAAGGGCAAAGTCCACCTTGACGTGTCCGTGGGGCTGGATGGTTGGCACTGCTGCTGTCAGATGTCAACATCCTTCACCGATTATCCAGCAACATATGACACTCTTAGTCTGAGAGATCCTTGTGTTGACTCACCCAGCGTCTCCTACGAGTCATCCCTCTGCTTTAAGCACTGAATGGAGATTCCGCCCTCAGTGGTAGAAGCTTTTGAAATTTCAGAGCTGCCTCTTCCACTGAGGGGCTGTGGTGTGCAGGTCAGTAGGTTGAGAAATCTGGGAGAGATTGAAAAATTGCTGCAAAGCTTCATATCTTAGGAGGAATGCTTAAAACACGGCATTTGCTGAGATCCCTGATCTGATACAAGATACTCTAAGGCAGAACTGGAGTTGCTATATTTATTGACCCAGCTCTTCCTCAAATATACATTAGCATCACCCCATTAAAATTAGTACGGATTTATTCTGGCTTGTCCTACTGTGTCCTCCATTGATTAGAAAATCCAGGAGTAGGGCTGTTTAAGGGGAACTTTGATTGCACACTTGCTTTCAAGATAATAAAAAAGTCATACTACTTGAAAAATATAAAGTAATTGACCTCATAGGAGATGTGTAATAACAGATGATCAAAGTCTGGATTTATGAGATGGTGTTTTCTCTTTGAAAGATTAAATAAAGCAGTCTTCTCTTCAAAGCCTATCCCGCCCATCTGGAGTTAGTACTTGAGCTCTGAGTTTTGAGGGAAACATTAAGTGACAGGTCCTCACTGTGCTCAGTAAGCCTATTGGTAGAGTTTTTTTCACCTTCTAATTTAGAAAAAGCCTTCCTGGAAGCAGTGTAATGATTGCACCAGGTCATTTTGCAGCTATAGCTACCTTCTGTGTGTTAAGGGGAGTTGAAAGCCTGGGCCAGACACTGGCTGCCTAGTTGTCTCTGGGAATTTCACTGAGTAGAGAGTCTGAAGTTGCCTCTGAGCATGTCCAGGTCTGGGGTCTACCTGTAACTTTCTCTTACAGATGATGAATGTTGTTAGTTTGGGGTTTTTTTTATATCTTTCACTTTGGAATTTCCTTTGACTTTCCAGTGCCCTGTTGATGATTAACTCTGCCTTTACCCAGGGAGAAATATTCATTAGATGATTAGATTAGCAAGTCACTGGAAATGGATTAATGTAAATACTTCTTGTAAGTGAAGCAGGAGGGGTTGGCACAGTATCTGCAAAGCCTCTGCTGTCAGCTACACAGGAAGGTGGAGAGGAAGAGCAGAAGCAAACCAATCCTTAATGGTTAGGGGAAAACTTAAGGGCTTTTGTTTGCAATAGGCAGTGAAAGCTGCAGAAAGGATTTCTCCAAAGAAATCTGATTATGAAGTAGTGCCAGCTAGTGCTTGTGCATTCCTGAAAAAGGAGGACCGACGTGCTCTGCCTTTGCTACAGCCTTTTCACTGTAGCACATGGACAGACCTGACATGGAAGAGGGCCATGCTAGATTAAATGCACAGATGTGCATTTGTAGCTTATGATGATGATGATGATGATGATGATGATGATGATGATGATGATTCTTCTATAACAAGATTTTTGACACAGCATGGTTTTTTGATTTTAAACTAATCCTCTTATGTAACTGTTACCTTCATTCTCTTGTCCCGAATATTAATCTGATTTTCAGATACTCTTTATGGTTTTGTTTCTGATTTTTGCATTCCCAGTGATGGGTTTCAACTGATTACAGTAGTTTTTGATGGCAATCACCTGATCAAGCATACTGTTCTAATCTCTTGAAGATAATCACTAAAAATATATCTTCCTTAATCTGCTTTGCTGGATAAGAGAAAAAGAGAAGGATTGGAAAGGGCAGTGTGCCGTGAGTAGTAGACTGACTGCCGGCACTGCAGGTTGCTCTCCTTAGCTTCTTCAGAATAGAAATGCCGTCTTTCCCCATCTTGAACAGCTTTGGGAAGCTGTGTGGCTCAGGTGAAGAACTGGTGCTGGAAAAAGTGAAATTTCGAAATTCAGTCAGAAGGATGTCAGTAATTGAGGATGGGGATATTGCAGAGGTCTTGTATCTCATTCCAAAGCAGAGCTTGCTGAAGCAACTGCCCTACTTGAATCCAGATGACTACTACTTGTGTGAGCAGTTATTTGATGCTCCTGAGCATCTGGGTAAGTGAGGACTGCCATCAGATCTTGATTTTTGGTTGGTGAATAGGCTAAATTGCTTTACAGTTACCTTATGTTTTGTGTAGCAGCAAGATGCTGTATGACAGAAGGTGTGCTCAGGGGTGTTCAGGTGTGGAGCAATACTTTATCACTGACAGAGAGGAGGGAAAGAAGAATAAAAAGCCAAGTTAGAATCTGAAAGCAGTTGGTGGATATAGGTGCAGTTGTCTCTATATGTCCATTCTGGGACAAAGAGGACCTTAATCTTCAGAAGTATTCAAGCTGGAAAAGTATCTATTGGAAGCACAGCATCCTGTAAGTAGAGTGTTCAGAGCTTTCCCATGGGTTACGTGAAACTGTGTTCCCTTCTGTTTGTTTTCAACCTATTGCCAAGGAGTATCATATGAAGCCGCCTCATTCTTGGATTGGAAGAAGTGATTAAAAGTCTTTCTGTGTTCACCACCTTGTCATTTGTGAATTTATTAGGCTTCTGTTGCATCTTTTATACAGGTGCCTCCTTTTTCTGGAGAAGTCATATCTTATTTAGATGCTCTTTGTGCAGGAGCCAGTCCATGCCTTTGATTATCCTTTTACATTTATTTTGCTAATTCTACCATAACTCTTGAAAAATTGGGGAATAAAACTGTGTTCAACATGTAGCATAATGTGGGTATATGCACAGAGTCATAGTGATGCTCTTGGTCCCTCCCAGTAGTTTCTAAAATTCAGTTTGTGTTTTAATTAATATTGAACATTAGTTTATTCCTTAATAGAGCTATCAGTGGTGGGAGAACTTATTTCTGGAATTCATAAGCTTAACCGATTTGTTACAGTCTATTACAAATATAAAAAAAAAAGTTTTCTGGAAACTCCTGTCTGTGAATGAGAAATTGGCAATGAATGTTAATCTTTTTCAGATAAATTTCAAAGATTTTATCTTCTAGGACTTGCTTTATGGACCTCAGTTTTGATAATCCAAACTGCTTATGTGTTGGAATTTTGTCTGTACTAAGCAGATGAAGAAAGCTGCTACATGAAAGCTGCTTGTCACTCTGTCCAGCTCCTCAAAATGTTAATACTGAGTGATTGTATTTGGTAGGCAAGTATTTTTCAAAGCTCTTCTCTGGTATATAACACTTTTTCTTCTGTGCAAATAGCTTTTTGCTAGTCAGCTCTGTACCTAATGAACGTCACCTTGTAGGAGAAGAACTGTCCCAAACCCACATGCTGTTGCAGATAGTTACTGCTTCTGAGTAAACAATTATTTTAAAAGTAACTTTTTAATGAAAGCAATGCTAAAACACGGGGCAAATGTATAATATAGCTGTGAGCTGGAAAAAGCAAATATCATTCTTCCTTCCAGCCCCTGCAGTGTTTCACGTCGGTATTCTGGAGAAAAAAATCTACACACAATTAGGCATTTTTATAAATCCCGATTTGGAATTGAAAATTATTTGGATGAACAGTGACCAGCTATATGATCAATCCGTGCAGGACTCCAACAAAATTCTTGCCATCATAGCAGGCTGGGAGCTGCTTTCTAATTTGTATGGGGCTTAAATCAATCTGGAAATCTGCAATTTTGCAGCTTTTCAGTCGTGTGTAAGCAATCACAAAGATAGTGGGACAGGTTCTGTTTAGCATTATGCTGCAATAGATAATGCAAATAACCACTATGAATTTTTTCCTTTCATCCTACAGTAAGGGTGCTACTATTCCATAGGATGGGAATTGTGGTCCTGCTTTCCAGTGCCACGTATAATGCAAACTGAAAGGTTGCAAGGTGTCTGGTGCCTCAGCTTTACTTAAATTACAACAATTGGAATCAGAATCTCACCCATTTAGAATAAAAGCAGTGGAATGCCTTTTGCAAACAGCCTGGGGGTAAATCTGTATGTGACTTTAAGATGCAAGCCACGTAAGTCTGTCTCTTAGGCCATGTGCTGCTTGGGGATTATGGTCCCTCAAGTACTACAAGATTTAGCAGCTTATAAACCCTGCTGAAGGACAGTTTGCTGTCTCTATTTGGCTTTGCAAACAAAGATTAGAAATTACACTGTTCAAAGCATTTGGAGACTCAGTAATTATTTTCCTTGCTGATCATAAGTGGAATCATAAACATCAGGAAAGGCCCATATTTTAGGTTTTTGGAAGGTCAAGAATTATCGACAGGTGCAGAGCTATTTAATATTCAGGAGGTGAGCCTTTGGAGTATCATCCATTTAACCCATGACTTGCTTTTACTTAGCACTTGTGTCCTGAAATTCCATCCCCTTCATAATGGAATGTGGGAGGTTAAACTTGTCTCACAAATTAAATGGTGGCATCATACTGACAGTTAAAAACACCCTAAAAGTTGAAGAAAACTTAAAAAAAAAGGAGTTCAAAAGTGACCTTGAATCACTGAAAGGACCTTCATTCTGCATTTCTCTTGAGTTCATTTGGCTGAAGAATGATGAGCCACTTTCCCTTCTGTGTCTAGGGGAGGAGGTAAGGGTGCTTCCTGTGAGAAAGATTGCCAGTCACATGTTTTGCTGCAACAAAATCTGTCGTAGCCAAGAAGGCCTGGTTCAGCACAGGCCTTTGGTTCTCTCAGGCCAGACCCTGATACAAAGGATTCTGTGGAAAAATATCTGATATTCAGGCCTAGCAAAACTCAAAAGTTGCTGGCAAAAGAGCACTGAAATTTTGAAGAGAAAATGGTCTTGGAACTGTGTGATGTTGCTTCTTGTATAAGATGCTGTCACCTGTGACTTGTACCAATGACACCTTATGCAACCTTGCAAAGTGGGCACTCTTTGGCTGTGACAGTGCACACCTGAGGGAAAGGAGATACACACCACATTACCTAAGCGACCTCTTGTATGAGGTTAGTAACTCTTTATGTAACCATATTTATTTAAAGCACCATTTGTGAGAATGGCTGCTTCTGTTGCATCAGCTGGATGTAAAGGAAGACAGAAGCAATCTAAGAGGATGAGAAAGGCATGGGGGGACATGCAGAGAGCATGAAAACAGTCTAGTGATGAGACAGGAAGTAAATTGGACTGGTGAAGGAAAATTTATGAATCACCAAGATCCTGTTTGCTCTTCACTGGGTAAAAACTGGCTGGGTAGCTGAGACCAACCAGCGGTGGTGAATGGACTCAAGTCCAGTTGGAGGCTGGTCACCAGTGGTATTCCCAAGGGCTCAGTACTGTTTAATAACTTTACTGATGAACTGGATGAGAGGATTGAGTGCATCCTCAATCAGTTTACTGGCAACACCCAGCTGGATGGGAGTGTTGATCTGCTAGAGGGAAGGAAGGCTCTGCAGAGGGATCTGGACAGGCTGGATCGATGGGCCGAGGCCATTTGTTTGGCATTCAACAGAATGTGTGGAAATGGTTCCAAGTTGTGCCAGGGAAGGTTTAGACTGAACATTAGAAGGAATTTCTTCACTGAGAGCGTGGTCAAACACTGGAACAGGCTTCCTAAGGGAGTTGGTCAATCCCCAAAGCCTGTCAGTGTTTGAGACATGGACAGTGCCCTTAATAACTTGGTCAGCCCTGAATTGGTTAGGCAGCTGAATTAGATAATTAATTGTAGGTTCCTTCCAACTGAAATAGTCTATTCACTTTTATTCTATGAGAAATGGGGTTCTAGGGAAAAGAAGGTCTGATTTTTCTGTGTGTATGTTTGCAGAGAGGAGGAGTCCAAGAGATCAACATGGTGATGTGAGGGAAGATACAGAATGCTCTTGAGAGGAATGAGCTTTGCAGATTTGAAATGAAAGGTCCAGTTGTAAAATAGCTGCAGCATAAACCAGTTGAACCTTTGCCCACTGTTTTACATCTAAGTTCCCACACATCAGCTTCCTTGCATTAGTTAGGCTTTGTTGCTGTGCTGTGGCAAGAAAGGTAAAGCCCCAAATTAGGGAAAGAACCTCTTCATCTCCCATTGCCATTTGCCATTCTTAGTACCAAGGAGTGCCCAAGATCACCTTGAAAGCTGCAGTTTGTTTAACACCAATCCCTGCCGTTACTTGGACAGAAAGAATTAAAAATGGGAAAAAAAGAATTCCTGTTTTAATCTCGGATCTTACCTGTTAATGGTGTTCTTACTAGCTCCCCACAGAATGGATACTTGATGTGACCTACAGCCATAGGATTTTAGTGGTGCTGTGTGAACTTGTCAGGTGTCCAAAGCTAAGCAATCTCAAATGTTGCAAATGGTGATATGAGAGAGGAAAATCCTGGTTCTGTTGGCATTGCAGTAGGTGGTACTCCTTAGATGTTGAGAGGTGCTGATCAGACTGCTCTTGTCCTTCAGATAAGGTAAATCTTTTTGATAGCTTTTCAAATTGATTCCTTCAAGTGAGCAATCTCTCCTGGCCTCAGTCCCTATATATTTTTTTAATGATTGAATAGGGAGCATGCTTTTAAAATTTATGGTAATCCAAGTTTAGAAACATTATTTCATTCTTCTGCAGGACAATGTCTTAATTCAGAGTATTCCTGACAAGTCAGCTATATGGTTTGAAATTATGCAGTTTAATTTCAGAGACTAAAAGTGTCAAGTGTGGACTTGCACAGATAAGAAGTGGAAACTAATACTGATCCTGAAAAGCACGTGGAGAAAAATGATACTTACTATAATGTAAATATAGATTGACTGTATAATACTGCTGCCATTCTTTTTCTGGGATGTGTTAGCAGGAGATATATACAGCAGCTGGATAATTTTTCTCTGTTCCTGGTACTGAAGAAGACTCTGCTGGACACTGTCTCTAGCTTTGGACATTGTATTTTTGAAAGATACTGATAAATCCTGGGAATTATTACAAGGCAGTGGCAATGGTATTAGGAAAAAAGATTTATGAGAAAAGATTAATGGAATTAGGTTTGCTCAATCTAGAAGAGTGGTGATAATTGAGGGATTTAGACAATCTTCAGCTGAGTAAGGGATTCTCAAGTGGAGATGTGTTCTGCATTGTCCTGAGAAGCACAGAGAAGTATCCTTGTGAAAAATACTGAGTAGTGGTTTTGTGTTGAGTAAGAAATATAACAGAAACTCTGTCTTAGCTGGTAATAACCTTTGGTTCTCAAAGTATGAACAGTTAGCTTGATTTTTTGGTTTTTAATGAAATGAAGGAGTAATCAGTTAGGATCAGGTCAGCCCATTTTCAGTATCTCTACTGCAATTTAGTCACTGCCACATTTTTACTTAAAATATTAGAAGAATTAATGGCTTCATAGCCCTTGGCTTCCTGTGTCAGAATTCTGGCAAGTGGTTGTCAATGTTCAGATCAATCTAAGCTGATTGGCTTAGTAGTAAATCAGTGGTTTAGCATTAATCTGCATTAAGGTAGCATCGTTTAGAACAACTGAATTCACCTCTGTAGGGTTCACTGCTCCTTTCTCCTAAATTCTTTGTTATCTATAATCCAATACACAAGAACAAAATTGCTGCTCCTACTGTTTGTAGGTGCTAGCAAGGAAGATGAGCTCAATCAGCTGTTAAGGCAAAGAAATAATGTAAGTGTTGTGGTTTCCTCTATGGTGTGTCAATAGGCAATAGCAGTGGTGAGATTGTTCAGCAAAATTGAGGCAAACATCTCCCCTGCTCTGTAACTCCATAATGGCAGGGGGGGCTCTGGCTGGAAAGGGCACATTTTGGCTACTTCCTCCCAGTGTTGCTTACAGGGAGTCCTGCTTTTGTTCTGTATCTGATGGACACTTCCTCTCTTGTGTCCGTCATCTGCAGTTGCATAACCTTGGTATTTTAATCAAACAACTCGGAGAGAAATGCCGTCCCCTTCCTGGGCAGGGTTGCAGCAGGACAGCAGGGGTGGCTCCCCTCCAGAGCTGCAAGGGGCAGGAGAGCAGGGTGCCCTCCTGCTGTGGTCTGGGATGCTCAGAGCCAACACAGCCTCTTGCAGGCAGGACGGATTCAGGTAAATCTGAAATGGAAGCTGCTTCCAAGCTGAGGAAGTTCTAGGCTTTCTGACAGTGGATAAAACACTGGTGGCACTGGGGTTGGAAAAGAGAGGTAGAAATTTCTGTTTCTTCTCATCTGAAAGCTGTTCCTCGGGCTTGCTCTGCTTATCCAAAAGGTGAAATAGTGGCAAAATTTCTGAGCAGAGAGAAAGGCATAGGAAATGGCCATCCTCACTCACTGCAGCTTTGGCTCTGCAGCACGGAGGGAGTGGAATAGGAGTGAGAGAGAGGCTTGGTATCTGGCTTCCTTTGCTTCACCCACTCCCATACATCCCTCATGCACGCATTGAGGAAAAGATGAATTCTAATGGCTGTTGGCTTCTTCTTCTCCTTGATGCCTGAGAGGTGGGGGTGTCACTAAGTAGACCTTTGTATTCAGGGACCTTAAAAGTGGCTCTTAGTTTGAGACACTTGGTAGATCTCTGTGGTCAAATAATTAGTGGGAGGAGAAAGGACAAAAGGGAATCAGGAATATTCTTCATCCAGGTCATGCAGACACAGGGCAGCTGAGAGGGAAAGAAGAAAGTGTTAAAAGGGATGATGGTGATTACAGTTTTTGCATTTTGATTTTTTTGGTTACTTTCCTTTAAAGAGTGAATCTTTATGGTGGGATGCAGAAACATGGTACCAGGGGATGCTCATCACTGGTTTGCTACCATGTGAGATAGATGGTGCAGCTGTCTGTGCAGTTTTCAATGTAAAACATAGAAACAAACTGTAAAATGCAAAAAACACAAACCATATTAGCTTATCCGTATACATCAGTACTTGGAAGACACTATATTGTTTATTGTTTAAGTTGGAAAACTCTTCTTTAAAATATGTGACTCCTTCCTACGGAGCAGCAGCAAAACAGCTTTTATAGTTATCTTTTAGAAATTCCGGTTGGTGCAGAAGTTGGAATCAGTTATGCCTACTCTCAATTTGTTGTATGTTTGCTTAATACTTTTATTATGATCCTACTATTGAAATGGCAACACATAATTTAAGAGAAAGGTTCAAATATGTAAAGTTTTTCCATGCTGAAACAAGTGATCTCCCTAGCTAGCAGAAAAAATCACAGCCACAAATAGAAGAATTCCAGAAGCTGGAGTATGGTGATAAAAATTTATTTGGTGTAAAATCTTGTTTGAATATATTAATATTACACTCCGTAGCCAAATTGGATCTACTTAGAAAGCATCTTTTTAGCTTTCTCTGAGGTCCCCTGTGGTTCATTTGATAGGACACTGGACTGGCAAATACCTGTTGGGAGAGATACATTTGCAGGACAGATTTACGTGCCTCTATTGAGAGTCCTATTTATAGTTTAGGATGGAATCAGAAGAGGAGGAATTTGTCATTTGGCACAGCAACAATTGATTAGCCCAGCTTGATGTAAGGGTGGTATGTCTCCAATGCCCACATGGTGGGTTGCCCCATCTCCAGGCACCAAGGGCTTGTGGCCTGCTGGGTGTCACATTGTTGAGGCACACACTAAAGGTTAGTGCTTAGTGGAGGGACTGCCACATCTCCCAGCACGGCAGAACAAAGAACTTGTTGCTTTACTCTGCAAATTGACTGATTGGCAGGAAGCTGCTTCAATCTGGTGTTGCACGGACCTCTCAGGGAGAAGTTCTTTAGACTAGAGAGTCTTTACAGCATTCCTGCTGATTTCACTGAGCCAAAAACCCCCAAGACAGGCTGTGGGGTTTATTCTGCACAGTTAATCCAATTCTGAAGTGGATTTTCAATATCAAATCTCCTTAACCTTAGGCATGCACAGTAAAGGATGACACTTGCATGTGTGCTTTCCTGTTGGGGATTCCTGCCTTCGTGCAATTTTCAGCAGTAATTGTGGTGACTGTCAGTGAAGGTTACCATGTTTTTATCAGTGACAGTATTGGTTGTGATCATGATTTGGCTCAATAAATTCAGTTTATAGCAGGTGAATAGTGATGATTTTCTATGGTAGTTTTAAAAAAATACAAAGTTTAAACTGCTGTCTGTACTCATATTACTGTACCACATCTCAGTTTAGTGCCAACTATGTGTGCATACTGTAAAAGTTCACACAGGTGTGAAGAAAGCATGATCTCCTTTCTGAGGATTAGCAATGGCATAAGCTGTTTGGAAGCCAGTTGTTACATCAATAATATAAATGTATGTTCAGAGATAAATGTTTGTACATACCTGCAGTCAGAAGATTTACCCATTAGTGAGCTTTGTATATTTTTGGAGTAATATATTATATTATATTATATATCATATCATATCATGTCATATCATATATCATATCATATTATATCATATCATATTATATCATATCATATGATATATTCTGGCAAAACAGTGCAATCTTTTCTCATCTGTTTCTAAAGATAATATGAAGGTTTCAGGTGTTTTTACATAAGTGTGTGTGTTAAGCTTCTTAATACTTAGAACAAAGCCAAGTATACTCGTTTCTTATTTTGTTTTGCAACAGATTAGACTTCAGTCTTACTATTTATGTGTATTTTGCAGACTATTACTGTTCTACAGAATAGCAGCCTATTAAGAAAATCCTGCTTTAAAGAATCTCAGAAAATCAGATTTTGTTTTAAGAGATCCAGACCTCTTAATAGATCAAAACCTCACAAATGGTTTATTCCCGAGGAATCTGATTTGAAAGAATACAAAATTATTCTATTTCTAAAAAAAGCACTAAACCCCCAAATCCTGGCAGATCAGAATGATTACAGTATGCATTTTACTGAATCAAGTGATTGATGTATTTGCTGAATTTTAATTTTGTTTATTCTGAAAGAAAGATGATGTGGTTTCGAACACCATATTACAGACTGATCATGTTGAAAATGGCATGACACAGGTAAAAGGAAAAGCCTGGCTCAGCAGAAAGGCAGTGATTAGAATCCAGGCCATCAGGGATTATTTGCTTGAAGATCAATCTTATCAATAGGGACAATGTGATCCCAAGGTGTAGGATGGCAGGACCATAGTAGGGGCTGAGAAGGAACCATATTCCTCTCTGGTGGGTCTGTGTATGCTCCTCTAGACTGTTTAAAACTTGTGATAGGGCAACATAGAGGGTCTTTGGTGGGGAGGTCAATCTGTGGGACCTTCACAGCTCCTTAACTTCCTGCTGGTTCCACACAGGGGGTGAGGAGGGCTTGGCAGCCTCAGACCATTGCACAGGCTGCAGGATGAAGGTGTTACTGAGCAAAAATTGTGTGGAGGGTTGGGAAGGCTCAAGGATGATCCACAGAAGAACTTCACCTGCAGGCTTGGAAGACTCGGGGTATACCTGGTGTGGGGAACAGTTCTGTCAGGGGCAGCCTGAATTCTGCTCACTGAGTTCTGGTGAATCTGGCAAACTCCACCAGCACCATCGGCTTTCCCAGCCAGTTGCCTGCCTGGCTCTTTGCTGCAGTCCTGCAGCAGCACTGCTGCTCTAGCTGGTTCCAAAAGATGGAAAATGGGCCAGCTGTCTGAGTGGCTGAGGGAGAGACATCAGGTTGCTGGAGGAGGGTGTGGTCAGGAGAAACAGAAGCCAGGAAATACATAATATATAGCTTTTGAGAATCCTGAAACTGGGAACTGTAGGCTTGCCCATCAGGGCACTGGGACCACTCCTGGGTCACAGGGCTTTTGCAAGAAATCCCATATTGACATTATTGGTTTTCGCCTGAGCTGGCACAGTTAAGTCAGGATAACAATTAGAGCCGGTCACGAGAGAGTGGCATTTCCTTCCTGGAGAAGGGAGCATTTTGCAAAATGCTGTAATTGGGACTTCACAGAAATGATGGCTCTCAATTGACCCAGGCTGGACAGTGGGTAAGCTGTGGAAGCCTGGGGCAGCTTTTCTTGTCAAAACTGTTCCAGGCTTTTTGCTGGAAGCAAGGACATTAAACAGATGATATTTTCCTGGATATTATTTAATGGAACAACTTCTCCCTTTTCCTTTTCCATTTTCTACCTGCCTTTTTCCTCTCATTTCTTTATGAACAAGAGATATCAGTCAGTTTTGAAGAAACTGTACAAAAACTGTGAGCTGATACTTCTAAGCCATGATCTCATCTGTGAAAAATGAGTGCAAGATAAAAATATGAACACCAGCTTTTAAAATGAGAATAACAAACCCTAAATCATAGCTAAACTGCTTAGTATCTTACTCATACTTTTTCAATATTATCAAGGTACAAGCAAAAGCAAAACAAACTGGTTTAACTCTTTGCCCTTGTGGAGTGATCTCAGTATGGCTCTCATGCCTCTCACTGAATGCACAAGATATTTTTCACCAGAAAATGACAGCAACGTGAGCATGTTGTTTAGCTGTAGTGTACTCTTTGTGACTCTTCCACCCACACCATGCTTGAGGGAGACTCTATTTAGCTTGTACAGCGCAAAAGGTATTTAAAGGAAAAATTATTTTGCTTTCCTTTAAAATAGGCACTTCTAAGTAACAATAAGTGCCAGGGGATTGTTTCTAGAGTGCTATCTATTCCTTTTTCATCTCTAGTTTAGGATATCTGAGTAGATTCTGAGTTGTACAGCAGGGTAAAAATTTTAGCCTTGACTTAAGACAGTGAGATGAAAACTAAAAACCCTCCTGGTGTAAAGAGATTTTATTTACGATACTAATGT
Source organism: Edolisoma coerulescens (assembly GCA_013397115.1). Taxonomy (NCBI): domain Eukaryota; kingdom Metazoa; phylum Chordata; class Aves; order Passeriformes; family Campephagidae; genus Edolisoma; species Edolisoma coerulescens. The sequence goes on from VWZW01007059.1 coordinate 1,062,956, forward strand.
CTGCTCTTCATATGTCTTTACTCTGGAGTAGATTACATTTGACTACTAAATCTCCAGCATAATTTACTGCAGCCTGTATTTTAAAATTTCATTTCATGTGCACGCTGCTGTAGTCTAGCACTGCAGCTCTCCTGGCTGAACGATGTGAGATACAGCAGTGCTAATCTCTAGCACATGTGAAAAATGGAGGAACGTACTCAGAGAACAGAAAGTCCACATACCAACAGGCAGCTTCTGTGTCAGCAGCCGCTGGAACAAAAAAATGATGATCATCATTGCAAGCCTTTTGAGGGTGTCTGAGGATCACAGGAAGGGGTTAACAGCATCCATGGGTGTGTGTCCGTAGGCTGTGCTCTGCACATCAAATCAAATATTTATGAATGAAGGTCAGATGTGCCCCTTTCAGGAGGCTCTCCCCTAACTGTTTACAAAATACAGCTTGGAAAAGAACACGGCCAGGTTGAGTTACAACCTGACATCTCTGAGGTGTCAGAAATGTGACATAATGGCTTCTGCCTCCCTGTTGGTGGGGTTCAGCCCAGCTCCCCACTTGAGCCTCAAATGCTATTAATAGTAACACACTGAGTCATGGAAGCAAGAATGTCAGACTGCCTGTGCTGTGCTGCTCTTACACGTTGGACTGCTAACAATAGAAAGCCAGCCCAGATTTGTTAGAATAGAATAACTATTTTTTTCCATGCATGTGCCTGTATCTCTGGCACACTCTCTCTCTCTCTCTTAGTGATTTATTTATTAAAGAATGTCACTGAATAAGAGATACCTTGCGGGTGAGGCAGACTGGCTTGTTCAATTTATTCCTGTTGTTCTGGGTGGCATTTGTACAAAACATCTAGAATTTATTTACTGCAAACATTTTTAATGCTGTGTGCGTGGTCTGAGTTTTTTCCAGCAGGTATCAGCCATCTGCTGCTCTGTGTGGCTGATGCCTACAGCTTGTTTCTGTACATTAATATATCTCTCCCTATGTAGAGTAGCATGGAGAAGGAATTCCCTTGTGGAGGTGTGAGCAGTGTAAATGTAGGGTGCAGTATGAATGTAATTTCACTTCCATCATGTAACATAAAGCACATTTTGCACTGAGCTGTGGTCAAGTTGAAGCTTTTGCTCAATGAATCTATCCATAATTAACCAGAATATCTTTATATTTGACCCAGTTCTCTGCTACTGAGATCACCTCTGTATTTGACAAGTCAGTTCATTTCTGTTTGCCATTTTCTCTGCCTTTAAACCACAAATACTAAAATTTACTCTCTAGGCAAAGGCATGAATGGCATTGGTTTATTTTGGGGAAGTCACTGGTAGCTGGCTAAAATGAGGAATTAAGTAATAGTGGTAGTGATAGAGGTTCTCCAAAATGTTGATGCTGATAGTATGTATGTATTTTTAAAATACAAGTGGCTGGGTATTCAGGATCTTGATTAGTCATATTTCCAGTCTTTTCTTCATAACTGTGAATAAAAGTATGGTTGTAAAAGAAAAGCTTTGTTTCTCCTGACTCTGACCTCCATCTTTTAATAGAAAGCAGAACCTTGCTATATGATAATGAGACTTGACAGTATTCTAAAGGGTTGGTTTGTTTGCTTTTCAGCATCAGTTTACTGACCAGTCCTTTCTCAGTAGAGTTTAGTGCCTGAAAAACCATAAACGTGAAGGTCAGTTTGATGCCCAGATTCAACACTGGTGCTCTGGATGTGTTGGGTGGTGAAATTCCCACGTCAGTGCTGCTGTTTCAATACACTTCTGTCTTCTCAGTTCCATGAGTACCTGTGGCTATCATCTGCAAAGGAATAGCTCAGGAGGAGTTAGAATTTACAATTATTTGGTATTTCAAAATACAGCACTTATTTTGACTCACAGCAAAAATTTGTCTGTGGCGCTGCCTGGCTATGCTTCAGAACCCAGATGCTCACTGAGCAATGACAGTTCTCATTTTTATTATTTTTATTGTTGTTTCAAGTAGAGAATAGATAGGTATTCCCATCTTCCACAGACTGTATTGTACTCTGATCTGTTCTATGGTCAGTAGGCATTGAGAGACCATTTATTAGCATGTTTTGTGGTCTAGTAATTGCTTTAAAGCTAAGTCCAGGAGTGGATAAACTGCTCACCGTAGAAAAGCCACAGTGCTGCAGCCTGCCTCAGCACTTGCCTGTGCTCATCTTTGTTTCCCCTCTTGATCCGGGCTCAGTTTGAGTAAATAAATAATAAGAAACTCATAAATACCACTTTATCTTTGTGTGTGCATTGGAACAGCTCTCCTGCTCTCCCTCACATCTCCCTTGCAGCCTCTTGCCAGTCATTCGGGACAAATTACAGCGGCAGCTCGGCTGTGCGAGGGCAGAGGAATGCAAGGTGGTGTCAGGGGCTGGAAATGAGGGACGCTGGAATCCAGCATTTGTTCCCCAGCGGCAGCTGCAGCTGGTTCTTCCAACACAAGGGGCAGAATGCACGGGCAGGGGACGAGCTGCCATTAGCCATAGGAAAAAACCACAGTGGAAGATAAGAGGCACAAGAAGGAAAGAGACAGTGATGAGCAATCGGACCTGATCAGACCTTGTGGGAAGTCTGACCAGGGGAGATTGTTATCTGGAATAAGCTGCCTTTTTTCTTTTATTTTCCTTTTTTTTTTAAAAAATCCACCTCAGCCAAACACTGCTGGAAAAGAGATTGTGTTTAAATTATTTCAGCTAATTCTTGCTGCTCCCACTACGAAGAAAAATTGTTTGCCATGGTGAAAGAAAAAGGTAATTATGTTTATTGATAGACTGGAGCTGAAACCTGTTGTGCCAGCCACAGTCACCTGAGGTTTAAACCTTCACATTTAAGATGAGCATGCTGTGATTGGCAGTTGTTGTTTTCCTTTCTGTAAAAATGCTGTGTGAAACCCTGCAGTGGATTGCATTGATTATCACTGTACCTGCTTTAATAAGGGTAGAATCTGGAACACACCTAATTTACTGTGTCTGCACAGCAGGGTCCCTTCTGTGTGTACATGTTTGTTTGGGATTTTTTTTCTGTGATTTAACCCAAGTTGACAGTTCTTTACCTGTATTTGCTACAGTTCAAATAGTTTTGACCACTGAAGCAGCTAGTTTAAAATTTTACAGATAAACATTGATATATTCAGTTCTGGACTTGAGAGGGTATATTTTAAATTTTAATGGATAAATGGATTATATGAGATTTTGCAAAATGTTTGAATTTTGCAGCAGTAAATTAGATACCGGTTTCAGTTACCTGTAAGTAACATTTTAAGAGTCCTCCAGAAGAATTTGCTAGTTTAAAGAGTTTAGAAATGGTTGTGGGGTCTTTCCTTGCAGTAATACTGGTCTGTGTCATTTATTGTATTATGAAGATGTGAGATACATTCTGAGTTGTATTTGAGTGTACTGGATGTGGTTTTGGGGCATTACGTTATCACAGGTAGATTCAGACTCAGTCTCTTTTTCTGTGAAGAGGACAGTCTGTGTTCTTTACTTTTGAGGACTCTGTAAAAAATAATGTCAAGTAAATTCAAACCAGGGAAGAAACAGAAATAAGAAGCAGTAATGCTGAGTAAGAGTGAGCAGTTTTGCAGCTTTGAACACCCATGCTGAGACTTTTTTTAATGTTGTAAATAAAAAGTGAGTGCAATTAGCTTCACAGATATTTAGATTGAGGAGAGCAGGACAAATGCCCCATATCTGACAAATGCCTGCCACAGTGTGTCATACATATCAGGAGGGTTGTAGTCATAACCATTATCCAGTGTATTGATATTTTTTGTTGATCAAAGGCAATGGATCAGCATAAATTTTATTGGCTACTTAGTAGGTTCGGGATCCTTTACTTCAGATTTACAGGATTATTTTTATAATGTCAGTCATGAACTGATGATCCAGTATCAGTAAGCCATACCAGGGATGGTTTAAATAGGAATTTCACCCCAGATCTTGGAAAGTGCAAGTTTCAGGATAATTTGAATGAACTACGTCAGTCATCTTTTCAGAAAAACAAGTGTATTATCATTCAGTTTATCATAACTGTTGCTTGTTTTCTAAGATGCATTTTAAGACAGGGCTGCTGGTTTTCTTGAAGTGTACATAAAACATGTGTAGCATTCAGATTTGGTCATTTTATATGTTCCTGCCCCCTCCCCCAGCTGATGTTCAGTTGCTTGGATTTCCCGTGTTACGTGGGGTTGTACCTGGGGAAAACTCTAAATTCAGTTGTAGCATCTTACACCATGAAAGCTGTCATTTACCTGTAACAAAATTAAAACAAGCCCATCATTTTTGTAAAACATGGGAGAAAAAAAGCTTCATAGAATAGCAGGAAAAGTTGACAATAAATGGTTGAAAATCTGCAAAAGACTTGTGTTTAAATTGCTTCCTGTCCCCCTCCCTACCAAGTTTCATGCATTATTTACAATGGCTGTTTATATTGATGTTGGACATAAATATTCTTTTCCTGTTCACAGAGATAATGGACTAAAATAACTAAATGCTCTCTTTAATTTTGGAGTGCAATTACTGATATGTGGTATCTCATGGCTGCAGAGGGAGAAAGGATGGTATCTGTTAAATATTTTGATTTTATATGTTACTACTTTCATAATTTCCCCAACAATTTTTTTTACTCTTTTGTTTCTGCCTCAATTTTCTTTTTCCTGTTTTTTGGTGGGGTTTTTTGGTTGCTTCATTTGTTTCTTTGGGTTTTTGTTTTGTTTTGGTTGGTTTTTCTTTTTTTTTCTCCTCTGCTTTAGTCAGAAGGTCAGGAGTTACTGCTATAAATGTCACTCTCTACAATGATACTCTTGCAAAATGCAGTCGGTACAATACAGCTGGTACCCTCCCTTCCAGCCACTGCTGGAAGTGTGATTTGAACAGGCTGAAAATGCAGTTCAGTCCAGTGTGATTTCATAGACATGTTTAGTAGGCACTGGAGGGGCTGGTTTCAGCTAGAAAAATGCAACTCCAATTCACTGAATTGCAAAATGGTTGGTAACAGTTTTTAGCAAATTAGCATGCTTCATTATGCTCATATTGTAGAATGATTTCAGTGTCTGCCTGGTTAGTTCATACACAAAAAAAATCCTGAGGCCAGGGTGTTTTCTGCTGACACCAAACGGCGCTTCCTAAATTATGTCTGACTGATACCACATTTTCATGTCTCTGTGTACTTATCTATTTCCAATTATGAACCCTTATTATCTAGTTACTCAGCTAAATTATTATCACTGTGCTGCATCCAAGGGCCACTTTCTCTCTTCATATCCTTTAACAGAAGGAAAGTTTACATGTGCATATGTGAGTCTTGTTATTCATTCTCTTTGGCAATTTAAAGCCCATATTGAATAATCTGCCTTCTTGCTGCTTCTATGTTGAGGTCAGTGTGTGGGTTGTGAGCCTGCTAGCCAGGTTTCTCTGTGATACAAGTGCTGTAGCTTCATTTTTGCCCCCATTAGTTCACATAAGCAGAGGATTTAGCCCTGATTCTTGATTTCTTGAGTAGTTGATGAGAAGGCTGTCCTGGCATTCAAGTGCTAGTCTGTGAAAGCATATTGGTAATCAGCTTTGTACCTGATGAGATCTTGGGCAGGATCATCCATGGGCAAACCTATGAAAGTGGATTAGTAGCTGTTCATGCCATGCTTCTGCATGCATGGAAGGATAAAAGGAGAAAAGATGAAGAGTTGAAGATTTTCTTCATTAAAGAAGCGGGCACAGAGGCTTAATAATTTCTGTTCTTCATACATTGATTCTGCTGAAGGGAAGGTGCTGGCACCTACTGGGTACCAAGTTGCAGTGAGCTTGATCACGTCTCCATGTTCTCACAACTTCTCTGTAGGTGTTCCCTGGTGCTGGCTTTCCCAGGAAGCCACACGGAAGGTGCAGGTCACCAAAAGGGTACCATAGTTCCTGTGTCGTTTGGCCCATGGTTTGGTTCAGTCTTGCAGGGAGATTTTGTTCTCTCTTGTTTTTTTCTTCACTTTTGATAAAGCATGATAGCAATAACCCCTTCAGGTTATGACCAAGAGGACTGGTTTTATGCTTGCAGTAGCTCCAACCTTCTTCTCTTCCATTTGCCAATCCTAAGAGTTGTGAGTCCCCAAAGGAGGTTTTGGTCTTTTTCTTTTGTTGTAATGGAACTGCTTTAGTTGGGATTTTCCTTGAAGAGTATGCATATGTTACCTGTCTGCTAATTTAAAGGTGTTCTCTCTTGGGATCTTTGTGTCTCCAGTGCTCTGTGTATTTGCAGTCTTAACATTTATTCCCTGTGTTAATCAAGAAAATGTTGAATAATGGGACTTGGGCCCTAACACTGTCTCAGTGTCATGGTTGTTAATGAAATATAGTCTTGATTTGAACTCATGACTTTGGAACTTTTTAACCCCAGGTGACCTGGGAAAGTCTCCAAGTTTGTTGCTTTTGGAGCACATGACAAGATTATGCAATCACACATTTGAGGGGGGAGGACTGGGGAGTTAATTTTCTTTTTGCTTCAGTTTACTTAGTTTCAAGGTTGGTTCTGCTTGGCAGTTTGCTTTTGGGGCTGGGCATTTGGGCTTTTTTTTTTTTTTTATTAAGGGCATGTGCTGCCTTGTACAAGCCACAGAAAAGGCCTTTTATAAATATGCATAGTAGATGTTAAAAAAAATACACTTGTAGTTGAAAGTACTAAACAATAGAACAGTTTTGTGTTAGAGGCTCTTAAGGTGACCTTGGGGAGGTAATTTGATCTCTCCTTGTGTTAATCTGTAAAATGAGGATAAGAACATTCCTCTTGTCTCCCTTGATTATTTGAATTAGCGGTCTTTGGAGCAGGGAGTTTCTTTTACCTTGCTTCACAGCTCTGACAAGGAAATCTTAATGTTGGGTTTTCACTACTTCTACTTGTACCAAAAAAAAAAACCCAAAAAGAAAATCCAGTGCTATGTGATTATCTTATAAACATCTTATCACTTTTTTAAGGCAACGCAATTGTAAAGGAATTATGTTTCTATTGGCACATTTATGGCATTACTTTTCTGTTCTTTCTCTTTCTAAATTTACTTTTAATATTAGGTTTCAAATTGCAGTTCTGGTGTGCAGCATTGATACTGAGAGAAACAAAAATAACCAAGGAGGTGCCAGCTCAGGCACCGCATGTTTTCTGGAGATTTTACTCTTTTTTTAAAATAGCACCTAGTTCACATGAGAGTACAAATACTCATATCCAAAGAGTTGGGCAAGCCCAGTGTGCAGTCCTACTATGCCTGACCACTTCCCATGTTTCCCAGTAGTGGAATTCCATACATTCCTTGCATCCCAGCTGTGTGTAGGAGCCAGCTCTCTGAAGATACGATGGCAGATATTTTATACTGAGAAATTGAAGAACTTTTGCTATTGATCTCACAGGAGGGGAGGGCTTAGGGGGTTAAGTCATTAAATTTGATCCACAGAGTTCATGGGTTCAGGTGGTGGTAGAGGCAGCTCTTCCTCCGACTGAAACAGTGAGTGACGTGAGCCAAAAAAAACCAATTTTGAGAAGGGGAGGTTCAAACAATTTTGTTTTCTCACAATTCACAAAGTTCTAATCGCTGAATCTGGTTTTGAAGATAAAAGCAAGCAAACACATGCTCAGAGGAACACACCTCAGGTTCTCTCTGGACACTTCTCCTTCCCCTTGCTGGTCTCCAGTCCCTGTCACTCATTATTTTCAGTACCTTTGGTGAGGTGTGGGTGGTGCAGGAGACTGGTACCAGTCCATTGCTGCACCTTTCATTGTGTTGTTCCTTTCTCCTTACTCAATTATTTCCATGTGAGTTCCTCTGCTGGCTGCAGTCCTTTTGGAGTTGTACCTCCTCCTGAGGCTCTTCTTGGGGCAGCTGCTCTGCCTCAGCATTTCTCCTGCCTTTCTGACCCTCCTGCCCCGGCATAATCTTTGTTTCTCTTCCCCCTGCTTTGGTGTCTTCTCCATCCTGGCATTGTCTCCTGTGTCTCACAGAATCCCAGAGTGGGTCAGGTCGGGAGGGACCACAGTGGCTCATCTGCTCCAACCTCCCTGCTCAGGCAGGGTCATCCTAGAGCACAGGGGGGCACAGGATTGTGTCCAGGTGGTTCTTGAATATCTCCAGTGAGGGAGACTCTGCAGCTCCTCTGGGCAACCTGTGCCAGCGCACAGTTAAGTGCTCTGGTATGTCTCTTGTGTCTCCTGCTGTTTGTCCTTTCAGTCTTTACCACCTGTTGGTATGTCTGTGTTTTTGCAGAGGTTCTCTCTGCTCCTCTGGTTCTGTTTTGATGTGCAGTGGGTCAGTTTTGCATGTTGCTGAACTGGTTGGACCAACAGTGGCCAGCACAATCCCATCCTTGGCCACCTCCTACACAAATCACCACTGCAGCACCATCACTACCAAAGCCCTGCTGGTTGTGGTGAATACAATTGAGTGGAATGAGAATTCAAAAGGCAACACTTCTGTGGATAGAGTCTTGGAATAGTAAAATTGTTTAAAAATACATTAAGCTAGGGCAGAGAAACATTTTTCCAAAGGAGAGGTAGGAATCTTGGTAGAAGAGAATTTGCAAGGTAGGATGATAATTTGGCCTGCTACTGTAGGAGAGTCAATTACTTTTGTAGAAAAATTAATGGATACCATGGGAAAAGATGAAGTTCCACTAATCAAAATGTCTTGTGCCCTTTGGGTGGGAGAAGCCAGGGAACAGGATTTTTTTTTTTTCTGGGGGCAATCCATAACTAATTTTAAAAGGATTATTTATAACCAAGTTGGTTTTCCACCTAGATGACAGTCAGTATCCCCAAAAGAATGATTAATCCTTGCCTTCGTTGAGCCTGGATAACTTTCAGGCTCACTAGGGATCTGTCTAAGGAGAACACTTAGGCATTGTCTTAAGCCTGTTCTGTTCAGCAGAGTATCTTGTTAAATCTAATTGAATCACTGGGATTTAAAGCTAACTAAGTGCTTCAGTGTTGCCCCAAAGTTGGACCAAATTTTTGGAAGCTGTGTGATGTTTTTGAAAAAAAATCATTTATTTTATTAATGGTGGTCATTTTGTGTTGTGTGTTAGCTGCACTGTTCCGTAAGAGACAGCAATGAGAGAAATAATTGTGGATTTCATATGGGCTGATCATATGTGACCCAGAAATGATAGAAGCCTTGTGTCAATCAATCATGTACATTATCTGCTATTAATGCCAGCTGCTCAGAAGTGAAATGTTGTTGCTCTTATGCTATACAAGAGAATAATAGGCAAGGTTCTATACACAGTGGTAGCAGGGTGGGTAACTCCCTAATTCCCACTGCTGTTAGTAGCACTTCAGTAGCACACATGTCAGTATAATCTACCTGGCAGTATTGTGGAACCTTCTTTTAGCTGAGGATCTGGTTCAGAAGCAGGATCTTAAAATTATATCAAATTAAAGAAGTGATCCAAATAGAAATGAAGCCTTGCAGAACATTGAGTGTTATGTTTTATTACTGCTGTATCAAACAGGAGTCAATGAATTACTTGTTTGTTCAAAGAAGCAGTTGCATTTGTGTTTTCTTTTCTCCAAAGGCGCCTCAAAACAGGATTTGATGTATTTGAGGGTGTCTGCTTGCTATCCAGCAGCTGAAGTGCTAGCCAGAGCAACAGGCTGTGTTCAGGGGTACTGTATTGGTCAGTGCTTTCCCTGTGATGCTTACCCTATAATGGTAACACTTGATGGTCTTTAGGAGCACAGTTATTTATTGTTGAAATAATGTATCTCAAAAAATTGACTTCTATGCTGCGATGTTTTTAAGGTCTGGGTACCAGCATGGGCAGTTAAGCACAGGGCAGGGTCTCAAAATGTCTGTTTCATCAGCTGTGTACATGGCAAACTATCCTGGGAGTCAGCAGCCCTGTGAAGACTTATGTTGCTCATTTCTGTGGCTGTCTGGTTTTAGTTTGAGGCTGTGCAGCTCAGTCCTTAGAAATCCCAGAAGTGAGGGTGGTACTGAATGATGGGCATTTACAACATCCTTGATTGAAGGAGAGTTTCTAAGCATGGGGCACAGAGCTTCTGGGGTTTAAAGGGGTTGGCTGAGGACAGGTCTCTGCAAGGATCTTGTGCAAAACCCTTGGGGAGATTCCTGGTGGTAACTGAGGGGAGATTTTACTACAGATTCTGTTTTGAAAGCATCTGGGAGACCACTGACTTAAGTAGGTCAGTGTTCTTCCTCAGATAATTTCAGGGTAAACAGTGAGAGAATTGATTCTTAAAATTAGCATTTTTATATTGACTTACCTCAGAAGGGAATTTAATTCATTTTACTGTATGGAATACTCATGCAGCCTCGAAAAAGGATGCATAGGGGAACTGTGATGAGTTTGTTGCTGGAATCCCCACGTGAGATGCTGCTTGGGTAGCTGAGAGGCCTGACAGACATTTGAGTGCTATTATGGGTAACCACCACTCATCAGTAAGGCAGAATTTCCATGCTGGAAATTGTCTGGAAAAAGCAATTGTTTTTCTGCTAACTTCAGCAACTTGCTTTCATGTAGCCTTGAGGATCCTTAAGGATTTGCACTGAATAATTTGACACTTCTGTTTATTCATTGTTGTGAGTAAGGTTTTGATACTGGATTTGATGATCTCTGTGGTTCCTTTCCACCTCAGACTATTCTATGATTTTTTTTTTTTAAGATAGAGACATCAAATGATGTGTATGAGATGATTGCTCAGAGTATGCTGAGGAGCTCTTGAATTTCTAATTACCTCTGTCCTATGTTAGAAGAAAATCACTCTTTTGAAATAGTGAATGATCCTCTTGTGTATGTCAGATGTGTTGAAGGCATAACTCAAAATTTTCTGCCATCTACAGGCTTATAAACAGTTACTACATGACTTGCAGATGTTGGGCGTGAGAAGCAGATATTTACTATGATCTTCCAGCCCTTCAGTAAAGAGTTTCCAAGGGTCACTTGGTTATCTTGAAATATTGTCCCTCAGTAAGTTGGTTGTAGAACCAAGTGCAGAGAACCTTAGTGGATGTGATGAAGATGAAGAAAGGCATTCTAAAAACATCAGATAACAGAGTCTGGGTTCACTCTCTCTTTATCACCCCATTTTTATGGTGATCTGTCATGTGAAAAATTACTCTGTACTAATGTAGAAATATGGCAGACTAAATTCACTTTGTGCTTCTTCCCTTTGGCTTGCTAACCACTAATCAGCAATCCATCTGTTAACAATCATGTTGAGTAATGCAGGAATGCAGGTTTTGATTCAAAGACTGGCTTGGCTTAGTCGACATTTGTTTGATCATCATCTGTTTCTCAGCCTGTCTTAGTTTGCTGCATACTTCATTGCAAGATTAGTGCTTTTCATTACTGAAAATAGTTTTAAAACTCTCTGTTGCTTTTTCTGTTTGAGCTTAAAACAACTCCTGACCATACTCAGTTAAGAAGCTTTTCATGACTCTTTGAAAGGACTGTAATTTTTCTTGAACAAATATAAATGTAATAATTTTGTCATGTCCTTTTGTTCCTGCTAAGTATAGATGATGCTCTAGAATGTGCTTTTGTTCACCTGCCAAGTGATCAAAGGCAAACATGTGTGGACAGACATGGCAGAAGTTCCTCCTTGCTGCTGTTTTAGAGAATGACAAACTCTTCTAAATAGGCTCCGGTGCTTTCATGTTGCAAAGAGCATCAATAAAGCTGCTGCAGTTTCACTGGACTGCAGAGCTGAGTTAGCATAAGGTGTATTTCTACCTGACAAACTGAGAAGATGCTCAGGCTCCTGGTGGGTCCAAAGCAAGAGTAGGATATCCTGATGTTCCTGTTCAGCCTTAAGGGCCTACCCAGTCAGATTCATGCTTTGTCACCAAGAAACTGTGAAAATTGTACACTAAGGCCATAGACTGTCAGAATCTGTGATGAAATCCTCAGTGTGTCCAGATAAGGATATAACCCCTAAATAAACACAACCGAATTTTATCTCTCAATCACTGTCAAAGGCTTGGAAAACTGGATCCACCAAACACACTTATTTTAATTGCAGAACCATCACAGTTACATTGTTTTATTTTGTGTATGTTGTAGAAGGTGATCTCTTTTCAGATAGGATCAAGCAGGTGCTGGTGTTAAATATTTCACTTTATACTGAACCATTCGTATGCATAAATCTTTATAGGGCTGAGGCCTTAGGGCCTGATCTTGTATGCTGTTCTGTAGGGAATTAATTGCAGTATCAAAGCTCTAGACAGCAGAAGAGGGATGAGAGTAGGATAGAAAACAGCAGAGAAAATACAGAGAAAATGAGCATGTTTGTGCTTGTGTTCTGAAACTATGAAACAAATGTGATTTTTTTCATGTTGTTTTTTAAAGCTCATTATTTCCTTGCGTTTTTACACATCCATGTGTGTGGCATAAAGCTTTCTATTTTTGTTTGTAAATAACGTGGGAGTTGTCTCACATTGATTTCAAATTACAGGTATTAATATTTTGGGTTTCTACCTAGCACTCATATCTCTAAATTTCTGTATTTCATTCTGTTAGCTGCATTAGCTTTATCCATGGGTTATGTATACCTAAAAATAGGAAAGTATTTAAATATTGGTTTCTTTACTCAAAAATAATGTATGTTTCATCTTCTATTTTTAAAATTTGCTCTGGTATTGAAGCCTTTACATCCTATTTTCATGCAATAAGTTTGATATCTTTGCGTAAAACATTTTCTCAAAATTTTTTTTAGGAACTCCCGTAACTTACCATTCTAATTTACTAGTTAAACTTGTAAATGTCTTTATAAGTTATTTTTCCTTTTAAAAATCTGTTTTTCAAGGAAGCAATGCACCTGGTTTCTAGGCTGGACATGTGCCATGTCTTCTGTTTTGCATTCTGTGAAAATCTTTTAGTTGCTGCAGAACCTGCCAAGAGATGTGGAGGATGGGGTGGAGGGAATGGATACCAGTCTGTTCATTACTGTCTTGTAGTCAGCCCCACATCTGGCCATGAGATGCTGTTTTGAAGATAGACAGCTCTGGTGTACTTTGTTTATTGTAGCTGAAGAACTGAGGCTGAGAAGCATTGGTTGTGATGAGAATTGAATGGGACACGTAAGAAAAGTATCAGTTTTTCTTAGCTCTTCTCTTTGTTGAACAAGTAGAGAGTCAGACCAGAGACAGAGGACGGGGGCATTGGCAGTAATTCTTTCTGGATCTAAACCAGAGCAGACTTGGGCTGTGCTATCCCTCTTTACATGACTTTCTCTCATAATCCTTCTTCCCTGTGCTTCCCCATTTCTGAGCTCTTACTTCCATCCTGCCAACACCCCCAAAAAAGGAGTGTGAGGTAAAATGAGAGAGAGTGTCTGGAGCCTTGTGCTGTCACTGGGTGCACTGGTCAGCCCAGTGTGCTCTCACGGGGGGGTGAGTGCCACACATCGCTGTGATCAGGGCACTGACTTCTGCAAAAAGAGCTGCTGTGCTGCCATGGTCCCATTTGCATCTGCTGTTTTCAGCAGCAGATGAATTGTACAGGGAAAATGATAATACTTTTATGGAAAATGTGAGAAAACATTTCAAAATTATGGCAAAAAGCTACCAAGTTTAAGATTTATTTTTTTCTGCCTCATTTTAAAAATAGCTACTCTGGATATCTATAGACAGCACAAATGGTTTTAAGACAAACTGGCACACTGTAGGAGTGATACAGATAAATTTGCAGGAAGAAAGAGCTTTATAATGATTCTTCAGATCTGATTTGAATGGCAGTAGTATGAGCTATCTACAGTCTAGGATTTTCCCCCAGGCTTTCTCATACATGTGTAGGCAAGCAGCTCGCTAGTATCTCTTTATGGGAGTGCCTCCTTCCAGGATTTCCTGGAATTCCTGAAGATCCCTGTCAGATACCTGTGGCTAATGACTGCAGTAATATCTTTATCAGTCCCTGGCAGCTGGGAGGTTTGATTTCCATCTCAGTCACTGCATGGTCACCTTACCTGATAGGATTCTTATAGACTTGAGATTCAAGAACTGAGTCTGCAGATAAGCAAAATGACACTGCATTTTTCACCCCTTCTTTTAAATAGGTATTTCAGCAACTCCTCTAGTCTCCACTGTGCTGGGCTTCTACAAAAGAAGAATTCCTTGGAGACTGAATGGGCTATAGACAGACAGGCTTTACAAACCAGGGCTTACAGAGAGAAACCAGGGCTTATCTCTGAGAGAAACACAAAGGATGGGAGAAAATTACTTCTCCTCTCTTTACAATAGAGCATGGAGAAGAAGTGATAAGGCAGATTCCATTCTTGAACTTGATTCTCTGGTGTCTCTCCAGCATCTTCCAGTCCAGAACGTGCTTTTTCCCAGCTTGTCATCCTGCCAACCTGCCTCCCTCCGTCCTGTCCCAAGCAAGGGGCTGCCCAGCTGGGTTAACAGTGGAGCTGCTTGGCAGCACCAGACAATTAGGGAATTTTATTTTTAAACCTTCAAGCTTTGAACTGCAAATCCTGTAAATTAATTTAATAAATTACAGCCTCCAAGGCCGTATCAGGTAATACAGAGAAGGAGGGCAGAGAGAGAGTTGTCTGTAGAAAGCTTTGATTCAATTTACTGCCTTGGCAACCTCGAGCACAGTCATCTTACTTTTATTCCTGAAAGCAGAAAGGAGTAAGGAAAATTTAAAATAGGCTAGCAAAGAACTTAGTTTCACACCATTACATGTGTGCTTTGTTTTTCCTTCTTAATAAGTCAGTCTACAGCCAGAAAAACACAGCAGCCAGTTGAAAATCAGCATTTCAGAGCATCCTGTCTGTGTCAGGCCACTTAAGATATAAGGGACAAAGCTGTGACATTCTGAGAATCCCCTTGCCCGTGCTGCAATGGGCACAGGCTGTTCTCAGTGCTGTGCAACAGAGCCCAGAGGCTGTGGAGCTACAAGTCATAGAGATTCTGTATCCTGGCACAAAGCTTGAAGTTACACATTCTACAGCATGGGTAATGTTGACTGAGCATAGCTTCAGGTTTATTTGTGGAGGTATCCAAGCAAGTGGAAAAATGATAAAAAATGACTTTTAAAAGAGCGGTAGCCCATATTCTCTTCTTTGAATTTAGAGGAGGCTCTTTTTTTTTATTGCAGTTTAGAGTAGAACTGAACTAAAAATATTTTATGTGACTCCGCCTTGCAGCATTCCCATAGCAAGGTGTTTCCCAGAAGCTTTTCTGACTTCCAATAAAAAGCTGAGGTACTTCCTGGCTTACAGCAGATACATGGAGTCCTGCCAGCAAGAATCTGCAGCTAAGAGTCCCTTAGCTTGAGTCTTTGATTTCCTGACAGTTCTATGTTCAGGGAGAGAATCATCAATAAAGAAGGCTGCAGTATTTGTTTTCATTATTTTCTTTATTTCTTTATCTTCTTTTCTATTTTATTTATTTCTTTATTCAGCTGCATACTCTTCAGGTAGCTGCTATAATTTCCATTTCAGAAAGGTTTTTTACGAACACAGAGGTCTAATTTTTAGCTGATGCAACAAAACATAATTGTTTTTAAAGCCTCACACAATGATCTGCTCTACAGAAAACACTCTGACAGAACAGTTTTCAACTTTGCACAAGGAATTAAGTCTTTAATTTTGCTCAGAAAATGCCTTTGGTTTCTCATATGAACATTGGGTTGTGGTCTTTTCTATCGACTTTTCTTTTTAATTATTTCTTCGCAGGTCTGGGATTATTTTGAGATGTTTAGATAAAATGCAGTAACAAGTACTCTCAAGCTGTTAGAGTTGCTTTGAATTTACGTCAATATAGTGCAGTTTCAAAATGTAATGAAATCAACATTGCATGATTCACAAGGAAACATAAGGAATGACAAAAATAATGGTGATATGTCTGCAGAGTGATGTGAGCACAAAGCAACACTCCAGTGACAAAGACTGTTTTCCTAACAGATGAAGATGCTATTTATTTTTTTTTCTATTCTTTTTATTTCTCCCTGACTTAAATTATGTAATCCAGACTTCCCACTTGTCCCAGTCAGTGTATGTGTTACTCTGGGTTAATGGGATATTTAATGGGACATTGATTTGTCTTATTTGAAACCTAAATGAGTTTAAGAAAGCATTAATTATTCATTGATTATTCATTTGAGCTGGTCTTGAAAGCAGGAGTGGAAGTCAGCCTACCTTGTCTTGAAAAGTTCTTCTTTGTAAATCTTTGACCAGAGATTTTGTTCATTAATAAAAAAAAGAAAAAGTCTTGAGGCAGTGCCCAGCAGTCTTACAAAAAAAGCACCCATGCACCTTGTTCTACTGGTTGGGCTAAACTGGGATCTGACAGGCTTCGTGTGGAGACAGGTGTCAGTTCACATCCATGTGTTGGAACTGGCAAATCCTTAACCCGTGTTTGTGTTCCACACCCGTGCTGGGAGTGTGCACTTTTTGGAGTGAAGACAATTGTGAGCCCTGGTACTGAGCCAAGAACGTGACTCTCTTAGGTGCTTATGTGACCCTTTCCATCCCAGTACCTGGGAACCTTGTCATGGTGTTTATTCTCACTGAGAGGCTGAGGTTAACAGTGCTGTTGCACCCATTTATAGTCACAGACACTGAAGACACAGTGAAACTGAAACATGCAGATAACTTAATTTCAAGCTGGTAGGTCCCAGGCTCAGTGACTTAGCTGAACTTAACTGTATGGCTTTATTCCTTTAGGGTTACAGGATGTCATCCAAAGAGCCCAGATATCTGTCCTGGAGCAGGGGTTGGACTCTGGGTTATCCGGATTCTAAATTAATATCCTGTCACTGATTATACTGTCTGGAGTTTGTTGTAATTGTCTTAGACATGATCTAGAGTTGCCCGATTGCATCATGTGCAGTCCATGATACCTGAGAAGATATCCTGTAGTTGATGGGGGGAGGGTTGGTGCAGGCAGAGCCTGAAATATGGACTCTCTTGAGGTGTGAAATCCCTGCAAGGACCTGAACCCAGCCCCTGGCTCACCTTTTCAGACCCAGAGCAGCTTACAATTGACATGTCCAGTGAGCTGGCTGGACTTCAGTCAGAAACATTTCAATAAGCTGCTTGTAAAGGTATTTCTCTTTCTTTTTCTTTAATTCCCTGTTCTGTCCTCACTGGTAACTATAAAAGGTCACCTCTGCCACTGAAAAGCCTCGTGTGTATTGCATATATCCAAAGGAAAAAGCTTACAAGCAATTCCTTGCAGGAGGGTGAAAGTCAATTACTCAGTTTTGACCTACAATGCCAAGTGGAGGCCAGTAAGACAAGCACCATAATTAGCTTCACTTAAGAGATCAGCCTGGAAATAGCAACTGACAGTATTTGTATTCATTTAAATGGCTTTGAAGGCAGAACTGGAAAGAAGCTGCATCATTGGACCAGTCTTAAAAACAATAATTTACTCTCTTGTAAAGAGCAAAGGCTTTTTTTTCAGATCAATACCAGAAGATCTTGGACCTGGTGTGCAAAATGTCAGGGCATCCTACAGATGTGAGCTGGAATAAGCAGAATGTTGCAGGTAGAGGTTTTACATTGCACCGTATAAATTGTAGGCAACATTCTCCTAGATCCTTGATCCAGTTCCTCTTGTAAGCAACTCTTTTAAAAGTCCATACTGTGAACTTTTCTTCAGTTGACACCAGGCCCATTTCAGGCTGTCTGGATCTGAGACGGAATTTTACTCATAATAATTTAATTTGTTAGCACTTGTCTCTATGTTCTTTCTTCCTTTCTTTCTTTCTTTCCGTCTTTCCTATGTAAGTCCTTGGTTGCTAGTTAATAGTTTTGTTTGTAAGAATAATAACTTCCACTCCAGAAATAGTATTGCATTGCAGACTATCAGATGAGGTTCACTCAAGGTAAGGCATTCAGTGAGCTTTTCCTTCACTGGAGCTGCTAATTGAAATACTGATTGGCATTACCAGCTGAATCCTATTCACCAGGATGGGCTGAATAACTGCTCAGAGGAAATAGTTTAAGTGAGGCTACCAGAGAAGGAGGTATTAAGAACTTGGAGCTTGAGTAGAGAAGAATTCAGCCATTTTCTTTGAAGTTTGGGGTGGGAGATGTGAGTGGTGATAGGAAGAACTAAATAGCAGTTACCATATCAGTTTGGCTGGATGCATAAGAGAAATTGCTTAGAATATTTATTATTCTCTATTCTTGATGCTGTTTCTCCCCTAATCATGTATTCGGCTTTTTTATTATTAATCTTGTATTTATGTAATGCGAAATGATGGCAGCATTTCTTCAGTAAAGCATTTATAAAGGAGAGTAATATAAAAGGACTTAATGGAGCAATGGGGCTTTTCCCCTAGAAATCCATTGAAGAAGGGGAGGAATCTGGTGCAGTGAATATGAACAAGGTATCTGTTATTTTGCTGCATAAGCAGTAACCTGAGAAACAGCATAGTCCTGGCTGGGGTGATGCCAGGACCTGATCAGGAAGGGAAAAGATCTTGAGAAAACTCTGAGATAAAATAGTGGAGATATTTCTCCATTATTTTTCTCCAGTGCCAGGAGAGTGATGTATCAGTACCCAGTCCTTTGCAGGCCAGGAGAAGTAGGACAGGAATGGTATGAAGACAGAGGCGTGGGTAGAGGTATGTTTTCTCTGAAATGTTCTGATGAGCACCACTAGTTTGAGAACAATATTACAAGGAGGAAAGCTTTCTACTGCTAGAATGGGGTGTGGGAGGGAGAATTGAAGGAACATAGGTTTGTTTGGGAACATTTTGGGTAATACTTTCCACTTCAAACAGTACAGTTGAGATTAAATCTTGCTCCAGCTTACGCCCGTGCAGTTCTATTAGGGCCCCAAGCTGCCACATCTGAAGAGAAAGTTAAACATGTTTTACAGAAGCCAAATGTGGAGCAATTAAACTTTTATTACGACAAAGAAATCTACAAACTTTTCCTGTTCCTATCCAAGCTCTGCTAAGGGTGATTGGATAGCTGATTACCACTACCTGGAATTGTGTCTCCATGACAATATTGCAAATACATGGGTGGTTTCTGCCTACTCATAGAATCTCAAATTTGCATGCAGAGAGTAATTTCTGCTAGAATTGATGGGAGTAGAGACAAATTATATTGGCTTCTTTTCTCTTCAGGAGTGCTTTCCCTGCGTTAGGTATCTGCTGTAGCAAAAAGGAGATGTTTGTAGTTTATTTTTAGTGTAGTCATTTGCATACAGACTATCTGGTTCATCTGGTTTCCCAGAACTTGATTTGGAATTGCTTTCCTTCAATCCTTTTTGCTTGGATGATATTTTTTCTTGGATTAAATTAGGTCAGTTTTTGTTTCCTTGTGTGCTCATCCAGTGGTTTGCACACACTCATGTTCTTGGAAAGAAAATGGCAGGTGTTCTGAAACACTTCGTGGCACTGACACTATGGAAGGAGTTTTTCTTCATCTTTCTGTGGCAGCCTCAGTGGAAAGAAGTAGTATTTGATGTGAATATCTTAAACTACTGGTTTATTAAAAGACTGTATTTAAATAAAGTGGTGTTAACTTTTTAGATGAGCATAAAACGTGACCAGATACATTGTATCGTGGTGAAAAGTGAGAACACCGAGTTTTGTATAGAAGAAAATATTCTTTTTGTTTGGCTTGAAATATTTTCTGTTTGTTTGCTTTACAGTGGCCCATCCTCAGGAGCCCCACCACCCCTCTGAAAAGCCGGTCATCCACTGCCACAAGTGTGGGGAGCCTTGTAAAGGTGAAGTGCTCCGTGTTCAAGCCAGACACTTCCACATCAAATGCTTCACCTGCAAAGGTAAAACCTTGATAATTATCTGTTAGAAATGAGTCCATTTGTGCAAATGTACCTTGAACCACTGATGGGAGGTTGTGCTTCCTGCTATCAGCCAATTACAAATACTCTCTTTGCTCAGTACCTGAAGGATTTGTAGATGGGAAGGGTAAAGAAAGGTGCTGATACTTAGGAAAATTCTGTCTTTTTGTAGTTTTTGTTCTAAGTGCTTTTTCAAGGATCTGGAAAAATTTTTTTAGACTCTTGATAGAAACGACTGCCTGTCATTAGGGATAGTTATGAAAATTAAGGCCCTTTGTACTCAATTGACTGCTGAAAGTACCTGCTTTCAAAAAACCCACCAAAGAGGTTCTGCAAAGATGTTCCAAGGCTTTGTGCTGCGGAGCTGCCTTGGGAATGGGGGTAGTGCTGCCCATTCCACAGAGAGAGGACCTGAGGGCTCTTGGTGACTCCAGCTCATGCCACTGAGCCCTCTGTGACCACAACAAAGAACTCACTGTGGTTTTTTTACAAAACAGAGGTTTAATGAAGCGTTAAATAATTGTAAAACTATGCTTTGTGAATTCATTGCCTTTGAAGATGGGTGTTGTGGAGCAGGAGGCAACTGTGGCTCCTTCATAGAGTTTCTGTTTAATGAACAACAATGCAGAGTTGACTGAATTGAGTAACCACAGAACTTAGGATGAAAGGTGAGAAGTAGTAGAAATACACAGGCCCATGTGCAACCACTGTCTGCCACAGTCAGTCCCAGCTCAGCACAGGATAGATACAGCACAGGAAGGGATTCAGGCTCCAGGTGAATGTGGCAGAACTCGTGGCAAACATGGAGAAAGGTGCTGGAACAAATCAGAGTAACTGAGCCACTAAAACACAGCAGTGGAATCAATACCACATACTTTTTTACTTCTATTAAACCTAAGTTATCTCTTCTGAAAGTGCATCTCTAGCATGTATACTGCAGATTCAGACTTTGAAAAGTGCCTCCAGCCCAGTTTCTGAGTTTCAGTTATATTTTTCATGTTCCAAATGTGGGTGGAACAGTTGTGTGGTTGCTCTGTTCTTCCGCTTCCTGAATATATGGAATATAGCAGAAAATAGAAATAGTTGTTTTCCTGTGTTACTAAAGGTTTTTTTTTAAAAGGTCACTTATTTGTATACTGGAAAATCAATGTCTAGAATCTAAGAAATTCCGTTTGTAACCTGTGGTTTTTAGTTAAATACAGCTAGATAGCTCAAAAAATGCTTACCTTTCTCCTAGATATTAACATACTTCATCTGTGCCACACTGGACTGGCATCAGCCCATCCTAGAGGGCAGCAAGGAGCACTATGCACTATTTCTGGAATGCTTGGGGAAATTCATATCTCTTTCTCTATTACAGTTGCTGTATTTCAAGCAGTACTTGGTGCCATATAATCCCTGAACAGTTCAAAACGAGCAACTATTTGTTTATTTTCTTGTTCCTGTCCATAGTGAGTAGTGGTCTCAACTTACAGAAGATACTGGATTAGGATATTTTCAGCATCAGGCCACCTGAGATCCTTTGAGTCACAAAGGAGAATGGTAATTCAGGCCAGGCAGCAAACAGTGTCCTTAGGACCTCCTGATAAAGAAGGGGGCAGATGGAGCAGGGCTTTGGAATTATTGTCCTGATGAATGCACCACATTAATCTTGCTTTTTTTAGGAGGGGTGAGGTCTAGTTTCTTCTTTCACTTGTATTTTAGTTACTTACTCATAAGCTGCTTTTGTGCTTTGACTATTCTGTTGCAAGACTGGATTTACTAGTGTACTTTTTTGTTTTTTGTCCTTTCCCTCCCTAGAGGAATGTCTAAACTTATTGTGGCTTCTGTTTTTGGACATATTTCCGACCTGATGACAGTTAAAGATTCTATAATATTATTGACCTTAGGAGTGCTTGCATGAAGATCACCAGGAAAGGGAGAGCTATAGAAATAACTCTTGCTGGGAGAAATGAAACTATGATTAGTGCCATTAGCTTGTTAAGGAAACTGAGGAGAGTAAATCCAGTTTGAACTGAGAGAGCCAGAGCTGAATGTTAGAGACTTTTCTCATGCTGTTCATTCAGTCTGTGCCTTATTAGTTGAGTTTGCCAGCAAGCGTTACCTTTTTAGAGTGCATTTGTCTTTCACAGAGAGAAAGGAAGAGGGTGTGTATGGGAGGTTGCTCCAAGTCCTGTTTTGAATGTTTTACCTGAGCTGCAGATCTTGTTTATTGTTAGCCTCTGTTATTTAAGTGAGTGCAGTTTTTGTTTAAGCCATATAGTTATTTACTCACATTTCATGTTGTCTGACCATATGGTTTGTACAAGTGGGACACAGCTGTTCAAGTAAGTGTTTTTTTCCCTCTTAGTCTGATGGGTTTTTAATTTGACATGACTGCATCTCTACAGGAGGTGGAGTTAGACCCCTCTCAGTTTATAAAGTATGTTGTTAGGCAGCAAAACCAACAGATACTGAGACCAGGACATATCAGCTGCATCTACAGGTGGCTTGATTATCTTTTTCTTTTTTGTATACTCAGCTTTGCTCTTGAGACTTCAATTCACATCTACAGCGTGAAGGATTTGAACAAGCTCACACTTGTCTGTTTTCATACCTGCTGAAAGTGTTTAAACTTTCCCCCACAGACTTAGAAGACGTGGAAAAAATCCATTTCCTCATAAGGCTGTCACACGAGTTCTGTAGTCACAGAGTTTTACTGTGCTCCTGTTCTTTGCTGTGTATGAGATTCCTTTTTATTATTGCCATCCATGCTCTCAACTTCGTGTTTACATCCTACTGTTAAGTGTATTTGATATGCCTGTAGTCCTCCTTCCCTCGGTTGTGTCAGAGGCTCTTAGGCACTCCATGACTGCTTGGCATGCGTGTCAGTGGTGGCTGTGGCACTGCAGGAACACGGTGATTTACGTCTCCACGTGCATCAGCCAGCTCAGGACCTGCTCATGTGCCATGTAATGTGATCAGACAATCGTCCTCCCCAGGAGTTTGGTGCTCTGTCCATCTCTGGAATCTTTCTAAGAACAGAGGAACTGCTTCCTGCCAAAGATGAGAAGTAAAACCTCCACTGACTGACGTGTTCCCATGCCCCCATGATAAGATGCAGCTAGCTGGGACTCTGCCTTGGAGAGCCATGTGTCTCCAGCTGGTGTGTCCTATCTGCCTGGCAGGGATGGCCAGTTCTATTTGTGGCTCCCGATAAGAGCGGATAGGAAAATAAAAAGCTGAAAATGGTGTGGCTGTCCCCAGGAAGGTGAGCTCTGCAGGCCTCCTGATAGGCAAAGAATTTCAGGCAGGCAGCAGCTGACTCGGAGCTGGAGTTAACAGGGGAATGATGGACAGGGGAGGGATAAGAAACATTTAGGAGTGCAGCTCCAGGAACTCTATTCAGACCAGTTGTCTTTGGCTGTTTTATAAAAAAGTCCCTTACCTTGCTAGGGAATTACACTGGTTTGAGTTACAAATGCAAATTTAATAGGATTCTGCATTACCTTCAGGCGTAATAAATAAACTTTAGGTTCTGTTTTAGGAGGAGTACACTAGTCTTACCATAGAAAATTGTTAATCTTTACCAGGCAATGGAAGCAGCAGGCTGCAAGGAGGGAAGGTTAGATGAGGAGGTCGAGCTGGAGACATCATTGGGTTTGTCTCAAATAAACATAAACATTAACAAGAATTAATTAGTGGCTTATGAAGAAGTAAAAGTTTTTCCTGTAAGCATCTATGTACATTAATAATTTTTCTGGAAAAACTAAGACTGCTCACTGCAATGCTGTTCCATATGTAAATGTGTGTGGGATCAGGCCCTCAATTACAATGTGCATGAGCAGAGATTTTAATATCTCAATTTAAATTGTGATCTGATACAAATGATAATTTTCTACCATTGTCAGATGATTACAGTTCATTTTACCCTATTGCATGTACTAACAGAGGAAACTTTGAGGCTAGCAAAATTGCTATAATAAGGCTTTATTATTAAGCCTGTGATTCATCTTCTGGGTTAGAGGGAAAAGCTGGTTTCAAGATACTGTATTGCTTAACAGAAAAAGCTTTAAGCTTTCATAGTAACAATGTAAAAGTTTACAGAGCTTGATTTTGGTACATGTAGAGATTGGTTGAATTATCTTAGCAAGATAGTGTAGTATTTGTGGTAGGAGTGTCTCAAATAGTAGAGAGCATCCCTGTTCGTGATGTCGAATATGAATTGGAAAACTTAAGGTTTTTTTAATGGTAATGTAGACTGAACAAAAATTTAACCTCATAAATAAGGAATCCTGCCATAAGAATATGGATGGTGTCCTTAAGATTTTTAGTCCTCACTATCACAGAATCATGGAATGATTTGGGGTGGAAGGGACTTTAAAATCATATAGTTCCAGCCCCTCTGCCATGGGCCAGGTTGCTAGACCAGGTTGCTCAAAGCCCTGTCTGGCCTGGCCTTGAACTCTTCCAGGAATGGGGTATCCACAATTATGTGGCATAAAGGTCAGGTGAAAATGTTTCACTGTGTATCAGTGTTTCACATGCTATAGTGATAGCAAATATCAAAAGGCTATTACCTGCTAATAATCTTGCTAATTTATAAGGCAAAACCAAGTCTTGGCATCCAGGAAGCATTCCACAAACCTAGATTATTCAACAGAAAAAAAACCTTTTAGCTTCTATTAAAACATTGCTATAAATCAACATAAAGCAGTTTCCTAATTATGGAATAAATGTGGTAATTTTCTCCTTTTTCAGTTAGATGTCTCTCGAGCTAAACTTGCAGAATCCTCTGTGGTATGTTTAGGTTCCAGGCACAGGTCTGGGTTTTTTATGTGATGACTTTTCAAGGCTACATCATCTGTAGTTTAATGAGCCTGACAGGGAAGGGGGGAAGGCTTCCTAAGTTTAGATTTTGGGATGCTCTGTAATCCTTTGACTTTGAACTGGATCTTCCTCCCTTGAAAAACTGGGAAGAAGTCAGGGTCATGTAAGCAGACACTATATCAACAGGTTGGAATGCGTTTTAAATCATTAGTTCTTTGACCTTTGATCTGTCATCAGATTCCTTCAGTGGCAGCAGGAGGAGGCTGCAAACAGGCTGCAGGGTAGTGCTATAAATACTTCAGTGTCAGTGGATGGAAAGTTTAAATATGAGGCCGTTCTTGTAGTAGATATCCAGTGCAGTGTTTGAAAAGATCTCTGCATTTCCACAAATTCTTCTGGAACAGAAAGTGATGTGTGGATGTGATAACATACGTGTGGGTAGAACGTGCTCCTTCCTGAGCATCATGAAATTATATGAGGTCACTTGAAGCTCTGAATCACTGAACCAAGATCCAGGTAGAAACGGGAGTCTGTTGTTTCTGAGAGGCTAACAGAGGTTAAAATGTCTCCCATGACAGGGAATGGAATTCAGATGTGAATTCATGCATTCAGGTAGCTTGATGTGAAATCAAACCT
Organism: Edolisoma coerulescens; assembly: GCA_013397115.1. NCBI lineage: Eukaryota > Metazoa > Chordata > Aves > Passeriformes > Campephagidae > Edolisoma > Edolisoma coerulescens. The sequence goes on from VWZW01007059.1 coordinate 1,088,181, forward strand.
CAGTTGCAGCTGTGAGACAAACTGCTATTTCTGCATTAACATATCTTAGCTGCTTTGTCTTGAAGACTTTTTTCTTGCAGTGATTCCTACTGGTATTTCACTTCAGTTTCTTCCCATTCTGAAGTGGATCCTTACTTTTCTGTCGTGGTTAGAATACTATTAATGACAAGTGACTGATACCAATCTTAGTTTCATTGGGCTTGAGGTCTCTTCAGGGACCAAACATTTGACAGGAAATGAAATTAATTGCACCACTTGGCTGATATTGATGAATGCTGACAGATGCCATGTCTGATTTTAAAAAGCTCCCAGATCCCTTTGGAAGTAGAGAAGCAGAAGGATGCTTAACAGGTGCCTGATGAGTGGGGCAGAGCATCCTTACAAGAATACAGAAAGTTTCTTGGGTTTGTGGTCAGTGCATCCTTCATTTGCCTGGCTTGGGTGAGGTTAGGTTTTGTTCCATCCTTAAATTCCTGGTTTGCTTATTTAAAAACCTTTTAGAGAAATCCTTCCTCTAGATACAGTCTAGCTATCCGAGGCAAAACTTTGACATTTTTCCACTGATTGCATTTTCTTCAAGGTTCGTTTCCCACAGACCTGAAAATGACTTTGATCTCCACCTCGTGCTTAGTTTAATGTGAAAGGTGTTTTAAATGCTTGAATGATTCCTGCCATTGTTTCCATCCTGGTGCACAAACTTCAGGGGGAAGTGGGGAAGCTGTCACATAGCTACACTACATCCAGCTGTTGTTTGCTTGCTGTTGAGCTCAGGTATGAGCTGTTGGATTGCTAGAAAGACTGAAATTCATGTAGACAGGAAAAACTCCCTGTGCAGCATTGTTTGTGTCTCCAGTGTTATGGACAAATCTGAAGGATTGAAGGCAGTGTCATGGCATTGATTAGGAAGCTGATCAAGTTAAAACTGAGCTCATCTGAGACTCAGAATTCACTTTTGGTTTCAGTTGAGTGAATGCTTGCATTAAATGCCCAGGGGTTTCACTCAAGTGCCCCCCTGAGAATTATTTGTGTCACAATGCCAGCAGCACTCAGCCGTGGTGCAGGCAGGATGCTTGAAGTGGAGCGGCAGGGTTTTTCCTGGGAAGAGGAGGAAGGCCTGACTGGAGGCTAGGGATGCTTCCCAAGAGGGATCTCAGACCAGTTTAGGAGAAGAGGGGAGAAATGCAATCTTATCTTCTGCTCAGGAGGTGTTTTAGCTGCTAAACTTTTCTTCTACCTGACGTCAAAATATCAAAGCATATTTTAAGGTCACCAGTATTTGTTCCATGTTTGTGGTTTCACTTCCCAGCGTTGTTTCTAATGTCAATCTGTTGAAAAGAGAAGAGATTCCAGAACCACTGGGAATGCTGGACACAGTTGCAAATAGCTTCAATCAAAATGCGTCTCTCATCAGTGTATGACAGAAAAAAATCTCCAGTGACAGGAGTGTGACAAATGGTCATCGAGATCTCTGTTACAGCTTTTGCAAAATGCTGTGTGCATTTCTCACTGGTGCCTTGCAATCCCCCTGCCACGGTGGTGCTGCAGCACAGCTTCTGAGATTTACTGTTCTTATGTGCTCTTCTGATGGTACTTGGATGTATAGTCATTCTTTAAATGACTTATGTCATCAAGAAAAGTGTTGGTAAGAGGAGTAAAAGGCAGAGGGAGACTTGGTTCATTAGAAATGCAGAGACTTCAAACTCTAATTAAGAACTTGAACCTTGCTTTCATCAATATGGGATTTGTTAAACTCTTACGTGAAAAAAAGAAACAGATTTTCCCTGTGTGTTTGTTTGGATGTAGGTGATAAACTGAAACATTTCCAAATTCCTTTCTACCTTCAAACAAGAGATCCATTTTGTCCCAAGAATAACTGTTGTATGAATATTTCTCTGCTTGAAAACAGCACCATTATTCTATGAAACTGAGAAATACAAGAAAGAAATAAAACCCCAACAGGAAATTGAATTTGCACTTTATTTAATTCACGGTGACAAAGTAGATCATTAAGAATTTTATTAATGAATAGCATTCACTTCTGCAAACTGAGAGCCCACATTCACAGACTCTCCTTCTGTGGTTTTTTTTTCAGTGCTGAAACAGTTTTTACTTAACATCAACATGGAGTTGAACTCTCCCTGACAATGAGGCTATGGAAATCCTAAATAATGCTCAGTAGGATCAAATCCTGCTTTCATTCTCTTTGAAAAATTCTGATCTCTTCATTTTTATCATCACCATTAAAGCCTGGAAGTGACTCAGCTTAAGAATGGTCCTGGTCCCTTGGATCCGTAGGCAGCTGGCTTGCTCTTGAGCAGCCCGGGTTTCCATACCAGACCCTGTAGCTTTGGGAGCTGACAGCAGCCCTGACAGTATCTCCAATCTTTTTGTGCTCCAAGGATGCAAAATAGTAGCTCCAGAGAGTAGCTGAAGACAGAAAAAGCTACTGGGTGGGTGTTTTCCATACAGTGGGAGGTAGAACTGTGTTCCAGCTTATTCCATTCACAAGAGAGGCAGGATGGTTTGTTTGGAATATGAAATTCTTTGATATACAGGCTCTGGGAGAAAGGCTGAGTTCCTCCAGGAGCTTTTGAAGATAATGGTTTTCTTTTTTCATTTAAAGAAAAATGCTGACTTTTTTTGTCTCTGTGTTTGTGGTACCTGAGGGAACAGAAATGCTCCCCAGTGTCTCCTGTTTCAGGGTTTTGGTCATGTAAAACAGAATTTCTTCCATCGCATTGAGCAGGAAGGATCTTGGAGAAATGTTATTCTTCTGTAGAACTATTTCTGCGTGATGGATGTTTCCAGAATACCTCTTGCTTTTTGCCATCTGAAACATGATTTGTATATCACTATTGGCTCCACAAAGTAATTCTTTCAAAGCCATTTTTCCCATCAGTATAGGAAAAAAGCAATAGTTTCATGTTTACAGTTAACTGCCATCATTTAGGTAAAAATTTTTCTTTGATGACTTGTTATGTGCACCACAGCAGTTGCTTAGATCACACATTAGAATGCATTGTACGTATGTAGAGTTCACAGCTGATTTCTCTTCATTGCCTCTGCTGCTTGTGGCATGAATGGTGGTGGGCATATGGTCTTTCTTTTTAATAAAAGACAATCGCAGTTCGTCCCATCTTTTTGTGTTTTTTCTGTCGTGGTCATGAATATGTGTTCTAAGGCAATATGTGTCAGTTTGAGGGGATATATGTCAGAGCCATGACTTCTGCACAGTTGCAAAAAGCAGAAAAAAGAGCTGTTCCAATCCCTTCCTTGTTACACCCCACTTTGTACACCAAGTGTGGGTACAGTCATGTTCGTCCTCTCTGATTTGATCTGTGACTCAAAGTGAAAGCAGCCGGCTGGAACAGCATTTTTCCAGCCATGGATGTTAACAGTCTGGGTGACCCTTGTTTTTCCCATGTAGCTTAAAGCTGTGATTAGTGATAGGAACACATGTGCTAAATTGACTGCAAAAATCTGTTGTAATGTGGGGTTGCCAGGGTTTGTTTCTAATTCTTGCAGATTGGTGTGTGCTTCCTGCTGTGCATATGCCAAAGATGATGAATCTGCTGGGGGCTCACATCATGAGCACTTCTGCTTGGGCCTGAATTCACGGCTTGCCAGTGTGAGAGAATTTAACTCAGACATTCTGGGTTATTTGCAAAATGAATTAGAGATTGGGTAGAAAGAAGACTGCATAAGGAAAAGGGCAGTAGAGGGAGCTTCTTTTTAATAATAGTGATTACTGTCTCTAAAAGACTTGCCAAGTATTTTTAGCCCCCATTTTTGTTGATAGGCTTGAATCCCTGTGGCCATGCATGCAAAGGGGGTAGAGCCTGATAACTGTGAGTGCATGAACCCTTTCCTTCGAAGTTTGTAGTAGTTTTTGCAAACAGTGATCTACCACAGACCTCTGTATATGTTGGAGCTGGGTTTTCAGAATAAGCTAGAAGGGAGGTGGTATTGAAAGTGAGTTTTGATCCTCCCAGTTTATTAGATCCTTGCCTAGGCAGGTAAAGGGGGCCACAATGACCGAATGAGTTCTTCAAAAAGTGACTCTTTGGTCAAATTGGGGATCATAGTAAAGAGCCAGAAAGTTCATACATGCAGCTTCTGAAGCAGACCCAGCAGCATGCTGAGCACCTTCAGCTTGAAGCTGAAAAATAGATATACTCGGATGTTAAAGCTGCAAGGTAAATTATAGACTATAATTTAAATAATTACATAGACACATGAGTAGTCCATAGCTCTTTATGAAATTTAGCAGCTTCTAAAGCAACTTTTAGACATTAAAGCAGAATTCTCAATTTCTACATGATTTAATTGTAAGGATCTTCCTGAAGTAACTTAGAGAAGCAAACCTATTATAAGTAGGCTGAGGTTTTGCCTCTGGACCTCCAGTGGGAAATTACTACATGGTCCTCAACCCAGGAGGGGTCTAAGGTGCTGTGGTATAGAGGTCACCTGTATTTTCTGCCTAACAGGATATTGTACTATTAGTTTGAAAATAATATTTTAAACAAAATGGAGATAAGTAGAATAAAAAGAAGGAATGAAAGAGGGTTTGGTTTTTTTTTTTTTTTTGGAGGTGTACCTAAAAACCAGCTTGGAACATTTTGCAGCATTATAACAGAGCGTTAACAGTAGTTCTTTGTAACTCTCCTCAGTCACTGATAATTGAGTTTTGGCTGCCTGTGGATTTAATGCTACCATGAAATGTAATTTGTTTGCACATGGAATATTATCACTGTTCTATGCAGAAATGTGAAACCGGAAAAATGCTGGTACTGATTCTGCTTTCCTCCTAAGCTGCATTTTAGTACTGTTTGCCGTTGTTCTGTTAATTATTGTTACAGCAGCCGTCATTAGACCTCCGGGCCTGGGCAAGAGACAAAGAAAATTTGCAATCCCTGCCCCAAATACCTTGCAGTTTTAATTTTTAAGGCAGGTAGCTAAAAGGATATTAGCCCATTTTAGCAAGGGCAAGAATGGATGTTGAGCACAGTACTGTGCTCGGGACTTGTGGCAGAAAGGTGAATTGAACCCAGTCCACCGATAATCTTTCTGTATTTTAATTTTTCGTATTTTAATTTTTCAAGGACTGTGTAACTGCAGGGACCTAATGTGCTGCTTATTTACTTTTCCTTAATAATCAGAATCTCTGATATTCAATATTTCTGATATTCAATCTGAATGTACTTGAATCTTATGAAGGGGGATGAGGTGGACTTGCTTGCAGAGTTAACGTGCTAGACTGCTGTGAAGAGTGGCTTCTGTTACTGAATTACACAGATACAGCAATATACAGAGGAGCAGGAGGAGTGGCTGAAACCAAAGTGCCTGGGAGCAGCTGGGTATAAATTTTTGGTGATACAGGGGAACACTAAATAGGTAGTTTCAAGTTCTTTGTTCAATCCAAGCTAAAGGCACAGTGTGAAATTGAATCTCCCATCTCCCATGGCACTTTCTCTTCATGGGGTTTGGCTGTTACAGGTAGGATTGCTTTCTGTCTCTGTGTTTACCAGAAGTGCCAATGCAGGACTCTGAATATTCTCTCAAAGCAAAACAGGCACCTGGTTGTGATGTGTTGTGGTTTGGGTGAATAGGCATTTTACAGTGAAAAACTGCCAAGTCACAGAAGTCCTTGATGGGCTCTTCACACTTTTACTGATACAATTGAGCAGCTAACATCCTTAGTAGTGGTATTTTTCTAATCTGTCTGTTTGGGGTTTTTTTGCTTCCAGTGTGTGGCTGTGACCTGGCACAAGGAGGCTTTTTCATTAAGAATGGAGAATATCTCTGCACCTTGGACTACCAGCGCATGTACGGCACCCGCTGCAATGGCTGTGGGGAGTTCGTGGAAGGTGAAGTAGTGACAGCCCTGGGAAAAACTTACCATCCAAGCTGCTTTGCCTGCACTGTTTGCAAGTAAGTCATCCCTTCAGAAAACATGGTGGGAATGCAGTTCAAGGAAAACATGAAGAAAGGTATCACCATGAGACATAAGTCTCAAGACATATTTCTCTTGAGGATGCATTTGGTTATAAAAGATCTGCTGCAGGTCTGACTTGAAGAGTCTTGAAAATGCCGCTCATTTATTTGGGGGACACAGCTTTTGTATTACATGTAGTTCCCTGTTCTCAGAAAGTTACTTTCATAGCTGAAAGAATTAAGTGTGAGGCTTGCACATTGAGATAATGGACATGAGTTGAATTGAGGTGATCAGCCCAGCTTGGTGGGAGAAAGGAAGTAAAGCGACATTCTGGATGCTACATTTGGGCTCTGAGGACAGTGAAACAATCATGTAAGAGCATGTGGCTTTGGGACTACTGGGATTACCCCTCTTCCCAAATGCTCTTTCTTGCCCCCAGTAAGAGAACCAGTCTTCAGTTCCACAGCAAGTAAAAAGAAGTTAGCTAAGGCTCTGTGGATGGGAGATAGGTGGCATAAACTCCTATCTCTGATGAGTAATTGAAGTACTTTGTCCTTTAGCCTGGAACATTTTGCAATCCCTTTTCTATTGAAAGCATTTTGATTGTTTTCTGTTTTTAAATAGTGTGTGAATTTACTGCATGTTGGTAATCATATAATGTGTATGTTGCAGTTTTATTTCCCAGGGACAGTGTGAAACATGACATCAATTTTCTGTACATTGACTTGCATCAATCTTTTTATGTTGAATGAACAAAAGATGAGTCATTGGAATAGATTAATGAAATTCAGTATTGCTGCTGGTTTATTTTTGGCCCACTTAGAGATGGCAGTGGAAAGGAAACAACGCCTGAAACATTTTGTTGAAATCAGCAGTTGTTCATTTGCTCAGCAGTTTTGGAGTGAGGTGGGGTGTAGCAGGGGTCTGCGCTTAGCAGCTAACACTCCTTATTAAAGATCTGGAGTTATAAAATATTGCTTATCCTCTGCTTTAGGCACCAAATAAGAGTTAACAGCAATGTCAACTTCTGCCTAACACACATTCTTAACATTTATGAGCGACTAGCTCCACATTCCTTCACCAGCCTCAAGAAGAGTTCTGATTCTTTGAGTTCTCTTCTATATCCTGTACTATCCACAATATCACGCTGAGACCATCATAAACATAGCTGTTGTGTCTTAGCAGATTTCACTGTCTCTACTATTCAGATAAAACATGTTTGATAATCTTCTTTAAATGAAAATACAAGGCAAGTCTAACCTCTGCTCTGCTTGCATCCATGAATTGGATTTCTTCCAGTGCCTGGCTTTGCCAAGGCCACATTGCAGAAACTATTTGGCCTGAGTTTCTGTAAAATATTGATTGCGCTGGAGGAAGGCAGAAAACTCAAGGTATGGGGAACAGAGGAAAATTTCTGGCATAACCTTTGCAAAAATACATTTTTCTCTTTAACTTTCCAGGCGTCCATTTCCACCAGGAGATCGAGTTACCTTTAATGGAAGGGACTGCCTCTGTCAGATGTGTGCTCAGCCGATGTCCTCCAGCCCAAGAGAACTGTCTGCCTCAAGCAGTAAGTTGCCATCTCATTTCTGAAGCCTCTCCCTTTTCCAGGCTCACCAACATTTGATTGAAACTAACATAATGCAGTCTTCTGGTGTTTTTATTTTTATTCACATTTAGAAGAGTGAGCTGTCTCTGGGAGTTTCTTTGGTTCTTTTTTTCTTCATTAAAATGACTGTTACTACAGGTGGGAAGAGACGCTTAGGCATTTCAATGTGAAAAAATGACTCCTCCTCAATGATTGGATTTTTTTATAGGGGTTTTTTTTTTTTTAATTTTGCTTTGGTAGGCACTGGAAAAGTATCTAATTGGTAAAATCTGATGTTTCAGAGTCGATAGATTCCATTTCTGTAATGTATAATTGTGCAGGTTTAAGTACTCAAAAGAGGATGAAATCAGATGAAATTAATTTTCTTCTACTATTTAAGAATTCAAATAAATTGTCCTTTTTGAGGAGTATTCCCCACATTATGCTTCCAGTAGACTGATGCCACAATGATACTGTGATCAGAACCTCAGGAAACCATTACAAAAGACACAGAAAGCAAGTTAAAGGGAAAGAGAGAGAATAAAGAAACTTTGGGAGGGAAATTAAGTTGGCTTGCTGTTGGGTTTTAACACTTTTAAAAGGTAATTTGTAAATTACTGATATTAATCTCTGCCTCTGGTAGTTAATTTTTTTTAATCTTTGGGGGTTTCTTTCTCTGACTGCTGGATTGTACTCAGCACTCCCCCAGTGTAGTTTTACAAATCAAAATGGCTACAGCTTTCCTTGTGACAGCGGGTAGTTTTCCTTCAGGGAGACACTGTGTATTTTGTCCTGGTACTTGGCTTTGGGATCCTGGGATTATGAAGTGCTGTGGAAAGGCAAAGATGGATAATGTCTGTGCTCAGCAGCTGAGTCAAGTGAATCTCAGGTTATCTGATTTGCCTGAGAACATGTAATCAAACTCTTGGACAAAGGGGAAATGAGAGACTTTTTTTGTTATTGTGCCTCTCTGTCTGGGAAGTGCTGCTTTTCCACTATAATTGTAGATTTGCAGCTGAAAATGCACAGGCTTCATCAGTTAAGGAAGAATTTAGGAACCTGAAAAAAGCCTTACAAGACTTAAAAAGCAACATAAAAATTTATGAAGGACTTCAAGCACCCAGAGAATCCTTCTGAGACAGAGGAATGATGTGGAAATTTATATTTAGGGGACATAATTGGCAAGGAGCTGCAAGACATGGGGACCTTGGACAGTACTGACATTCTTTTTCTAAGCATGCTAGAGCATAGAAGAATCTGGATCTGGCTCTCTGAAGGTGGCACACCTGTCCAGCAGTGTGGCACTTGCCACATGCCTGACTCCAGGTGCCAAAATGTCCCAACAAAATGACAGATTAAACTTATCTGATACTTAGCAAGCCAAAGAGCTGGGTAGTCACTTCCCCACAGCCATGGTCTCTGTTGGAATTGCTTCTTGGCTTCCACACCGAAGCCATAGGTAGCAAGGAGTATAAAGCAACATTTCCTGTGACTTGTGATGAGATGTATTGGATTTTAAAGTCATAATTGGGTCCTACTGACAAATTGCTTTACCATTACACACAGCAAGAGAGCTCCTGCTCTCAACAGCTTAGAGTGCACTACTTCAAAATCTGTATTTTGATTTGTGCATCTTGTTCTTTTATGGACATGGTGCATCTTGTTCTTTTATGGACAAAGACTTGTAGAAATGTATAGTATAGAATTTTAGTCATTTAGTCATTTAGGTCATTTTGTCTCTCCAAAACCGACAAATAAAAATGAGAAAAGTTTATGTTTATAAGTTCAGAACTAATCAATAAAAAAAATATCAATGAAGCATCCTCTGTCTTCAAAGATACGCCACTTGCTGCTTTAGCTTTGTGCAAAACTTGACTTAGATACAGAAAAGTCTTTCTTGCTGGCACCAAAGAGTTAATTTTAATTAGTGTAAAGTGTTTCAGATTACTTCCAGGTTTCTCCTGCTGGCTAATATACACATAATTTTATTTTTCCAACTGCTTTGCCATTTTTGAAAGGATGTTTTTTAAATACAAGTTATTTTAGGAGAGGCTCTGATTCACACTATGCATCTATTTTATATCCTGTATTGTTGTCAGCTTCCCCTGATCACTTTCAAGTAGGTCACTAGAGGAGACTTTCCTGAAAACAAAGTTTGAGGGAATTCAGTAGACTACAAATATATCAGGTTTGATTGGTTTGTGTAATGTAAAAGGAAGCCTTCTCTCCTAGAATGTCTGCATTAATGCTGGCATGCCATTTTCTGGTGTCTGTTACTTCACGCAAATGAAAACTTCCTGACAGCTTTGCTTGGATGATTTCAAGGAAAATCAAATGCCTCCAAGTACAGGGGTTACATCTCGAATAACATGAACCTGAATATTGTTACACTCTATTGTAGTGCACACCAGTGAAAATCAGATGGGAAAATACTAAATAATTCATTTTCCTTTTTTTGTTTAGGATTAGTTTGGTCCATAGTACTTATTTACCTTATTTATATTAATAATATATTTCTTTCATTGCATATGTGTTACCTGGAATTATAGCTATTTTCTTGAAGAACCAATTCAGTGACTCTATTTTTATTCTAAATTTTTAAAACAGTCTCCTTCAGTATTCAGCTGCTGTAGAGTTATCATAATTTATAATTTAATCAATCCTATTCCTTGGCTACTGCTAGAAATCCACGGTACACTAACTTTGGGGTCTTCCTTCATTCAGCAGGAAATCTAATACCAAATACCTGTAAATAACTTTGCAGACAAATGAAATGAGTGGTGTTTGGTTTTGTTATTGTTTTATTTCCTATGACAGCTTGATAAATGGCATGTGAACTATAAAGCAAAGTGACTGGGACAGATGTAGAGCAGCACAGAAACAGGGGCCAAGTAGATAACACCGACTGAAAGTGTGGTGTTGATGCCTTAGATAGTTCAGGGTTTTCAAGATTCTGCCAAAGACATGAAGTTTTTTTCTTTGGGGCCCAATAAAGGAGTAATGCAATAATGTATCCCAGTAATTGCTCTTTATGTTTTAAACAGTGGCCAGGTTTTGTATTCAGCATCATGATTGCCTGGTTTGTATTGTCTTAAGCTTTTTCTACTTGCTGTTGTGTTCTGGCTGCTGGTAACACACTGTGTTTAAGGTCCACGTTGTCTCTCCAGAAAAGCAGTTGTGCAGGCACCCATTATTTCTAAATTTTGGGCAAAACTCCAACTGTGCAGTTGCATAGTTGTATAAAATGCCCTCCATTAGGGCATTTTGTCAGTGAATTCTCCCCAAAGCAGCTGGTAAATGAACTGATGCAGACTTCAAATATAAAAATCTCTAGTTTAGTCAGACCTTCATTTTAAAAAAGTACCACACTGTCTTGCATTTCTTCTTGAACGCACAAGAGGTGCTGTGAAAAGTCCAGCTGAGAGCAGAGCGGCTGTACAGAGATCTCCCCACTTGGGACAGGCACAGGAGGTGGTGCCAGCAGGCTGTGGAACTCGAGCCAGCACTCTTCTGGCTCAGGCATCATCTTTGAAATTCAGAAGAGACTACATGTCTTTGGATATAGTTTAGTCCCTCTGCCTCAAGCAGAGATTTTTTTCCTTGGGTAATTCACTATTTCCATGCAAAAGCACTTCAGTAATAAGAATGTTACACCATTTTCTACCTGAGGTTGAGCCCTTTCTCTGTTGGTTCCTTATCTGGGTGCTGGTCTGGAAGTTTTAGTTATTTCTGATTACTTTTTTGCTGGAAGGTTGGATCCTTTTAGTGAGGTACGTGAACTAGTTAAGAAATTGCATTTCAAGTGAAAAGTGGGTTTTCTGGGACACACCTCGCTATCCAAAGAAACTGAAGCATTACAATAACCTAACAGGGGTTTTCATTTTGAAAAATTCATCTTCTGAAATGATGACAGAGACTTTCACCATTGTTTCTTTTCAGTGAAATAGATACTTGTGTCCTATAAATGCTGAGGTACCCAGGGGTGATACAGTTTGGAAAGAAGCAGAGGGAAGATATTTCAACTTCCCTTTCTTTGTAACAGTCTCTCCTGTGAGTTAAGAGCATTACAGTACAGCCACTACGTGGACCAGGGTTTTCAAACTGACCAACAAAGTGTTCCATGTGCATGAATAATCCTTGGTGCAGCTGTTCCCCAGCCCGCCGGCATCCACGTGGAGTTTTCACATCGTGTTTTGTGTGCTTGTCCTTGTCTGTTTTGCACATTATGTTCTGGCTCAAAGAATGTCAGTTCTGTGGGACAAATGCTTTCATGCCTATCAGCACAGAGTCTAACAGGGCTGGATTTTGCCTCACAACTGGGGATCTTTGCTCTATTGTGATATAAATAATAAGCTTAGTGCTTAATGAACTTGTGGGAGAAAGATATCTCTGTTAATTATTCAATAGCCTTATCTCTTTGAAAAAGATGCAGGCGGTAAATATTTGAAATTTCCAACAAGGTTCTGGTAATACTGCAGTAAAGCAGAGCCAAAGTAACCATGCCTGCTGAAGGAGGAGGAGGTGGGAAGGAAAAAATAGGAGTCATCTTTTGCCTCCCTGCCCAGAAAGTGGCAGGAAAGTGAGGTTGTATTTGAAACAACAGAGCATCAAAATGGAGAAGAAGCAAATTTACTTTGCAGTCCTCTTTTAAAGGCTGTCTAATTCTTAATGCAGTCCTATAAGTCAGGACATAACTGTCCTTTCATTAGATAAAAATACAGGTGATTGCTGCCAGTATTCAGAAATACAGAGCTGATGTATAAGCATCACAAAGTTCTCCATTAGAAATTAGCTAAAATGGATGCAAAATTCATTTTAATCATAGTTCTTGGGAAAAGTCTGCAGCTTGGATTTGTAACTGTTCATCCACATTTGACTCATTTTACATTATTTTGTTCTTTACATTTTTCTTTCGGAGCTCTCTGAAAACTCCTTCAATTCCATAGGGAATTTAAAAGTGAAGGGGAAAGTTGGCTGGCAGTTGGTAAGCAAGATATCTGCTGTGATTTTTGGCTTTAAAGGGTGCTGAGCAACGTCCAACGCATGATTTTGAGCTTATTCTTAGGAAATATTCTCCAATTTCCCAGTGTGTCAAAGCTACACAGGTACTTGGCACTGATGGAGATGGGCCTTGTGTGTGAGACACTGAGTTTGTCTTAAGGAAATGTTCACCCACAATATCCATAACTTCAGTGAATGCCCTGGGGAACTTAGAGAGGCTCAACAGTTTTGGTTGTGAACATGCATTTTTAAATTTTTAAAATTTTGAGCCTTAAGGTTTTAATATTTTTTGTGTGCTGTAAAACTAAGATTTTCTCATTTCATTCTTGGCTTGTCTGCTTGCATAAGCAGAAACACTCCCATATCTCTGTGGCATTCAAGCCTGTGTTTAGCTACTGAAGATTCAGTTCAGGGTTTTGAGAACTTGACAGAAGGGGCTCACGAAGTCCTATCTCTCTTCTTTTTTCTTAATTTAACATAGAATAAAGGCGTACCGTGGACATCACTGCTGATTGATTTCAAACACTGTGATTTAAATCATTGATTTTAATCATGGTTTGCTCAATAACCCAGGAAACCTTGATTAGAATGAGTGATTGTAACCTTGGTTTACATTTAGATTTTTAATTATAAAATACTAATTGATAAACGTGAGGATACTTCATATCTGTACGCATCTACTTAAACTAATATAGCTCTGCATAAAGTCATCATATTATTTAACATCTATATTTTTCCCTAACAACTATTTTTTCTAATGAGTTGTCAAACTCTATTTGAATGAAAGTTGAGATTTTATTTAGAATGCATAAAGCATCTGTGGATACTTTTTACTTTCAGAAATATGCTAGACACATAAGGAATGTAAATGCATTAAAATATATTTTTATTTTGGAATTTATATTTTTCAAGAGTCTGTAGCTTATAAAAGTATTTACTTTGGATCACCATGTCTTTAAAAATTTTAAAAGTGGCACATCTTATCACACCTACTTTTGATCATAGATGGGAAAAGGAAAGCAAGTTTATTCCCTGTGTTTTCAGATCCCATGATTTAATTAAAACTTTAAATTCTGATTTTAAATGAAATCCTTTATTTTTTAAATGTCGCTATTTAATTCTCCATTTCTTTAGTCTGAATTTGATTGTAATAACCTTGCAGGGCAGCTACGTTTATGACTTAATATATTGAGAATACAGTGGGTCTAAAATTTTACCCTACCCCCCCTTTTTAAGAATAGAAGAAGCAAATCAACGTTCATGACATGATAAAAGTTCAAAGAAATTATGCAAACCCAAGTAGAGTTCCTTTCTGGCAAAAGCCATTAGACTGTGCCTAAGAATATGCAATTCTTCCAATGACACTGGCCCATTTGTATCATTGTTTCAAGATGATTTATTCTTTTGAAGAATGCTTGCAGTTTTTGAGGCATTTTCATAATTTGAATTACTTTCTAGGATTAATTTTAGTCCTCACTTTATGTCCTCACTGATAAAAATGGGTAAATTACTCAAGCAGCTTCTATTTGCTCAGCTATTTCCTGTTTTACAAGGACTGGTATTTTAATGTTGCTTTATAAATTGCCTTAGATCCTTCTCTAGAGGTGTAGAAGCTTTGTTAGAAACTTAACTTCTGGGTGATAGAGACAGAGCAGCAACTGTATTTAAAATGCAGTTGTGGCAGGGCAGGAAGCTTCTGATTTATGAGTTTTCTATCAGAAAATTCCTTTTAAAAAATAACTGTTCTTCAGGAAGGTGTTCGCAGTCCAGTTTCCCCATTTCTTTGGGATACTTCTGTGTTACAGTAATTGGACAGAAACATTGTGAATGGACTGGACAAGTGTACTAAATATGTATTGGTTCTTATTTGCTTGAGTGTAACCCCATCTTGAACTTGGAAATCAAAACATGTCCATCTCCTTAGCTTTTACTGGAGGAGTGCTACCCAAAAGCTGATTCCGAAGGAAGTTCTGGGGGAGGTGCAAGGAATTCCTCAGTAAATGGGTGTTGCGTGAGGAGGCATCACTGGCTTGGAAAACACAACTATAGAGGAGGTCCCCAGGGACAGGAGTATCTGGGAATTGTCATGTTCAGAAAGCCTGCCAGGTAGTTAAGTCAGGAATCAGAGGTCACTTCAAAAGAATGTGAAAAGTGAATTAGCTGTTAGCTAGGCCTTAGTTTGCCATATGTTATCTGGGCACAAAAACCTCCTAAAAGTTGTCATAAGTTTTAATTCCTATTTTGGGGAGGTTTTACCCTGTTGGAATTGCTTGTTTTCCAAGAGTAACAGTTGAAAATTATCCAAAATAGTCTGAAAATGAAGAGACACAATGTGCCATCCATGAGCTGGGTATTAAACAATGAAGCTCTGAACTAACAGTGCAATTCCCCTGGTGGTGCTGTGAGTGGCAACTGTGACTTTGAATTCAGCTGGAACTACCTGAGTACTGAAATGTGGTAAAAGAAATGGCAGGATAAAAGACTGACCTCAGCTTAGATGTACCTGGCCCTGGTTTATCCTTCAGAGTATTTTTACAGGTGGGACTCTGGGGGTGCTGGGATGGGAAGAAACCCAAAATCTTTGTCTATCTTTTATAAGACAATTAAAAACTCTTCTCTTACATAGTATGTAGTACATTTGCTCTTTCTTCCTCCTCCTGTTTCATTCACTCTCTTGTTCTCAGTTCAGACACCTGTATGAAAGAGTGGGTTGAAGAAGGGACTGGGATTGATGTAATGGAAAAAGGTTAACTTGGTGATAGGATTTTTGCAGGGACAGTCTGCAGGAGTAAGGTGTCAGAAGGTCATTTGGTTTGGTCTCCTTTGGGAATAAGATGTAGAAAGATGTGGAAATAAGGAATTGCCTTTCTCTGTTAAAGACTTAACACAAATCAATACAGACCAAACTGGAGTTGGAGAAGAGCATCCATCCTTCCGAATCACTTTAAATTAAATCAGGTGACGAAAGAGCAATTTACAGTAATCACAGAATAATTCAGGTTGGAAAAGATCTCTGAGATCATAGAGTCCAGCCTATGCCCCAACACCACTGTGTCAACCGCACCACAGCACTGAGGGCCACGTCCAGGCTTTCCTTAAACAGCTCCAGGGACGGTGACTCCACCACCTCCCCGGGCAGCCCATTCCCATGTCTAATCACCCTTTCTCCAAGGAAATTCTTCCTCATGTCCAACTCCCCTGGTGGAGTTTAGATCATGAATAAAGATATTAAACTGGGCCCCAGTTTATAAGACTGGGCCCCACACTGGTCCCTGAGGAACACCACTAGTGACTGGTCTAATGATACATCCAAGATGTACAATAACCTGTTTCTTAACAAGGCAAGTCAGTTTTGGGCACTCAGATGGTTACAGGAACTTGTGCTGCAAGTAAAGATGGCCAGTTCATGCCACTGTGATTTCTTTCCCTATTTAATCAACTAAAATAGTTTTATTTTCTTTAACTATTTGTTTTGAAAATATCTGTTTTTCCCAACTTGCCATTTATAATAAACTGCCAAAGCTATACTGCACTTCCCATGGGAAATTTATTTCCCTCCATTGTATGCGCCCAGCCTCTTATTGTTAGATTTTGGGAGTACAAGGCTGCCTGTGTGGGTTTGTTTTGCCTTCAGCAAAAGGGCAATAGCGAATTTGTTCTGACAAACGTTTCCCATCCTTGCAGTGGCAAAGAGAAGGGGTTTGGCAGCAGATTTCTTGAGTTACATGCTCAGATTTAAATCCTGCATGTAAATAAAATTCCCGATATTGTATGTGCTTCTCTAACTTCCAGAACTTATCACGGTCCCAATGACCAAATGGTTATGCTTTAAACTTTGAAAGCATTTGTCATGCTGTGAACATAGTGAGTTTGTATTTTTAGCTTTGACAGAAATATCTTGAAGATCTGGAAAAGCCTGCATGATATCATCAAACCTTTCAATTTTAAAGCAAGGCTTTAGAAGGCGTTGCCTGATCTGTGGTTAAAGGGTGACTGAAAAAAACCTCTGGTCTCCCCACCTCTATGAGAAATTGTAATTGCACAACCTTCAAATTGCCACAGAAGAATTACTGGGATATAAGTTGTTTTTCAAGGTGACTAAGAGCTATTTATACTTAGAGATTTCTTGACCTTGACTCCAGTGATAATATTTGCCTCTTTCATCGCTTCCAAATCACTTGCTCTTTAGGTCCAGCTATGTTTGACAATGTATTTCTTTGTAATTCCAATGAAAACTTGTTGTTTCTTTTAAGTATTAAAATAATAACAAAAATCCCCCCCCCCCCCNTTGTAAAACTCACGTATCAATGTTTTATAAGGAGGGGAAGTAGTTACAAAAGGAGTGTAATAAGAGTACAAATACCTGTGAGTCGTGGGGGTTGTGGCAGCCTCAGACTTTATCTATTAGATATGTGTTTCTGATGGCCATCAGGACTGAAATGAACTCTTTGGTGACTTAATTATTCATCGTTAAATCAGACTGCTATTAGCTTTGTTCACAGAGCTAACCCTGCATGGAGCAGAGCTGGTGTAATCATTCACATGACTTTGCATAACCCTGTTTATTAGGACAAAAGTACGTAGAGATGGTTTCTCTTTCATAAATCATATGGGATGAGCAGAGAATGTGGGATAAAGGTATATATGGTATTAAATTTTCAGAGCAATCCAAATGGGAGTGAGTAAAGTTGTACTCTGTGTGCTGAGGGTTAATCCAGCTCTGTCAGCCCTGAGCTCACCTGTGCACTATTGGCTGAGAGCAGGGGAGGGAGGCAAAGGCAGAAAATCCACTGTTTAATTTAGACAGTGACAAGTGGCTTGCTGTGCAGGATGCTTCACTCCTGGATGTCTGGGGTGATGCAGATGCTAAAAAGGGAAACACATTTTCTCATATCTTTACAAGCAAGGTGACACGGGTGGCAGCTCAGCCTGAACTGTGTCTTTTAGTGGGGCTGCTAAACGTGGCTGGAGAGTGGAAGTCTAAATCATATATTGTATTATAGTGCCATGCCCTGTCCCCCCACTTTTCCATGCTTTTGGGCTGGCTGACTCCACATCACAGTCCTTTTGTCCAGGCATTTTCTTTTGTACCCAGACATGTCAAATATGACATATATCTAAGTGCATAGGGGAACTGTACTGCTCACTCTGCATTTTAACCAGCACACTGCACTGTCGGCCTCCTCTTTGTTATCTTGGCACTGCTGAATGTGTGATGTGCAAGGAATGGTAGTAAGGAAGAACCCGGGTTATATGGCAAAAAGAAAATGCAAGAAAGCTCAAGTTCAAGGGGTGCAGTCTGCTAGACCCAGGTATGAAGCCAGAGAGAAGCATGGTGACAATCATTGTACACAAATTTGGGAAGGATTTTCATATTTTTCAGTCTGCTCTGGCATATGGTTGTGGACCACTATTCTTACCTCACAGCCCTTTTATTTGCAGCATGTGCTGGTTATAGGTTAGACAGATACAGATTGTGCTTACTGTGATACTGAGATCCTGCCTGCATATGCTGATGACATTCAGCCAAAGGCTTAAATGTGCCTCATGCAGGCCTGAGATCATAATGGCTTTTATTTGTAGAATTTGGATGAACAAATGGTCTTTTCTTAGCCCAGCCCTATTCACTTTCTATTTTAGGAGATAATGATAATTGCTAGCTTTTCATGTATATACCCAACAGTTTTGCCAGAATTAAAATCAGGTTTATTTAAAAGCCATCTCAGCCTAACACAACAGTACTGGGCTATTAGTTTACTTTGATTCTAGAGAGACAATATGTCTGTTGTATTTGCAGAATGGAAATTATGTTAATTTCCTTTTGCAAGACACCTCAAGGAACCCAGAAGGAGTGCAGATGTCATTGGTGCTATAGAACAACGAAAGGATGTTGCCAACCCCTTGTATTAAACAGGAGCACAATAGTAAGTCTGGTGCTCAGACTTACTGTGACTTTGGCTTACAGAGAAGCTATTAAACAGTCAGAGGTACTTCATGGATCCCTATTCCCCCATGTATCTGGTTTTGGCATCACTAAAGATAAAGATGCTGGACTAGGTAGACCTTTTGTGTAAGGCAGTTTCTCTACTGCCACTGCCTCAGAAATTGTTTTAAAAATCTCTTTATTGATTCAATTTCTGAGAAATTTCATCTTCACAGAAGTTTCCCAGATAAAAATGAAAAAAGCACGGAAAATATAGAAGGTTTTTTGAGGGAAAATATAGCAGGGAATGTGTCACAGCGTGGCAGGCCCCAGGTCAGGGCTGTGGAAGCTGGCAGTAGTGCTAGGGAGATGAGAAATGGTGCTGTTCTAAAACTGCTGTGCAGCACACACTGGGACTGGGGGGAGGATCTCATTTGTTCTCGGTCAAAGTCATGTTGCATGGTTTCAGATTTAGCATAAGAAGCTGAGGGCTGGAAGGGACCTCAAGAGATGATGTCTTGCCAAACCAAAGGCAAGCTCAGCATGCCAAAGCCACCCTGACACGTGTCTGTCCCTTCCTCAGCCCTATGCTGGAAATTCCAGAGCCTCCCTTGGTGACCTGTTCCAGCCTTTGCTGTCATCACAGACTGGCATGGAGCCTTCAGCTGCCATGGCAGAGCAGAGGGATACATTACATGGTGTCACTCCTTGTCATTTCATGATTTCAGCTTGTAACGTATGTCCTCTAGAGCAAAGTCCTGGTATTAGGACATCTCAGGGCTGCTTTTCAAGTCCAAGTTGTGTCAACAGTCTGTGACTCGCATTTTGTCACAAGATACCAGGGTGCTTAGTCCCACTCCCCTCCTTTTTTAAGGGATTTGAGAAGAACGATGCTGATAGAAAGAGGGACATACAAATGGGGGATTCCTGGATAGCAAGAACGTGCAGTATATATTTGGGGTCCTTTTGGCCCATTATCCAACAAACAAAAGTCATGCCCTTTAGTCAAAAGGCCTGACTCTGCTCTCATTATCAGTTGTGATAATACACTTGGACTTGCCCTTTTGCAAGGCATGGTGTTGCCTGGCCTTAAACCCATGAGGAGATGAAGGTTTTCAGGCTGTACCTGTTCAGTCAGCTTGAGCGTTGTAGCCAGGGTCATCTTTTCCCTGCTGCCTGCGCTGTAACAGCTCAGATCACTCCGTTCTGTTTATCTCAGTTTGTTGTTATTTTTTGATGTTTCAGGCATTCACCAAAGGAACACTGAGTCTGGGGATAATAAAATCTGGAAAATCCTTTGTTCCAGGCCGTGTCCTCTGTGGCTTCCATGTGTGCCTCAGCTGATGGGCATTCCCTTTCCACTTCACTGGGCTTCCAGGCCCTCCCCTCCCTCAGTGCTTCTGTCCCCTGAGGCTGGGTACAGAAGCACAACCCTTGCAGTTCAGTGCTGTCTGCCACATCAGTCTCTTCAGATCTTACCCTGGGCTGGATTGCCCCTTAACAGGAAATCTTTTTGAGTATTTTATGTTTGAAGGGAGAGGAATGGAAGCTTGGGGCTGAGCCTAGAGATTTCTGATGTAACATGAGATATTGTGGCACCCCCTGGGACAGAGTGCTCCTGGCTTCTGGTTTCCATTCCGGCATCAGAGTCCTCCAGGTTTGCAGTGAAAAGTGAGTGTTGCCTACCAGGGAAGTAGCAAAATTCCTCTTGCCGATTAGAGAGCAGAAGTCCAGCTTCGCACACCTGCGGGTGGGAGACAACAAGCCCTGTGTGCAGGCCTGAGCAGGGGCCCGGCGCTGTGGCTGTCCCCGCAGAAGGCCCCGTGCCACAGGCGGGGCTCTGCTGCCGCCCGCCGGGCACGCGCAGCGCCTGGCGCGGCTCGCTCGGCCTCGCTCAGCCCCGTGCAAGCGCTCAGCGTCCTGATAAAAGCAAAACGCCAAACACCGGTTGCTGCGGAAGACAGGAGCTTTCTGCAGTGAGGATTTTTTTGTAGCTTGTCCCTAACAAAATCTGAAGTTTTTACAGAGCTTGCCAGGCGGTCTTTGAATCATAAACAGCTTGAAAAACAGGAGAAATACTTTCCCTCTTCTGCTGGGCACGTCTGAAATGACAAAGATTGAGTCCTTATACAGGACCCAGGAAGGCTTTAAGGAAAGGAAGATGCACCTTTGCACTGCTGTGTAGTTCATCCCTTTGGCTACCAAGTGTTGTGATGGGTGAGCAGTTAATGAAGGTTAATGAACCAAGTAGCTAACAACAAATGCATCTGTTTGTTTGCTTGTTTGCAGATTGTGCTGGCTGTGGAAGAGACATAAAAAATGGACAAGCATTGCTAGCCCTGGATAAGCAGTGGCACCTGGGGTGCTTTAAGTGCAAGGCCTGTGGGAAGGTCCTAACCGGGGAATACATCAGCAAGTGAGTAACCTCTGCTTCTCTTCTGAACTCGTGGCACAGTTTTAGCTGCTAGCAGAGAAGAGCTTGCAGCAAAATTCACAGCTGGAAGTCCTGTTTCGACCACCTTTTCATATATACCAAAATCTTTGTCCTCAGTGAGAGCTGAGCTGGGAAAGTGAACTGCAAAGTGCAACTGAAAGGTGATGTTTAATGATACCAGACTATATTTAAAACCAGTCTGAAAGGGGTATAAGTCCGTGTTCCCATAGAGAATTAGGTGGATTGTTGCATATGTTTTCTGTAGTAGCCAGATAAAGCATTGTGTCATTTTGCTTTCCAACATGTGATTTTGAGGGAAAAAAAAGTAGGAATTTGTCCATTTCTTACCTTTGCTAGATAATAGAGTAAATGTGATGATGTGATTGACCTGACACTGTATTTCTCATCTCCATATAAGAAACTAATGAAGAGGGTTTTGAGCGGAAAAAAGTGTAGAGGAAGAGAATATGGAAATGAAAAAAGAGAGGAAATGAGGATACAGTCTCTTTTTCCCCCTTCAAGCATATAGCAAAGAGAAAAAATAGGGAAAAAAATGTATGTTTCACAAAGCTGTCATTCGGGTGTGTATAATATTTTTAAGAATATAATACAAGCATCTGTAATTTCTCAAGAAAAAATCTGGTGGCTGAGAAAGGCTCCTAGGCTGACTAGTGTTTCCACTTTTACTGTATGTTCCTTGTTCATACGAAAAAACTACATTATCTTACACTTAAAAGTAACTGCTTATAGTCTTGCAGACTACCAGAGGTTTTTTTTCTGAAGTGAACAAAAACTGTCTGCCTGTGATAGACTGTGATCTTCTCTCCTCCCCAGAGACAGTTACACTGATTCCCTGGAACTGCACCACCTGTTGGTGTAGAGAGTCTGCTCTAAACAAGGAGGTTTACGTCAGTGGTTTGAACTGGATGCCTTTTCTTGATGGGAATTTAAGGAATAATTCTAAGAGGCATTAGTGAGAATACGATTTTTGTTTCTTGTACTACAAAGTGTTTCCCTTGAACTCTCCCCATTTACCTTTGTCTGTGTGTAGGAGTTCCAGACTGAAGACAAAGGGAGTAACTCATGCTGTAACCTGTTTAATAAGAAGTGGTTTGTAATTTGTGAATTTTCTTTTTCAGAGATGGTGCTCCTTACTGTGAAAAGGACTACCAAGTTCTTTTTGGAGTCAAGTGTGAAGCATGTCACCAGTTCATTACTGGGAAAGTCCTAGAGGTAGGTGTTGTGTAAACTAGAGTTTATGAAGAATTGAGCCATGTCCCATTATGTCCTCATGTAACTGCAGAGAATACAAAAATTCTCATAGAAAGGCTTCCTGCTGATTTTAGAACAAAGTTCCTGATTTTCTGAATTATTTTCAGTGTTTTAGTTTTGCAGTCATCAGGACAACTATGTGATATAGAACTAATTGGACTAGTTTCTATGGATCTGTGGTTTCTATTTTTCTCTTTTCATGGTGATCTGCAAAGCTTGTTGCACTGCTTATTCTGTGTCAGATTTGATATATTTGCAGAAGTAATTTGAGTCCTGGAATCACCTTTGGCAACCATAAGTTTGCCAAAACTTACCACATGAGATTTACACACGATCTGAATGATGCTGAGAAGATGGGAGGGAGAGATGTGCTGGAGAGGTAGACTATGTGTTCAGAAATAAGGAGGCAGAAACCATCTGAATAATCTCCTTTGCTGACTCTTACCTGGAGTCCTCATTGTTCTCATTGAAACCAGTGAAATCTTTTTAGAGATGTCAGTACCAACCTCCATCTCTCATGGCTGTGGTAAGTCCCCTTTGAGCTGGAATCCTTGAACTGTGCATGGATTCCTCTGTGTCATTATTGAATTGTTTAAGGGGCCAAAATGCAGAGGACCTTCCTTGTTAGTGAGATATGAGACGAAAAACTGTTATCTCTTGTCCCTGTAGGAAACTCTGTTCAGTGGACAGAACCTAAGCTTTCAGCTCAGGTCAGGAGCTGGACTGTGTGTTTTTCAATGAATAACTGAAAATAAACCCAAAAGTGTCACAAAAAATAAAAGCAGCTGGAAGTTGCTAGTGAAAGGGTGTTACAGGTTCCCTTCTTTGTGTCCCATCTACTACAAATGTAGGACTGTGTCAGCCCTCATGTGAGAAGTTTCAGGTTTGGCATAAAGTGGTATTGTGGTTTTAGTTGTGGAGATTTCTCTGGTTCAGCACCCAGAATATTAACCAGTCACCATGAGAGACTCAGAGCTCGTGTGGACACCCGGTGCATTTGTCACTGCATGCACTGGAAGGATGTGCAGTTCTTTCATTAGCCAGACTCTTAGCCTGCCTCCTTTGAGATGTGTATCTAATTCCTTTGGAGACCTGCACAGATAATTACTGAGAGCAGCCTGAGTTTTCCCTTGAGTAGGAAGGCTGTGTCTCTGGCTTTCTTCTTCTGGCCTGCCACCATCTGCTTATCTATTCCTGTCTACTGATGAGTTTTGCAATTTAGCATTATGTATTGGAGACACCGTAGTTGCAATGCTGTGCAGGAAGCACCGCCAGAGAGAAGTAATTTGATTTGTGAGATTGGGAAACATAAAATAATTCTAAAATTATTTTAGGTGTACATGACAGTTGGCTCTAACCTATAGGCAATGCAACCTATTCAGATGAAAATGACAAAAGAGAGAGTTGTTGGAGTCTGTGGAGAGCTGGGAAGAAATAAACTATTTCTACCTGGAGCATTCTGTGTAGTAACTGTGAATATAGCAAGGTTGCACTCATGTTACTCTTCCTAGTATCAGAGGGGAAGAAACCTAGCTGTTTGGGGGGCCATGATCTGTATCCTATCCAAACTGGATAAACTGAGACTGAGGAAAGATTGGTTCAATTGACCTGGAACTTGGCTGTCCATCATAATTTCAGCTAAAGTTCAGGTTATCAGAGATGTATCCTGGGCAGAACCTTGGTGCTCATTCTGGCCCTGAGGTGAGTTTCTCACTTCATAGTTCTTATTCTTCTATGGCTATTTATTATCAGAAGATAAGACAACATTTTGCTGCAGCAATGAAGCATGTCCAGCCTCTTGCGAGGGTCTCCCTCTTCTAAGAGTCAAAATCAGAAAAAAAAGATGAAGTTTTTTCTATTTGACCTGGCCCCTGCAGCATCAGGCTTTTCTGATGAATTAGAGCTTTTGAATGATCTTGTCAGTAATGCAAACATTAAACATGCTATGTTCCGATTGAGACTAGAAATTTTACTTGAATTTGTGGCTCTCACTGGTTATGAGAGACACAACCCAAAGTACTGCAGCAGAGGGCAGCAGTGGTTCTCAGAACTTAACTGAGACCAAACTCCTCGAAGGCCTGTAGAAGTTGAGTTGTTCTGACTGCTGTCTGTAAGGTGTAGGCTGGCCAAGTTATTAGAAATTTTTACCAGAAAAATGACCATTGTGTAGCAAGGGAGGCAATTCAGACACTGGCTTAACTGAATTGCAGTGTGTATTAGCAGCTTGGATAGTCCATGGTTAAAGTTCTCCAGGTATCTGGGAATGCAGATGCAGGAGAGACATTCCAACACTCTGTGTCTCCTAGGTGGTGCTGGAAAAGTTTAGAAGATAGAGGTGAGCAGCTACTGTTCAACAATCAGGGCAGTTTCTCAGAACTGTGGGCTTGTTTCTTGGCTTGTCACTGTCAGAGCTGCACAGTTCCAAGGGGGAAGTACTAATGCCTCTAAATCTGACCGAAGGAACTAATAAGTCAAAAGCTAGCATGAGAAAATCATGTGTCAGCACGTGTGTCCCCCTTGGGCAGGAGAGGTCGTCTAAAGGATGGGGTCAGAGCATGACATAAATCCTCTGGTAATAACGGAGACGAGAGGTCGGAAGCAGCCACAGGGCCACAGGAGATAATTCACAGGACAGGATGCCACAGTTCAGAGAGGGCTGCAGACCTGTTTGAGGACAATTAACAATCTCCTTATCCTGTACTGGGAATCCTGTACTGTCTGGAGCACCCCCTTTCAGTTCACCTGAAGTTTTAATTTAGATGAAGCTTGAGATTCTCACAGGAGGATTACTGTCTTCCCTCTTTGTTTTCTTTGGCAATGTTTCTTTGGAAAATTTGGGTATTTTTGATGATTTATATCATTTGGGTTGCCTTTTGTCCTGCTGTTTCTCCTTGGGAAGGAAACTACATTCTTGGTGTGAAGTAGCAGACTTATAGGAATTGTCAAGGTAGAGGTTATGACTGCCCAGCCCAAATTATACCTACTAACATGCAGAGGGAAAAAAAACCCAAACCACTTCGTATTTTGCCTTTGTTAATAAAAACGATTGTAGCAAGTGTCCTGTAGTAAATATACTGATCAGTACATTTCATTTTATTTGTCATTAAAATAATTCATTATGTCAGAAGCAGAGTATACTATCTCATCATCTTCATCCAAAGAAATTATTAGAAGAGATTGAAGGGAATTATATGGTACATTGTGTACAAACACTTCCCTCTAATGGATCAGAAGCAATTAGCAGCAATCCATTTTGGTGCTGTTTTATTTTCTGCTTATTCTTATTACATCTAGGGCAGACTGTAGAAAAACTGAAGGGAGACAAAAGCATGAAACTTAGCTTTGGGTTCACAGAGGCTGGTGCTATCTATTTTACCAGAAAAAGCCTATTTTACTTATTTATTTATTTTTATTTAAAGAGAAATTGAGATTCTTTGCAACATTTCAGACTTGCAACTCCTGCTTATTTTGTCCCTCAGTATGGCTTTAGCACCTCTGAGAAGTCAGATTTTTCAGTCTCCTACAATGAACAGCCAGCAAGAGAGACAGCCACTCCTAACGTGGACCTAAGAGTCTTCATCTCAGAAGCAGCCAGGCTGTGGCCCTGGAGCACCCTCAACAAAACCTGTCAGAAAGGCCAAGGTTTGGGTTCAAACCCTGAGATCCAAGGAGAGGCTTCCTCCAGCCACTCAGTAGAGGTGATCCCTTTGCTCAGTTAAGAAATGCATTAATAGAAAGACAGGACTTATTTTGCTAATATCCACAAATCGTGGAAGAATGCTCTTTTTTTCTAGGCCATAGATCTAACAATTTTCAGTAGCCATGGAAATATTCAAGAAAAATCCCATGTGCATTTAAGTCAGCTCAGATATTTCTGATGTATTATTTGGCACGTTGCTCTCTGTGACAAATACTCACAGATGATAGATGAGTGCATGCCAACACAATAAATGTGGTAAATGTCCAATATGAAATAGATATTGCAACTTTCTTGAGCATACTGGATACTTTAATGCTCGAGTGTTTCGGGAAATGTTGTCAAGGCAACCGAGATCAGTGTTCTTCCTTTCTCCTGTTCTTCTCCAGCAGAAAGGAATCTTTAGTTATGAAAAATTACTCATTTTCCATTAACTCTGGTAAAAAAACGTTTTTAGCAGGCAGTAACAGCATAGTGCGAGTGAGGACTTCTACACAGACTTTCCACTAAGCAATGGTTTTCATAGTTTCTGGGCTTGCCTATTGAAAGATGCCTGTCTGATCCTAAAACTCCAAATTTCTGTGCACACATGTGCAACTCCACAAATCTAAGTACACTTCAGCATGTATTTAGCCATTGGAATGATGTCCACCTAAATGATTTTTGTCTAATATGTTTTTCATACACAGTATAACTGCTACTCCAGGGCTTAGTTCAAAATACGTTAAATCATTGAGAAGCTTCCAGCTGACTTCAGAGAATGATGGATCGTGCCTGTATCCATGTATTCCATCTTTACTTATCTAAAATGTCTTACAACACTGCTAAGCAGTGTCCTTTTAGTTCTGCACAAAAAAGATATGAGGGCAGAAACAGGTGGATATTTTGCATGAAGTCATATGAAAAGCCTGAGAGTAAGATCCAGGTCTTAAAATTTTCCCCTTTTTTGGCTGTAACTGATATGAACAGGGTTTGATCTCATGATGTAGAGATAGAGCTGCATATATCTGCTCTCAAGTGCCTTGACCATCTTGCTACTCCACGCATTTATTTTTATAATGCTATTTGCTTAATATTAATTGGCAAAACAAAAAAAAAAGCCATTGTGTGATTTCTCCTGGCTGTGCATAGCTGTAGTTCCTGTTCAAGGGGCTGCTGCCTGCCCTGGGTTTGTTTCCTGTGCCCTGTTGAATTTTGCACCCCACCTTGTAAGCAGTGGCACCGTGCCATTTTCACAGATGGACCTGAAAAGAGAAATGCCAGGCCACCAGAAGGTTCCCTTGATTTCAGACTGCAAGGTCAGGTCAACTTCCAAATATGTTTGTGATATCATGATTTATGCTGAGCTTCCCCTGATTTTACTTAACATGAATGAAGTTTAGTACTTGTGAATACTGTTACTTTAATTGCCAGAATTTTAAGATGTCTCATCTGTGCTGTAACTAATTCTGAAAGATGTCAATTCTGAGACACCTTGACTTCTGAAGTTAGAAGGAAATAGCATTAATTATGGGAGGGAAACAGCAAACAAACAGTGAAAGCTGCAACATTTGTCTAAGAAAATTGTATCCATATTTAAGAGGCAAAGCATTTGACCCAGAAGAGCCTGTAAGTTTCTTCAGATTTTTTTTTCAGAGCTAGATTTAGAAACCTGTGCTGTGAGGGATTCATAGAAGTTTCTGCTGATTCTTTAGATGTGACTGAGTCTGTTCTAAATAAATAAACAAATAAATATCATGACAGAAGAACCTTGCTGGTTCCCATACGAACTGTAAGTGAATTATTTGAACAATGCCTGTCAATGTTGTTCAAGTGTTGCCTTATGCAAACGCTCACTCATGTGAGCAGCTTTGCTCATGTGAGTATTAGCATTCAGATGCTTCAATTGATTGACTTTCAGAGAAACTCAGCAGCCTGCATGTTTAACTAACCTACTTTAAGGAGACTTAGGCTCATAGCTCATGTGAAAACATCACCCTTCTCTGCAAAGATCCATGCAGTACAGAGTTTAGTTAGGTACTTCAGTACAGTCATGCATCTGATCCTGTGTTCTTAAAACACTGTCTAGATTGAGGAGCCATGCAGAGAATCTCTTAAACTGAGATTTATTTCAATTCTGTTCAGAAATGTTAAATGAAAGAGTAGCATATATTCTTCTGCCTAATGAAGTATTTAGCAAGGCTGTTTTCATAGGAATTATTCAGGAAGTATCAGAAAATATGTAATTTACTGGATTTTAATGATGCAACCTGTACTGGTAATACAGGTTGATGTGAAGTAAAATTACAAACACTTTTATAAATGAAGCAATTAATGAACCAAACAGACACTAATGATAGGATGGATCCCAACAGGTTTGGTGCTATGTTAAAGTTGTGGAAAAATAATATCCCTGAAGAATGCACTACCATTCTGTTTTCACAGCACTAAGTATCTCCTGCTTTATGTGTCTTACAGGCTTGGGAGAGACTTTGCTCTCAACCAGTATCTCCCAGTCACTGCTGTAATCTACACACACCACAGTAATCCAGGGGAAAAGGCCACAGAGCATATGAGAGGCAGCAGTGGAGTTTAGTGCATGGTTTGTTACTTCTGTGATTTGCTTTGTTTGTGTTTAATTTTATTGCCTTTAGAATAAAGGAGAAAACATGACCATGTTGCTTGAACGTCCCAGGTAAATGATAACAAAAGCATAAGCACATGCTGTGGTCGTTTGACAGACAGGTATATGCAGCAGAGCACAGGACCTTTGTGATTATGGAAAATACCTGGGAGAGATCAGATAGGGTCATAGCTCAGAGCCCACTGAAAACTCATCTCGTGTTCCTAGAGTGGGACTGAAGCATGATCTCACTCCAAAATGTGCAAACAGGGTAAAGGGGTACAGGTGCCAGTGTGAGAAGTGGCCCCAGCACTCGGGCTGCATCAGTCCGAACTGGGCTAGAATACCATCTCGGTGAAACTGTTTCGAACAAAACTAGACTGGCACCCAGGAGGCTGTATAAATTCTTCAGAAGCTGGGGAAGTAATATTTAATAACTTCCAGAGGAGCAGAGTGCCGAGTTCATACTCAGCAGACGCCTCTCCCGAAGGAACAGTGTTCTGAATTGTGTCGACATCAAATAGTGACACACAAAAGTGGAGAATGGTCCTGCCCCTGCCTGGGCCGGTGTTTTTCCCCTTTTCCTCTCCCAGAATGGGATGGCCGAGTTGCTGCCCGAGTGGGTTTAATGTGCAGGGAGGGTTATTTGCTGGTTTTGGTGGGTGTGTGCAGGAGAGGGCTGAGGGAGGAGGAGGAGGAGTGAGGCTCCGGGCTGGGTGCAGCTCCAGGCACAGCCGAGCTGGTTCGGGGAGAACAGAGCCAGCGGCACAGCGCTGCTGCTCCTGCCTGAGCCTCGGCGGGGCTGAGGAGGAAATGGACTTGGACTGAAAAATCCCTATCAGAAGGTAAACCCCTTCCTGTGAAACTAGAGCTGAACTGGAAAGGGTCATGGCTTTCCTGGAGGAGGGAGAGGGGTGTGCAGCTTTGTGCAGAGACTAAATAGCTTACCAGTGGGATCATAATAGGGTCCTTGTACTTCTGTTCCTGTGCACCAGAAGGAATTTTTTTTTAAGGCTGTGTATAATTCCGTGGTTTAGATAAAGAGAGTGCAGCCACACATGTTTTTAAAGTGCCAGGAAGAGAGGAGAATGGCACAGAGCTTGGGCTGTTTCTGATTGCAACTGATTGCTGCTGTGTGGAGGAACAATACGATTCTCTATCTTAAATAACTCTTGATAGAGTTTCTTGGCTCTTTTGATCACTTTGGAGATTTATTGCATAGAAATAAGGTTAGCGTTTGTTTCCAGTGTCCTTGCCTTTTTGCTGAGAAATGTGTTTTATCAGTTCAAGTGGAATGCCGATTTTTTTTTCTTAATGTGGGGTTTGTTTGGATAAGAGCAGGGAAATGAACAGTTTAATAATAACTCGGGATATGGGTAAATGGTTCAGACAGGTTGCCTATGTAGCTGAGTAGCAGCATAGATTTAACTTAATTTAGATTACCTTTCCCTGATGAAAAATACCCTGCTGTAATTGCTGAGAACACCACACCAGAGACAAGATCAAAAATCTAGAATAAATATACCTGCAGAAAAATAACATAAAATGCTTGATGTAAAGATCTTTCTAACAGGATTTTAGTGATTCCCCCCCTTCAAAAGACAGAATTTGGCAGGAGGGGTGTCTGTAGTTGGGAAAGACTTGATATATAAAGATGAAGAAAGAGTATCTGAAGTTGACAGAGCCCTAACAGAAGTTCAGTTGCTATGGCAGCGTAATCACAAGGCATTAACTTCTCAGCAGTGGTTTGGAAACCATCCTTCAGTCAATTTGAACATCAATAGGAAGGGGAGGAATGTTAAGAGGATGTAAAGATAGTGAATAATAAGAGCAGGTTGTAACAAGTAATTTGAAAAAATAACCAATTAAAGCTTCCTTATTGCCACAAAGGGATTTGTGAAATCTCTCAGGTGCTTATAAAATTATGGCTTATCTTTATAAATTGCTTTTGTGAGTACAGTGCTGCTGATTAGAATCTATGTTTCCTAGCAAAACATCTTTAGTGTTTACCTTTTTGATTTAGTTAAATATTCTCTAGTGTGCTTCTTGTACTAAATATTACTAAAAAAACTTCAGCAGACAGGTCAAAATTCTTTAAAATGGCATTTCAGTAGAGGCATTTATATTAGCACAAAGTTTCTTGCCACCACCAACAGCCTTTGTGACAAATAGCCATTGCATTTATCCCAGTAAGATGGAACGGACAAAATAAGTAGCTTTTTCATGTCTTAGAGGTGCACAGAACACATAGCAGCTTTTAGCAGAAGAGTAACTTACCTGGATGAATGTATTATTTGTGTTAGATAACTGTATTAAGAATTCAGTTGCTTGGTTGTAGTGCAGAACACATGTTGTTCTCTTGGAGCAGACTCCTTTAGGGGAAAACTTAATACTCTAGTTTTATTTTGTAGCCCCCATTGCTTCTTCAGTCCATCTTTTAAACCTTTGCATCGTGCTGGTACTACCTGCCACAGTCACCCACAAGAGGGATATAAAACTAATCATGATTCCTGCACCAAAGTGTTTAGACTGAACCCAGGAGTTCCTCCAACATCGCAGCCCCACTGGCAGTTGGGATGTGGTGACAGGGGGATGTGGCTGTGCTCTCTGCAGCAATATGAAATTATATCAGCCAGTGACTTTTTGCTTCTCCTGGACAGAGATCACACTGAAAAATGGATTAAGTGGTGAAATTTTTTTTTGCAGGATTCTGATGTTTCATTTTTAAGTCCTGCTTTAAGTGTTCCTATCAATGAAGAGTTTACGACCGACTTCTAGAAGACGAGGGTAGAATTTATACCTATCTCCCATAAAAAAAAATTGTTGGGAAGAATGCAGCAATAACATGTTTGAAACTTGAGAAGTGGAGAAGAGCCTGTTGGGGCAAGTCTGTAGCTGTCACCTGCTTGTAACAGGCTCCATCCGGGTATTGTGCTCAGCATTCACTCCGTGAGGACTCAGTCACCTCTCTCTTTTGTCTGCTTTGTCAGGGTGTTTTCCTGAGGGGGAAAAAAAAAGTTAAGAAAAACAAATACTAGCCAAAAGATATGTTTGGAATCTCTAGAGACTTTGAAGTCCACAGAATGAACACCTGTCTTTATTGAGCAGGTGTTTTACAGATGAAGAA
Organism: Edolisoma coerulescens; assembly: GCA_013397115.1. Classification (NCBI taxonomy): domain Eukaryota; kingdom Metazoa; phylum Chordata; class Aves; order Passeriformes; family Campephagidae; genus Edolisoma; species Edolisoma coerulescens. The sequence goes on from VWZW01007059.1 coordinate 1,119,760, forward strand.
ATGTGAGTATTTTATGGGTGATTAAATGTTTGAAATGACCACCAGAAGTACAAGATGGGTAGATTTTAATTATATGCTCACGCTACACTAGAGGATCATACAGGTCTAGTAGCTCTTTGGATAGATGTGTGGGATGTGTGACATTTATTACAAGCCTTTTTCTTTTAAAGAGGGAAAAATAGCACACGGTAAAACGTGCATCTTTTCATCACCAGCAATGCAGATACTCTGGCATTTAAACTGTCTGTGAAATTAGCTTGCGATTTTTTGTGGTTTGCAGAGGTCAAGGAAATACTGTTGTAAATCATTTGAGTTTAAGTTAAAATGTTAAGAAATTGACTTTTACGTGTAGGATTCGGGGAGAGTGATTTGTCATTCATAAAGATGGATTTGCTGTTGCTTAGAGTTCTGTAAAGCAATTGCATCTTGGCTGGAAAATGTTTTTTCCTAGCAGTGAGGAGAGTAAAGAGTGAGGCAGTAAGAAACTTTAAGCAGATTTATCTCACCATCACCTTTGAACTACTGCTGCTGAGGCAAAATCCCAGAGATGCTATAGTCAGCTGAAGATCAAACTACAGCAAATGCTGTTAGATATCCTTTTCTGCTTTATGTCCATCAGCTCTTTCCTGTTCATCACTACAGTAATATGTGGGAATAGTTTTTCTGTGGTAATTAGAAATCTTGATTTTTATGTGGAGCTGAAGTAAACAAGATAGGGAGTAAAATCCCTGTGTCTTGGCTCCAGCATGCATACTCTGATTGGCTATTCATGCCAGCAAGGATTCAAAAATGTACTTGCATAGTTTCACAGCTGTAATTGGAAATCATGTGTATCAGCAGTTAGAAGACTGACAAATAGGAAAAAAAAAAAAAAGGACTTCTGCCAAAAAGCAAAGGCTCTGCTTCTAGCGGAGTACATTTTGGTGGTCTGACATTTATTGAAAGTTGCTGTTTTTGAAAAAGAGACAATTATTTCTTTGCGCTAACTATCCACTGGTTACCCTGATGTCCTTTCTTGTTTCCATTTTAAATTTAGTGTAACTTAAACACTTTGGCCAGAATCACAAAACAAGGATTCCTGAGAAATGTCTGGATGTAGTCAAATACAGGCTCATAACTGATATGGATGACTGTGGAGTGACTGGGAAGAAAAATATTTGAAGTAAATTTGTCCTTTCCCTAGGTTGTCATCTGTCATTTTTTGTGACGTCTTGCTTTAAGAGATTTCCAAAGGTAGTAGGTAGCATTGCAGTTAATCAAGGATAAAACCCATTCTTTAAGACTTTTTAAAGCATTATCAGATCAGGCTGGTTGCAGTAGGATATCAGTTTACTACAAGAGCAGGCTCTAATCACTAATAGAAAAAAATACTCCCTGCCTAATTCCCACATAAGATGTTTCCCTATGAGAGCAATCCATGAGGCTCTGTGGTACAAACTGGCATAAATTGAGTGTTGCATGTCTACTTCGTTAATTACAAGCCACGTTTGTTTCATATTCTCTGGTTATTTTCAGTGGATGTACTGAGTGACCTCATGCGTAGTTTGCCTTCTCCCCTCCTTTGGCCCTTGCAACTCTTGTTTCTCTGTTGTTTTTGGGACACTCCCTCTGAAATGAATGCAGATATCAGAACGGATCCCAGGCTTTGCTAAATCACATGCCAAAGCTTGCATGGTTCCTGAATCAGCCTTCTGACAGACAACAGGAAAGGCAGTTCTGTGTGAGATGAACAAGAAAATTGGCTTCGGTTACTTAGGTCTAGTGCTGTGCTACACGGAGGTCCAGCAGGGCTGGGACTCTGAGAATTTGAGTTCTCTGCTTGGCTGTGCTGCAAGCATTAATTTTGGTCCAGGGTGAGTTGCCTAAACTCCCAAGCTCTCGCTTCCTTCACCAGTTGGAAAGTGGTTTGCACTTGCCCACTGAAGGGCTTAACATGAGTTTTTCCTCGAGCTGTTCTCCCAGCCTGCCCCACAGCAGTGAGCCCTGTCACAGTGCTGGGCTCTCAGGGTCAGCAGCAATTCTGGGGCTGATGCAGCTCACCCAGCCCCAGAACTTCTCCTGGCCTTGCGCTTGAGCTGTCTCAGTGAGCCACAAGTCAGATCAACCAAAGCTGCCTTCTAGCTGCAAGGCCCCTGCTGTACCAGGAATTTTGCTGCTTAGCCAAGACAGGTCTCAGTGAACTGATTTAACTCCACTGGAAACTCTTCCAGTGTGACCTGTGCTCCCTAGGAGCTGCCTGATGCATCTGTAAAATCTTCTTTCTATGTAAAGTCCATTGGAATGGATTTTAAGGTCAGAAGCACTGCTAAAGTCACTTTGCTTGACCTTCTCTTTTCAAATCAGAGCTTTTCCCTAGAAACCAGATGAAAGCTTATCCTTTGGGAAATTACCCAGTCATGAAAACTGCAGAATGATTGCAAGGCCAGAAGTTTTCCCTCATGCTGCTTAAATTACCTTTGCTTTTTAGAAACTTCAGCTTGTTTTGAGGTTAAATTTATCTAATTCCAGCTCTTTGATGTCACAGAGTTTTCAATGGGATTGGAAAGCTCCTGCTCTTTCCTGCTATTGCCTCCTTTCTCTGCTTTTAATCGCCTGTCATTGTCATCTGGTCCCCTCTGAAGCCTTTATCTGAGTAATGATTTGACTCTGAGTCCTTCAGGGGCACAGCTGAAGGCTCACCTTCTGTTTATGTTCTCCACTGAATTCCCTTCTGCAAATCCACCCATACGTAACCACCAGTGTTATAAATTTTTTTCTTCTTTTCCTTTATATTCTTTGTATACATTAAATGATCAGAAGAGCAGGCCCTTTCAGGTACTCTGTGACAGCCTTTTCTGGGAGATTCTAGTGATGCTCCCCAGCTGCCTCTGTCAGTTGCTGTTGCCCAGAACATGGCTCTCAGTCTCACAGACCTCGCCTTCTCGATTTGCAGGCATTTTACATCCGTCTATTAGAGCATACTTGGTTGGTTTAGATGGCTTAAACAAGCACTGCCTCTGAGTCACCAGCAGATTTACCAGGGAACGTTTTATATTCTTGTCTTGGCCAGCGGTACCTCATGCTGTGGGTTGCAGGAAGTAATCTCTGAGGTATCTGGCTTAGCAGAGCCTCCCCTGCTATCAGAGCCATCTGTCTGAGCAATGCCTAGCTATACTTTTCTTAAGCTTCTTTGGGTTCAAATTATTCAGGTCTTGAATAATTTGTAAATCTTGATTCATGAAAAACACTATTTAAAAAAATCTTGCTCAATAAACAGTATCAAACAGGAAATTGGCATTGTCAAATACAGACCCTAAAGATACATATCCTGAATACTCCAGCCTTTTCTGTGTCATCTTTCATCATTTTTCATCTACAGCTCACAAGGGAACTTTGCCTGATCTGTTTTTGGGTTTTTTACATCATGCTCTAATAGAGATTTTTATTGTCTTTAAACATACTAGTTCCTAGTTATTTCTTTGGTAGATTTTTCTTTCTTATTAGTTATATTTATTTCTAATGTAATGACTTAGTCATTGCCTTTTTTTTTTCTCTTTAGTTAATATTATCTCAGTTCTTGTGATTGAGACATGCAGCAGAATGTCTTAAAGATTGTTGTGTTTTCCTTTTATGGTTGCTTTAAGATCTAGGAATATGTATGTTCCTTCCAAATGCCACATGCATGTATAATTATATATGCATATCTAACATTGCTCTCTATTTTTGTTTGTCCATACATGCAAAGAAATCAGGATTGGAGATAACTGCTAATTTTTGAAAATGATAAAAAGCTTTTTATATTAGGATGAGGCCCAGTATTTATTACCTGCTGTCAGGTGCAAATTTTTCTGATTTATGAAATAATTCTGTTGAGTTTTTTTTTAAGATACAAAGGACATTTGTTACTGAATTTCTAGCTAAACTTCAGCAGGTTAGAGTCAGCTGTATTTCTGCTGACTGAGGAAGTTATTTCCAGTTCAAGTTACTTCCCATTGTTTCTGAGCTGTTGTTGCAGCACTGCAAATCCAGCTGCAGTGGATGTGACCTGCTAATGCACAAACATCAAATTCTGGTATTCGAGGTCCAGCCAGAGGAATAGGTCGAGGGACCAAGAGTCACTTCATGTGAAGAGTTAAAGGGAGAAACAGGGTCGTGTCTCACTCCTGAACTCCCATATTCCTGGTAACTCGGTGGTTCTGTCATCCCCTAATGAAGGAAAACACGAGGATGACTTGGAAAGCGGGAGGTTCCCGGTGTTGCGGAAGATTGGATATTGTGCGTATCCGGTACAAAACCCATTCCCAGGGCTCCCTGCTGTCCCTTCACTTGTGCCATGGAACTGGCACTCGGCACTGAACCAAGCCAAGGTCCAGCTCTCACCAAGCCTTTGCTCTGCTCTCAGCAGGCTGGAAGCTGGGGCTGGAATGGCTTTCACACGGTGCTGCAGACACGGGTCACTCCGTACAGCTCAGCACACCTACACTGCCCTCTTGCAGTCAGCACAGGCTTTTCTCTGGCTGGTGGAGTCAAAATTACAGTTATTCCAGCATTAGGCTGTTTGAAAAGGCCCTTGGCACTACGGTGGAGTTACTGTAAAGTAGCTTTGCTGGTTAATTCTAATTGCAAACTAATCCAGCAATATGAATGTGGCTCTAAGCAGATCCTGCAGTTTCTGAAGTATCTTTTCATGTCAAAAATCGTGCTGGACAAAATGTATACAAGATAAAGGAATACTTAGTTATCTAATGCTTTGTGAAGCTTAAAGATTACAGAAGATATAGAAAGCCCACACCTGTACTTATCAACTGGATCTGTTCCAGCATTGTTGAGAAATAGAGAAGGGATTTGTGTCAGATACTTGGTGCTGAGGAGTTCAGAATTAAAAAAAAAAAAACAACTTTGCAATAAATGGGGTTTAAAAGAAAATTAAATGGCGGGTGCTGTATTTTGCCTTCAGATGCACCTAAAATAAGGATAATGAAGGCAGTAAAATCACAGATTTGTATTTTAATTAGATAGAAATGAAACTTGATAAGATATAGTACGTATATTTCTTCTGGATTGCTTCTGATTAACTACATATTCAGTTAGTGGGATTAGATTTCTAGATTTCTCTGTACATGAATCTAACATAAGATGCTAACAGAGATGATGCTGAAATCTTGGCACTAGGCAGTAAAGCTGTGTTTGCAGTTGCTTTGCTACTCTGTACAGCCCACAAGATTCCAGCCAGCCACTCTGGGCTCCTGTGGGTACTTTTCTTAGTTGAGGGGAATTCCCTTTTTATACTGACCTGCTGTTAACTGTGTAGGTAACGTGAATTCTCAGCTTTGGTCCCGTGTGTAGCAATAAGTGGATTTGCCCCATAGAGACAGAATGAACAGCTCCCATAAAGACCATAATTGATATTTAAACATCTCACTTGTGTGTGCACCTTGCTCAACTTTGGGCGTTGCAGGAAAGTGAGAACTCAAAGCAGAGCTGACAGTGCAATCACAAGTAACTTCTAGGATCTTACTAAAGTCCAGTTGGTATTCAGCTGCCACGAGGGGTGTTTCTTCATGCCAGCAGAGCAGTTACACAGCTGGGGATTTAGACTGAATGATTACTCACATCTCTGCTATAAGGAAAAACTGTACTCCATGCAGTGAATAATTACACTGCTGTCAGCAGCCGCTGATGGGTGTAGCAATATTGTGTGTCGATGGAAGTAACACTAACAAGTTACAAAGTTTATTACAGTCCATCCATTAAGGAATATACTAGCATGACATTGTCAGTCACTGTTGTAATGCTGGGAAGTATTTTTGTATAAAATCAGACACTGGGCATGAATTAACAGTGCAAGTGTTCATAGCAGCAGGGCAGCTGGGGTTTTGTCTCACCCAAGGCTGCACAGCAATCAGTGGAGGGCTCGGAGGGTCTCCCATGTCTCTTCCATGCAGGTTGTCATTCAGATTTACAGTCACAGCCTCACGCTCCATTTCCCACTTTTCCCCAGTCTTGTGTATTGCAGCTCCATCAGCTTGGGAACTGCCAGTGTGAGCTCTGCTTCCTGCTGCTCCTTCCTCTCGCAGGTGGAGCAGAGGCAGAGGCTGTGCTGAGAGCTGTTTCTATTGAGATCTTGTGACAGTAGTGTGAAAAACAGCTTCAGGAGGCCCAAATTTTAAAGATGCATATTAAACAAGGACTAATTTTTTAAAAAAATTATTACACTTTCCTGCCATTGGTAGTAATAAAGAAACTTATGGTAGCTTCTGAAATCCTTTGGAAGCAAGGAATCTGCACTTTATTTTTTTTTTTTTCTGAGCACAGATATTTGTAGTGACTTGCTAAACAGATAAGAGCCTGGGAAAAATGAGTGGACAGTTTGGGTCAGGATGTTATTAGAAGCAAATTTTGGTCTTCATAGTGTTTATGCTGTTCCAGCCGCTCATGAGATCACAGAAGCCTGCAGAGAAGGAAACAATGGAATTTGATGTTACACCGAACATCAAACAGGGTTGAAGGTTCTGTGACCTCTGCAAGTAATTAAAATAAAGCTTCACTGGAAAATGGTAGGCTACTGCCACAGTTCCTGTTTTACAGTTCATGACATTCCTTAAGGGGTTTGAAAGATGAGTCTGAATTATTCTTTGTGCTGCTCCGTAGTCCTTAAGAGAGTTAAGAAATCAAGTCATTCTCCTCAGTCATGGTAGGAATAAATATTGGATAGGTTTGTCCCTCAAATGGGCCTATTTTAACTGTTCATAAAAACTAAAACAAAAAAAAAAAAGGAAAAAAGGGAAATGCTTCTACTCTCAAATGTACTCTTTCAACTACATAATAGTTTTTGTAGTATTTAAATAGAAAAGTAAAGCTTTCTATGTGTTTAAGAGCTCTCTGTCAGGTGACTGCTAAGTTATCTCTGAAAGAGTGAGCGAGTGCAGCTGTGCAAATGTAACACAACAAATATGCACTTAATTGTGTGCTTTGGCCAGCAGAACATGTCTGTTGGTAATTAGTTCTTCCTCTACCAGACCCACTGGCATGTGAGCTCTCCTAGTGGGATTCTTGTTATTGTTCTCTCTGGCTCTTGTTCACTGTTGTTCTGGAAGGAAGGACAGAGCTGAAGGCATGAGTAATAGGAAATCTTAAGCTCTCACGTTCACCAAAGAGGAAAACATTTATTTAATCAGCCTAGAGCTTTACAAGCACTCAGAGAATAAAAGTCAGTCTTGTGGGAAGTGGGGGCAGAGGGGTTGGACTCAGAAAATGCAGCCATGGCTTTTGAAGTACTGTAACGCTGTACGTGAGCTCAGCACAGGTACTTTTTCAGCTGGGTTTTTGGGACATGTTGTGGCAGCTTGTCTGCGGCTGTTTGCAGCTCCTGGGTTGGAATAATTCTTCCAATGCCCACCGCTGCCTTCCTTGACAAGTAGGAGTGACAGTACATTTTTGGCTTCAGGAGGTCCCCAAAGAAGCGAAGTTGCTAAAGTGAAGGCAAATGAGTGTTGTGCACGTTGTGAAGAGGTTGGAGCATCAGCAGGGTGAGAAGGTTGTACAGGAGCTCAGAGAACAGTGTTCAGCTGGTTCTTCAATTACCTCCTAACCCTTTAGTTTACCTTTAAACTGGTAGAGGTCTCCAAGCCGGGTGCACACAGTGTGTAACAGTGCCTCTGTTCTGCCACCTTCTCACTCCAGACAACTGTGCAGGGTCATTACCTGCCCCCCCCACGATTAGAGGGAGCCTTCAAAGCTCTCTGTAAACAGCCCACAGAGGCTCTTCAAACGGCTTAATCAGCTAAGGAGGATTTGTAACATCCAAGTTGAAGTCATTTAGGAGAACAGCATGGTGGGAAAAGGCTGGAAATTCATAGCTTCTGAGACTGAAAAGGTGATCTAAGAAAAATCTGGTATGAAAAGTGTGGACTCTCATTAACAACTATTAATATAGGTCTTGGTATTGTCATAATATATAGTAGAGTTTGTACTCATGTTGCTTGGGACATGTCCTCTGCAGAATGAACACATCCAGCTCCCCTGTATAGTCCATCATCCGTGAATCCTGGTCCGTGAGCTTCCAACAGTCCTTCGTAAGCATTAGAGATGTGATTACATGGTTTTATTTTTTAGACTGGTTATGAAGAATACATTTCTATAATGGTTTTTCTTGGTAGTGTTTCTCCAAAGTATTTTATGTAGGACATTAAATGTAATTTAACCTGCTTTGTAGACTGGGAAACTGAAGGTCAGTGTTGATACAGACTTGATTCCAGTTTAAGTCTTGAAATTACCAGAATAAATACAGCCTTAATACTATCTAAAATAATGTTGTATTTATTTCATTAACATGTACATGCATATAATGTGCACATTATGTATAGTATATTTATTTAGTAGTATATAAAAAATAAGTAAAACTCTTATATCTTTGCTCAGTCACCAATCAGTGAGATTTGCAGAGCCAGAGAAAGCTACTCAAATTTAGCATCCATATATCTACATTTATAATTACGCTTATAGAATTCCTTTGGTCACTGTTTCTTCACTCTGCAATTCTAAGGCTCAGGAAGTATTTGGTAAATGAGAACATACTTCTACTTTTTTTAATTTACTTTTTTCCGTCTGCTGTGTTCAAATGGGATTTAATCTGAGAACCTATTTTAGATTTGTCAATGTGGGTAGAAGATAAATAGGCAAGTCAGAAGAGGTTGTATGTTGTTATAAATTGATAATTGATGTTCTTTGCTTTTAGGGCAAATGAGAGTGCCTGATGATTTAACAGAGACTTTATAGGCAGTGACAGCAACACATAGGTTTAATATTTCATTTGACAATAAATTGCTGTCAATTCACTCAATTCCATTTAAGAATTTGTATGTGAAATAAAAATGTTAAATATTATTTTGGTTGCTTTTAGCACTTCTAGCAAAGCAAACCAAGATATTTACAGCAGTTAATTTAGCTGACTCAACCTTATTTTAGGGACAGTCCTCTAAGATATGGGTCACAGTTTGTGCTTGGTGGTTTGGATGGTCCTGACAACTAAACCAAAGTGAAATAATTCAGAATTGAGCATAAGCAGTATGATAAGTCAAACCCCAGTGGCTGCATAGCACAAGAAACTGCAAAGGATTTCTGGATGTGAACTTGAGAAGGGGCGAGGAGAACTCATCATAGTGAGAGACAAAAGCCTTTAACCCTCTCTCACCTTGACTGAAGAATGTTTGGGGCAAATGTGCACCTAATGTTACCTGTTACTGCCATGAGGATTGAGATGCAAACCTTTTAATGCACAGCACAGTAGCATAACATCCCAGGAAGCTGCTCACTGAACATACTGAATGAGAGTTTAGTAGCCCTAGAAGGGCAAAAGCAGATGTCTAAGAAGTGTGAATATTTCATTGCCTTGTAGATCCAAAAGGCTTTACTAATACATTATAAATGACAGATTTTTAGCAACCATTTCCCCCAGATGATCACAGCAAGTCAGGCACAGCAAGGTAAGTCCTGAATTAGTTGAGATTCAGAATGTTTTCCAGCAGATATCCTCTGTAGAAAGGATCCTACTCGTGAGCTGTAGAAACATTATAGAGGCAGAAAACTCCTGAAACTGTTTTGGAAGTGTTTAACAACAACAACTGCAGCTGCTCTGGTATGTGACTCCCCCAAAACCTCCAGTGCAGGGTGTGTTCGCACTTGGACTTTGCAGCGTTATCTGGGGCGTGGTGTTCATTCATCATCACTCACACCAGCCTAGAATTTGGCCAGTTGTTTCAGTCTCGGGGAAGGACCTGATAAACTGGAAATTGATCCCTTGGGCTGTTTTGAAGAGGCAGGTGTACATGGTTTAAACCATATTCCCTTGACAGTAGCTTATCAGAAGCTTGTCCAGGAAAACAAAACTTGAGAGAAGCCACAGGTCTATGCATAATAATGTGATAATTCTGGATTTCTTTATCCTATAAATTCAAGTCTTGAATGAAACTAGTGGGACACCTCAGAGGTTAAATAATTGCGAGGGAGAGTCAGCAATGAAGAAGACCGCCAGTAATGAAAGTGATAGAGAATGAGCATTAACTGTGTTTTTCTCTCTCAGTTCAGTATTGGCTTTGTTGCTGCAAGTCAAACATCAGTTCTGTGTTTTCTCCCTCATTAGCTTTTCTTCCCTGAGTAAGCATATTTTGTGGTGACTTTTTATTTTCCCTTTTAGAAGAGACCCTGTTTTGCCTGATAGCTCTAAATCTGCTGTACTAAAAACCCCTAAATCCCATTACTCTCTCTGTTTTGTGGATTTTGCCCCTAAAGAGCAAGAATCAACAGCAAAGGCAGGATCTGAGTAAGAGAGGTAAAGGCTTTTTGCTATTGAACAGTGAAATGTATAACTAAACTGACAGCACACTGAGTCCTCTTCTCTGGCCTTGTATTGCTGAAATTCCTGGATGGGAGTTTTTAAAATTGAATGGTGCAGCTTTACCTGTAGAAGAGCTGGGTGGCACAGCTGGTTTTCTGGTAGCTGTCAGGTACTTTAATCCATGTACTTCATAATCTCATATAAATTCTTTTAAATAGAAAGCCTGTGTGATGAATGTCAAATGTGAACCAAAAATATGTTGTTATTCTTCTCAGTAGACAAAATGAAAGGTTGGATTTAGTAATGGTACAGTCTTAAGCATAATGAGGTAGGAAGTGGTTTTGATGACATTCTACAAGTCACCTGTAGAGTAAACAGATGTTTTGTGCATGTAACATGTCAGTGGATGAGGAATATTTGTGAAAAAGGACTTGAGGTTAATTTGTTTGGAAAGCCAGATACAAATTTAAAGACTTTTAGAATTCTTTACTTGTCACTTTGAAGGATCATTTTCTAGGATTAATTATTTTTCTATTTAAAAGCCTGATGTGGACATTGTGTGCTTAGTTTATGATGTGAGGAAGCTAATGTATTGATTGCTTTTGTCTCCTAAGGAGAAAAATCACATTAATATTTGTGCCTTGATCTTTCCTGTCCGTATAGGCCTGAAATCTGATCAGCTTTACCTATTATGGGTAGCAATGTATTTAAGAGAATGAATGACTCAGTGGATTTGGATTTGGGTAACAGGATCTAGGATATTTAGGACCTTTATATCAGTACAAATTCAGCTCAAGCTCTCTCTGCTAGTGTAACTTCTGAAGTCAGGCATCTGTGAATTGAATTAGAAGTGTCCTAGAAGTGGCTCTAGAAAGCTCTCTCCACTAATTCCCCTTTCAGCAGTGTAGGGAAGAAGGCCAAGGAAAGGAATGGCAGGTTGAAAACCATTCATTGACTAAATCCTTCCCTAACAATGGAGCAATAGAGAAAAATGTGTTCTTTGGCAAAATGAGGAGGCAGCAGAACTACACAAATTAACTGCAGTGTGACATTGATTGCCTTGGACTGTTAGATAGATGAAGATTTAAAAAGATGTGTGTCAAATCTCGGAGAACAGAAACATCATGATGTACCTCCTGGCCAGGAAGACACTGATACCTTGAATGGGAAGGTGTGAAGAGGAAGGGCTGTTCTGTGTTGTCTTTTCTCTTACAGACTTTTCCCCAGCAGTCACTGCTGGCCTCTGTTGAGGACAGGATAGACCTCAGGGCTGAAGCAGTGTGGCAGAGCTGACATTCTCAGTGCTGTTGCCACATCATGAGGGCAGTGTTGTATCAGAACAGGTGAACTAGAAGAAAAAGGGCAGTGGTCAGTCAGCAAATAATGAGTGCTCACAAAACGGTGCAATGCATTTGTTCCTCATGTCCCTTTTTTGTTTTTGTTTAGGCAGGTGACAAGCATTATCATCCAAGCTGTGCACGATGCAGCAGATGCAACCAAATGTTCACAGAAGGAGAAGAAATGTATCTTCAAGGTAAGGCTGTCTCCATTCTAAAAGAAGAAAATCAGACATTGTGATTTTTCTGTCCCAGACCTCAGGATATAAACCATCCCCATGTAATATGGCCAAGGAGGACTACAGTCTCCTGTTCTTCAGTACTGATCTCATATTTTTTCACTTGATACTCTTTTGCTCTATTAGGTGGCCATAACTGTGGCTCTGCAAGGACTCTGCACACTTGCTGAGGCAGCCTGTGCTTGCTAAAAAATGAAATTTATTTATCCATGAGATGCCTCTGAATTTGGCATCTCATGGATAGCTTAGCCCCAGAATGGTGTATGAGAAACCAGAGAGAGTGAAGGGATTTCCCCTGATTGCTGCTGATCAGTTTCTCTGCTCTTCTGGAACACACTCCAAACTGTAAAAGGCAAGGGAAAATCTTCCAGAAGCTACAGTGAGTTTGTTTTGAACCATGTAGACCTCATTATTCATGCGCATTGACAGAGTCTCTCCTCTGGTTCTTAATCATATTTGCTTCCCTTGCCTACTTCCCTTTTATCTGGTCACATCTCTCTTTTTATTCCCATTTACTTTATTTTTATATCTTTCTATAGTCACCTCTTTCTTGTATGTTTGTTTTCATCTCCTCTTTCTTGTTAACAGTCTAGCACTCCCAAGTATTGCCAAGCTTGGTTTTTCATGATCTTTTCACATAAAAAGAATATGCTCTTTTCTTTGATTGAAAAGTAGCCTTGATCTGAATCCCACCTATTCTCTGAGAGGGTAGCATACTAACTATTAAGTTATTTTTATTACTTGCTGTAGTATTACTGTTGGTAGAAGGATGTATAATACCCATTTAATGTAAGCTAGAAAAAAAAGTGAAAAAGGCAGATACATGTTGTGATTTTATATATTGCACTCAGGTTAGAAAACTTGATGTACTTGAAAGGAATGTAGAAGAATAGGGAAAAATTATGAAAGTGGGATCACAGCCATTTCTTGAAATCCTGAGGAGAGGTTCTTACTGGAGGAGTTCCAAAATAAGATAACATTGTTAAGGCATTCCTTTGAAGCTAACATGTTTTATTTTGTAGTTTGTCCTTCCTTGCAGTCCCTCTCTCTCATCTCTCACTGACCTGACACCTCAGTCATCTTATTCCAGCTGTGCACAGAACAGGATGTGAAATTGTGGAGCAGCTCTGCATTGCAGGAGCAAGGAGAGGCTGGAAGAGGGCTGGGTGGGAGGTGCTGCTTTCTGATGGCAAATTGGAAGGACTAACTTGAAAGCAGCAGTTAGAGCATCTGGCAAATATTTGTTTCCTCACATCATGGTGTGATAAAGTACAGGCAGAGTTCAGGATGAGCATCAGTTTGTCCTTTGCTGTCATTAATTAATAACAACCATTTCCAACTGGTGCCATTTGCACCAGTCTAGCAGAGAGTGGGACTTTGGGTTGATTGAGCAGGCTTTGGTGTAGATTTCTGCAGATCAAAATAAGACAGAAGGTATCACTTCTACTTAAAGTAGGCTGGACTTTATCCTGGACAAGTTCAGGTGATAGGAAAGGGGAGAGAAGAGAAACCTGGCTGCTTGATCTGCTGTTCTCAGTGTATTTCTCTTTCTGTGGTTATGAATCAATGTTCTTTGTGCTTCCTCTGTGTCAGGGGAGGAGCACCTCAAATTGCATTGCTTTATTGTTCATAAGCTGCTTTCTGACTAAATAATGTAGTTGCTGAGTGTGCTCCAGACTGTCCTGCCAAAGCTTTCCTTGCTGAATTCAACGTGCTTCTAAGTGTGAGGACCTAGCAGCCTTTCCTGTGCAAAGTTCTCAGCTGAAATGCATACCCTGACTCCATCCGAATCACTGACCCTAGGGTGCAGAATAACAGCATTCCAGACATTTCTCTGAAATAAAAATACAACACCACAACAATAAAGCTAGAACAAAAGTCATGTTGTTGATAAAATACACAAAAATAGGCGGCTTCCATCTCACTTCTAATTGTCCTCTCCCTAGGACATGAAAGCACTGTCTTGGTATTGCTTTGTATAATAGAGTAGCCTGGAAGGATTGTGGTAGAAACTTGTATTAGATGTGTGTGGGAAACCTGCAAAAGGAGAACATGGACAAACAAGCTGTCTGTCTTGGGGCTTTCTGTGTTAGGGATGCTTGGAATCATGCTAGCAGAAGCACTCTGGCTTGTCACTGCTTCAACACATGAAAATGAAAAGGAAGCAGCACCAGAAACTCTCTTTCCCAGTGACTTCCTGGTTATACATTATTATATTATTATATTATTATATGGGCTGCCCCACAAGGCTGTTGCTGAGCTAGGATTGCCCAGTATTTAGAGGGATGCTGATGTTGAAATAATGGTACATGCAAAGTATAAAGCTGAATAAATGAGCATCCTAGTTGGTGTTTGCCAAGTGAGCAAACAAACATATGTTGAGAATGGGAATAATCACAATTTGCTGAACTGTTTCTGGTAGTAAAAGAGAGGAGCAATGCAGCTTGGGAATTTGCACCCTTGCCAGCATTTCAAAATAGATTGGCATGTTTGGATGAATAGTATCTACAAAATGTAGGTGGCTCGGAGTTCAAGGTCCCAAAAAATATTTACATTTAACTTCTTAAGCCTGCTCTGTCTGATTTGGATTTTTAAATGTCACATCTTTCAATTCTGTTATAATTTTGTGAAAGAAAACCCACAACCCTTAGCTAAGTTTCACCATGAAAATGACATCCAGGTTCCTGCATTTCTTTTTCACTTTCAGCATTCTCCCAGGGTGTCCCTAAAATTGTACCAGTTTGTGATAAATACTGCCCCAAATGCAGTGACAGCTTTCTCTTGGATAGTAGGGAAAGTTTAATAGAAAAGAATCGGAGAATCATTAAGGTTGGAAAGAGCCCTAAGATCATCACCTCCTGCCATTAATCTAACAGTGAGGTACAGAGGAATAGGGATCATTTTTCTCAGGGCCACACAGGAAGGAAGCTCACAGCTGGATTTGAGACTTGAACCAAAATCTTCTTAGTTCATCCTTGAGTAATAGGTGTCATATTCAGAGAAGTGTTACTCAGATCACTGCTTTTAACATGAACTTACAGCCTTATAACCTGAACTCTCTTCCTCCTGCATGCACAGGGCACGGCTCCCTCCTGATCTCACAGGCTCTGTGGGGTCCTGGCTCTGAGGCTGCTGTTTGTTTACAGAGAAGGCTGTTGGTGCACTTCTCGCTGTTGTCTGATGGTTTCCCTCTGCCAAATGCACAGTTTCTTCTTCCTCGGCTTAGACTCACAGCCAAACATCTCAGACCCTTGATCCAGAGTCACGGCGTTCTCCCCTCTCTCCTGACGATGACTGGGCTGGGTACTGCTGGGAAGTGAAATTATTCCTGCTGGTCTTTACTTCTGTACCAAGCCATGTAGGGGCTTGTTAGAAGAAAGTTTCCAGGGGCCCTGACCCATCCTTCTCCTGGGCTCTGAGGGTGGGGTTTCCTCTGGCTGCTCTTGAGCTAATAGGCACCAGCAGGAGACCTGGACTTGGCTCTGTTTGGTTTCTTTGTGGACGGAGTGAAGAGGTGATGTTCCCCCCTGCAGATAGTCAGGGCTCTGGGTTGGCTTTGTGGTGACTGGAATGAAGGATGAATTTGACTGCAGCTGCAGTCAGTGTTAAAAATCAGTGTTAGTTTCTACTCTATTTCAACTTGGCCAGTGCTTGCCAGCAGCTTTCCAGCAGTGACCACAGTTTAGACTCTGTTCCAAAGGACAGCTGAAATGGGATGGAAATGCTCCTTGCCCCTGACATTGCTCAGTCCTTGA
Organism: Edolisoma coerulescens; assembly: GCA_013397115.1. NCBI lineage: Eukaryota > Metazoa > Chordata > Aves > Passeriformes > Campephagidae > Edolisoma > Edolisoma coerulescens. The sequence continues at coordinate 1,135,406 of VWZW01007059.1, forward strand.
AGACAGCAGGATATTCCTATTTTACAGCATAAGAAAGAATCTCGTATTTTGGGAAACAAACAGCAGAGGACTTGACTTTTTAGTAGGATGTATGGAATAGGCCATGTAGAAACTTGAGTGCCACACATCAGAGCATGGGGTAGAAGTGCAGTGTGTGCCAATGGCAGGTACAGTGTGCTGGGATCCAGGGAGAGGCTCTCTCTCGTGCTGCTTTGCACCACCTGTCATCCCGGCCTCTCACCCGCTGCCAGTGGGTCACGCGCAGCCCTGGCTCCTGCACTGTGAATTTTTAAATTTTGCTTTTCCTGTTGCATTTTGCATGAGGGAGGATGTGATCTGTGTAGTACTTCACAGTAACTGAGTATGACACCTACTGCTCAATGGACTTATAATCAGAACTTCGTTTCTATGTGCAGGGCAGTACATAAGGGGAGAACAGATCAGGTAACCATGGCCCAGTTCCTTTGCTCTTACCCTCCATCCTGCCAGAGGAACCCTTTCTCTTTCAGTTCCTCCAGCTGGTGCTTGCTGACTCTGTTGCTGCTTGAGGCTGCTTGAGTTTTAATTAAGAATGTGTGCAAAGTGCTCTGACAGCCTCAGGACAAAGCTGCTGTAGATACGCCAAAGATTTGAATTGTTTTTTGTTTCCCTTGTATTTCCCATGAGCTAGACTTTAATGTGAATTACTCTCATAGTTCATACAGATTCAGCATCTGATGCAATGAAGAGATTCTCTTTAATAACTGACTTGTCATGACCAGAAGTTGTCTGCTTTGCTCTGAATAAGGATGTGTTTTTCTTCCCCCAGGTTCCACTGTCTGGCATCCCGACTGTAAGCAATCCACTAAGACTGAAGAGAAGCTCCGGGTAAGCTGAACTCATGGCTCAATGACACACCATACATTTTGCACACACAATAATTGAATGTTGTTTTTAAAAGAGTGACTTTTTCCATGTTTTTTTCGCATAGCTGTCACAACTCTGGCAGAATATACAGTGGAGGCACTTCAGAGGTATTGCTCTGATTTTTAGGCTTACCACCTTCACATACCTGTCTCAGTGCACTGCCTTAAAGATAGTGTCATTTACTGACATACAGACGTGGCCAAGTATCTAAGACACTTCATTTCATATCTCAGTTGTTGTGAGAGAGACTCTTAAGGAGAAGATATGAACAGGGCAAATGCTATCATATATTTTAGTGGTTTTGCACATCTGTGTAATGGCTCTATAGTTATCCCCTGTTCTGCGTGGTTATTTGCAGCATGTAGACAAGATGAACTCTTCTTTCTTTGCCATCCAAGTAAGCCTCAACCTAAAGTGATCCTGATTTGATTGCCAAAAAGAGCCATAGTTACCCTTGGAGTCACATCAGCATATTCAGATGAACTTTCTGGGTCAAATCCTCAGTGACAATAACGCTGCACTGATAAATGATAGAGCCTGGCTTTTTGCATGAACCAGGCAATTCTAAGCCCTTATTCACCAATTCATCCTCTGGACAATTTTCTCTTTTTGATGTCTCAGTTGGTCCCTTGAATTTTGCTAATTTGCCAGGATATGAATATTAGAGACTGCATATGAATAAATTGTCTTTCAGATGAGGAAACTGAGAGGTAGTGGTATGAAGATACCTATGACATCCTGTGGGTGGTATTGTATGTTGGTCTCATTCACAGGAAGCCACATCTTGTAGCATTTATTCCAGTACACTGGCCTGTAAAACATCCCCCCCAGAGAATTTATTATGGTCATAGGCAATGTGCAGATAAATTCTTGTTGAGCTGAGTTCATGTTAGTGTGGGCAGAAACATAATTGGCCCTAGATGGGCGTGTGGTCTAGAATGGCCAAACTTCAGTGCAGGTATCGTCCAGCATTCACACATTGTTCTGTCCTGACTTTTTGTAAGAAAATGGAAAATGATGCCAGACTGGATTTTCTTCCTCATTTAACAATTTGAATGTAAGACAGTATTTTGGCCATGCTTAAGTGTCAGAATGCTTGTGCCTTCTAGTACTTGGTTGCAGTACAAAACCTCCCTTTCACTTGGACCCAGGAGTCTTATCAAAGCACTCCTGACTACACTGTGGCCCTTATTAGCCTTCTCCAGCTGACCTTATAAATCAGTTGGCTTATTTCCATTCCCCATGGAAATGGCTGTAGTCCTCTTCAAGTATTTCCCTTTTTGTCAGTATTCTCCCTCCTCAGCTAATTTTAATTGAAGTGAGCGAAGTAAATGGATTCACTCACCTGCAAGGCTTTGCCTAAGTGAGTTCTTGCAGGAAGATGAAGTGAAGCTCAAGAAGGCACTGAGGGAGCATCTGAGCAATGTCACAGCACAGCTGTCCAGTGTCGCCATGCTCCTGGAGGAGAGCTTCTTTGCAGAGGTTTAATGTCCTTTAAAGGCATTGACAAATGCACCATTCTGAAGCTGGCTGAGAGATGCACCATTTTTAGCTTCTATGGTACATCATAGATAGTCTCTGTCTACTCTGGTGCAAAGTCAGGCACCTTATTCGAAAATCAGCTGGAGTTCACTTTGATGACTTTGACAAGTGCTTCATCCTGTTGACCCAAATGAAGGCAGTAGCAAACAGGTAGGTACAGAAACAAACAAAACTGGGGGAACTATGTGCTATTTGAGCATGTCAGCACTAAACTGGGATCTGTACTTTGATTGAATTTCAGCTTTTTATTCAAGGTCAGGCCTAGATTTTCTGGTGGTTCTGCAAAAAGCCAGTGCCATTGCCTATTTGCTTGCTGGGTTTCCTTTCCCTATAGAAAAAAAGAAAACAAAAAGCCCTTTTATCACTGAAGTCACTTCAGAGGTTTTCAGCAAGTTCTGTTTTCTCTCAGTAACTGAATTGTAATACAAACTAATCAGCATTCGAGCTGGTCAAGATCTGAGAGGGAGTTCATAAAAGCAATGGTTGCCTTAGATCTTTTCCCCACGGATATTTGTGGAAGTTTACAAAGACAAAACAAGCAGAAAACAAAGCAACCATATGCATGTTACAAAAATATATATTGTTTAGGTGTTTATTTACAACTGTCTGGCTGTTCGTGATTCTGCAGCGGTCAGTAAGTAACAGATATTATAACACAAGTAGATGATAATAACTTGATTGAAAAAAAGAGCTTAACCACTGAACTGGGGAAACTGCTTTCCTTTTCACTCATTTTTCCCTTTTGTGTTTCATGACAGCATTCCTCATCTGAGTTCTTTTATCCAAAGAGTCTGGTTCTGCGCAGGCCACGCTCTGCAGAGGTTTGCTGTTGTGTTTTCATAGTGTTGATAATGATCTTCTTTACTGAGAAGATTCTTCATTACTGTCATTTGCTGCGCTTGCTACTACTCCTGCCACACAGCTTTCCTGCTATCACTTGCCACCATGGGCACTGACGCTGTATTTTGCATCACTTGTTTCAGTGTTGCTTGTTAATTCTCACATTTTTTATTTTGTTTAATGAAATGCTTTAAATTAACTTTTTTATTTTAGATTCAGATGAGCTTTTGGGGGCTGTAGTATTGGTCTTCCAGTATTCCAGAAAGTTTTCCTTCTGAAACAAAAAAATTAGAGAGCAAATATGAAGCAAACGAAAATGGTGAAAAATATCTGACTTTAAAGTGATGGTTAAAAAGAAATAGTTTTCCATGATCAATGACTTATGTTTTTAGAAAAAAAAATGCCATCAGTTAAGTCACTTCCTTTTTTATATATATTGACCAACTACCCATGAATACTTTAGTTGAGAAAATGCTTACGAAATCCCAGGTTTGGATATATTCTGTGTGCTGCCCGAGAGCATTTGCTTTTCCAATCTGGTGCACATCCACATGTGAGTTGCAAGGTCCTCTCTGTCCTCTTGACTCTGGAGTAGCTTTCTACTTTCAGATTTTACTGAGTTTGCTTTGCACCTACAAACACCACCCACTTCCACTTCTTCTCCTTCAGGGCAGTGTTTATTTGTTGGTTGTGTCTGCTGAGGGACGTGTGGCTGTGCTGATGCAGGTGCACCTGAGGTAGTTTTCACCTGGTGATGAAGTCAGAGCACACTGGTGTGGACCTGGTCCAGGCTGGCAGCAGACAGACAGGCTGAGGGTCCATGCCACTGGATTTCCTTGGTGTTGGTTTGTGCAGCCTTCTCATCTCTAATGGCAGAGTAGATGCAGCCATATGTCAGCCAGGGCAGGGTGTCTGTGTTAGATCCAGCCTGCGAGATGGGGTTGGATGGTGGAATCCAAAGCTGTGATTCAGTGGGGGTTAATGCAAGCCCTTTGTCCTGCACAACGGTTTAGTTACTTAACTACTGTTGAACACTCCTCTCTCTGTTAGCTACAGGTCTGTGAATCAAGAAAATGCAGCATAAAGACGTGTTATCAGTGCTCCTAAGGAGAGCAGTGTCTCTTCAGTCCTGGGTTTTATGGGATAAAATGTTGGAGTCTGAGAATGGCAAACTGTGGGATCATTTCACTCATCTTTAGGGCCAGTGTAGTGACTTTTTGCATTTAGCTTAGCACACACGAGTCTGAGTTTCCAGTGTTGAAATCTAGGAGCCTTAGGATTAAAAAAACAAATCCTCTTCAATGTATTAGAAAAATATGCAAAGCAAAATAGGAGCAGCCCATGTTAAAATAAAGGTATGGTCTCCTTCTTGCTTTGTGGACTGTGTAGAATACAAATAGCTTAGGGTGAGGTGAATATCCTCTTGTGTGAATTTGGTCAGTACTAAATTCTGTTCAGATTTACATGTTGGTTCTACAAAGTGTAACTCAAGGCAGATTTTGGCTTCAAGGCTTTTTCTACAGAGTAGACACAAAGGTACTGTCATTGCTGTTGCTATAAAAGTGGGCCAAAGGCGTGAATCTACATGAAAATTGTAGTTTGAAAATGATAGGGTGAAATCCTCTGAATTCTCTGAGAAGCTTTGAAGTGTTGAATTCAGGGTGTTCTGGACTTCCCACTTTATTTTCTTGTTCTTCTCACTTAACTTACTCTTGATGAAGGCTAAGTTTGCATGAGAAGTATTGTAGGAGTTTGTTTGGTACCAACATACCTTCAGTGATTACGTGCTGAAAATTCACTCTCCCTTCTGGCCTTCGTGTCCAGAAAGGCAAGAAAAATTAGTTGTAACCTATTAATATCTGTGTCTGTGTGAGTTTGAACTAAACCTGTTCACTAGTTTTGTCTTGATGCGTATTTAGTGCAGAGAAATAAGGAATGCATGCATTTGAAGGAAACACTCTTGTAAGGAGAGGGGTGTAGAGTTAGACTGGCAGGGAGGCACAAAGAATGCTCTGACATTGAGGGGCTTTGTTGGTCTTGTACAGCCATTGAAAATTACAGAAGTCCATAGGAACTCCATATTTTATGAACCCTGGTTCCAAATCCTAACTAACTGTAAAACCTTGCAATTGATGGAGCAGGTAGTCAGTGTAACAAGTGTTGTACTGAGAAAGTCAAATCCCTTACTGTTGCAAAGTCTGCCCGGTAGACGAAATTCCATCCTAATCTTCTATTAGTTTATTTACAAACATGCTTCACTTAAAGTAGCTTCTGAGATTTAGAGAATTTGCTTAAGCTATAATGTTAAATGTTATTAAGTGAAAACATATTCATTCTTCTGCAGCTATTATCACCGCCTTGCATAATGAACTCTATCAAAAAATTAAGGCAGGTACTGTAAATGGTGACGATGCCTTTGTTAAACGATAGTGCATCCATTTGGCCAGATGTTCTTGGGATCAGTTTTGATCTGGTTGCCTGCACCTGTAAGTTTTTACAGAGCATGATGCTGAACATCTGTACTTGAGAATGCCAGAGCCACCACATTGTAGCAGCACCTGGATGATGTGAATGGCTCTAGCGGGGATATTTTTTTTTTTTTTAAGAAGTTATTTATTTAGATGGTGCATGATGACATGACAAACAGGGGTAAATGCAGATGAACATCTTAAGCTTTGTAGTCTAATATTAAAATATCAAGTTAATCAGTTTGGGGCATCTGCATGGGTGATAACTGAGCACTCAATACACAGTGAACCGAAGAGGATGAGCATGACAGTTGGTATTACCTCTATCAGTCTGCAAATAAAACTGGTAAAGAACTTTTGTGTTGAAAGCAAATGCATGGAATGAAGAACAAAAACATAAAAGTAAGAAGTCTGTGATAAAGTGGGAAATACTGAGAAGTCTTGCAAATACTTTAGATGCTTTGTGGTATGTGTTTTCCTTTGGCTCCTTTAATGACATGCATGAATTTTTCTTGACTGAATTTCTATTGATTTTTTTCATATACTTCATAGACTTTCTGTATTTGGTACAGACATCCTATATTGATACATTTACTACTGTTACATCCATTTGCGTGGAAGAGGAAAGGAGAAAAGCGATGACTCTTCTAATGTCAGAAAATGTGGAGAAGCCATGTACCACCAGAAAAGAAAGAAAAAAGATTAGCTCTTCATAGAAATTTCCTTTAAATTTCTCTGCACAAAGGTGGCTTTATAAAAAGCTGTATTTGAATCCTTCAAGGAAAAGAACAATCATATAAAAAATGTTTCAGATCTGTTTGTAGAAGAAGTAAGGCAGCTTAACTTGTTTTGATGCTGGGAGTGTAGAAGAAGTGTCACAGGACAATTGTGATGGAAGTAAATACCTCTAAATTATTGCATTCATATTAAAGATTGTGCCCTTTTTCTTCACCTGTTTTCTTTGAATAACGTGTGAAAGAGATGCTCTTGTGTCATCTCCACATCTCCAATGTTAGAGGTTACATCAGGGCCATTCCTATTCCTGTTTTAGCTGTGTTCTGATCAGCTCCCCTCTAAGGTGGAATTTGCACCCCAGTGCAGTTACATCAATAGAGAACTTGACCTCCAGTGTGTCTCTTGCCACCTGTTTAAGATACAGAGTCACAATGGTGTTACACAGGGTCAGGGATGAAAGTGGGACATTCACTCTAATAAAAGCCCTACCAGTAACAGATTTTCAAACGGGAGCTATTGTGGGTCTCTTAGGAGAGGAGCCAGCCATAGCAACTGAAAGTATGCCAGAGGAACAGCTTATATCAAGGAGTCTTTGGTGTATGTTTGTTAAAGCAAGCAGCATAAACGTTTTTAAGTGCAATGCAATTGTCTTTAGGGGAAAGTGCAAAGCTGTGGAGGATTTCAGACCATATGGGAAGAAGCGGAGTAGGAAAGAGCCATCTGTGATGGAAACAGCCTGTGTAACTCAAAATAAGAAACAGGGCAAAGTGAGGCAGGAAGGGTGAGAGTAGATGTGTGAGTCCTTTTTCATGCACTGTCTTCAAGGGTATGTTTAGACATAAGCAAGGTACAGGACTGGGAGCTGCCAGAGGAGCCTCAGAGTTCCAGGTCTGCTTGGATTCAGCTCCTCAGGAAAGGAGCAGTGTGTGCTCAGACCGTGGCTGGCAGCAGGGCGTCCTGCCCAGGCAGTGGGGAGCTTTGCAATAGGCAGAAGGTAAAATGGATGTACACAGAAAGAATTACAGAAAATAGAAAACTGGTTTAAAGGGTGTCATATCTGGCTCATGGCCTTGTTAATGGGATGGTAAAGAGGAACTTGGAACAGAAACACAGTGAGGAAATGAAGAACAGGTGCTACAACTTACCAGTCCATCTGACAACTCCTCCTGTACTCCAGGGTTAAGAGCACCTAAGAAATTTATTATCAGGATATGGCTGCAACTATCTTAAGGTATCTAATTAATAAATTCACTGAAGTGATAACTGCAAGTAAATTTTCATTAAATGAAAAGATTTTTAGCAGTGACACTAAGAGATGAGACTGAGGAGCTGGAGCGAGGACTGAGAATTTTTTGTTTTCTAAGGCAATTATAAAAGATCCAAAGGGCCTGCCAAGTGGGAATAAGCCGTAACTGCCTCTAACACTTGTTTTCCTACAACAGGGAAAATTGAGCAGACAAAATTCTCAAAGTATGTCTGCCAAAAGCCAAAGGTAACAGAGAAACCCCTAACAGTACCTCAAGTACTTGATACTGTTCCCTATGTTGTAATGAAAACAATTGTTTTCCATAGTAACTGCAGGAACATGTGACATGTGTCTTCACTCAGACAGAGTGAAATGGAAGAATGGAAGGGGGAATAAAGTGTTTCTCAACAGCAGCCAGATTTTCCAGCTCAATTCTTGTAACATTTCCATGAAACAAGTGCTTGTTGTTGGGTTTTTTGGTTTGGGAGGAGCTTAAGGGCAGATGAGAAATTTTTGTTCCCTTTTGAGATGTAGGAATTTGCAGCTATGGAGAGAAAAGAAAAAAGAAAAGAAAAGAGAAAAGAAAAGAAAAGAACCTAAGTAAAGGTCCAGTGTTAGAAAGTGTTCTCAAACATGCTCTGGAGAGGATTTGTGACTGTGTCAGTCCACAGCTACATCTGCTCTCTGTTTGATCCGAATCTTAGGTTTTTTGGTGGAACATATTCAAAGCCTTTTGTTTCTCTAACCCTCCCTGAGTGTGGTGACTTCATTTTCAAAAGTGAAGTCAGAGGAAGCTTGCTGTATGATCCATGACTAGTCTTCAGCATTTTATATACAGATGGTTCCAATAGCTTCTCTGGCTTTGAAATTAAAAGTAGAAAGTCTCTGGGCTCAGGTGAAGGGTTCTTCAGGAAATGTATGCTGAGAGCTAAGATAGGTCCAGTAGCATTTTTGTGTTCACTCCAATATTTCCTAAGAAATAGTGAGCCAGGCTGTCAGGCCTTGTTTCGCTTCAGGTGTGCCTGAAAGTCCCTAGTCCAGGGGGCCTAACATCAGAAGCTGATGAGGTAAGGACTGTTTGCCAGGATTTCATTCTAAGTGACTTGGAAGTATCCAGTACGCACTGGTGTCATCAGAGTCATCTGCTGACACGAGGCTTTGTGATGGCATTTGGTTCTTTGCAGTCAATTAGGGAGCAAAAATTGTTCATTGTTTCTCAGTTGCAGTTGAGATATGGTTGATTACCTTTTTGTGTCTGCTGTGTGCCAAGTTTAGGAGTAATCTTCACAATAGCCAGAATGACTTTTGATGTAATAGAATACTTTTCAAATGCATCGGGTTTTCAGGATCCCCACATCCTGGTCATCAGTTATTTTGTCTCCTCTCACAAAACTTCCCCCAGGGCATCAGTGTCTGTTTAGTCCTGACAAAGTGTTGGAAAATCTCCTAAATGTAACAGCACTGGCTCTGTAAGGGCGAGAGTGTTCTCATGAGTTTTGATTTGCAGGACATTGTCATTAAACATCATGACTTTTGCAGTATGGGGAACCATGACATTTCAACCACCATTTGACTTCCCTGCTGCATCTTGGTTGTGCTGCAGATGTAGGGAACAGCTCCAAGCAAAAGATTTCAGGTCCTTCTACTTAGGAAGGCTGAATTCAATTCTGATGATTTCATTCCTAATGGAAATCCAGGGACTGAACGCTTGGAAAGAGATAACGTGTGTGCTGTGCTCCTCACAACAGTTTTGTCTGCTGGACTGCTGATCCCAACAGTGGTTTGTGAACTAACGTGTTGCTAAAATGACCAGCAGGACTATCCTGGATGGTTCTTTGTATGGCTCCTACAGTGTCTCTGGCAGGTGTTGTTTGATTTTGTTCATTATTGTTGTCAGTCTAGTCTTTTACACTGTATGATTTAGAAAACCTCTTCCCCTCTCACACCACTCCTTCCCCTACCAAAAAATAAAAAAATTAAAAAATAAAGCCCACTTGCCTCACAAGATTGTGGAATTTGCCAGAATGCTTGCATCTGTGTTGACATTTTTTCCTAAATTCAGTTATTTTCAAGATGTATGCAGATTTCTTCACTTAAAATTGCCAACATTAATGGCTTCAGATTGCTCTCAAAAGTTCCCTTTTGTTTTTCAGCCTACAAGAACATCATCAGAAAGCATTTATTCCAGACCAGGTTCCAGTATACCTGGCTCTCCAGGCCACACTATCTATGTAAGTATTCCTTCTGATGAATAAGCTGCCGAGCCTTTGCTTGCACATGAACTACTCGTGCTGAAATAAATCACTTTTATACTGGTGCTTTCTTTTAGTGCTTAAATTGTTAAAACCTTCACCACATAGCTTTTATAACTACAGGATTTCAAGAGCAGGGTAGGCCTTTTCCAGGTCACATTTCTCTTGGAAAGGTACAGTAAATCTTTTGATGTCACTTGGTGGTGTGAGGAGGGACAGAGGGCAGAGGGGTCATTTGACTTTGTAAGGATTTTGTGAGGAGATCTGTGCACTTTGATACACAATTTTTGAGAGATCTGCACTGGAGGAATGTGGGGAGCAGGGTCAGCTGCCCTGAAAGAAGCCTGGCTGATCCAACGCCTTCCATTTTGAAAGTCAGATTTTTTGGTTGTGAAAGGAAAGGTGTTTTTAATTTTGGACAAAAATGTTATTAAGCATAATGCTGAATCCCTGACTTTATAGATAACTTTTGAGATTATGTACATGAAAATGTAGAGTAAAACACAGAAATTTGGCAGTTACATTTACAATAATGCAGAAAAAATGTCCAAAATTACAAATCTCACGTCCTGAGTTAAACTCTAGTTCTTCTCTGCATTTCAACAACCACAAAAATAAGCTGATATATGAAAAGTGTTGACACTGGAGATATCACAAGACAAAGAATGTCCTGGAGAACTGCCATTCTGTGGGTAATACCAACTTCATAAACTGTAGCGTATGAAATTTAATTGCTGCTCAAAATCACCGTCTGTAGAGCAACATGGTGGCCTAGATCAGGGTCTACAAAAATATCTGTAGTAATTTATATTGGATTAAGAGTATCCAGACACATTTGCAGCTCATTAACAGACTGCGGTAAAAATACTACAGAAAGAGCATATATTAATATACCTAAATACTTTAAGGGTTAAAATTGCTTAAGATATTTTGTTACATCTGGTAATTAAAAGCTAAACAGATTCGAGTCCATTTTTAGACAGTGAATGTCCTAACTATTTCAAACCTTGCTTCTGTAGGAAGAAATGTTTTGTATTGTTTCTAGTTTAAGGCATTGCTTAAGAACCACCAAGACCAGTGTTTATTAGAGACCTTAGGAAGGCAAATGCATGTTATCTGAAATTACTAGGTGCTAGCACTCAGGAAGAACAGAACTGAGTGTGAGTTCCCTTATGCAATCTACTGTGAATAAATAAATATGAAGTAGAAGTGTTGGAAAACAATTTGAATATCTTCTTTCACTTTTAGTCATCAATGTATTTCTGTAAGGTAGGTAAAAATATATGATGATTTATTTAAAGTCTTTCTGTAAGTAAAGAAAGATATTAGTTATCTAAACTGAATGTAAGGCCTCTTTCTATCTCCCTTTAATGGGTGCAGCTGACTTTGGAATCTATTTCCTACTTCTGTTTTTTAGCTAGTCAAGGTCTCCTTGCAGTCTTAGTGGAAAAAATAGTCCATGCTTGCACCATGTAGTTGGTAAGGAATGGATGCTTTAGTCAGAAGCTTAGGTAGAGGATGAGTGATGAATGCAATGTAATAATTTCATTTGGGAGTTTGAATACCCAGTCCTGACAGTCCTCCTTGTCTTTTTATTTCCTTCCAGTAAGTTCTGTTTCCTCTTGTGTGCACGGTTATAAATTGAGTATCTGTCTGTGGTCTTCAGCATGAAATCCTTTTGTAATCTCTGTAATCTGCAAACTAAATTGATGTTATCACCCATTTTACATATGGGAAAACAAGAGCAGAAAGGTGAAAATACTTGCCTGAGGCCACAAAATGAGTCATTTGCAGAGCTGAAGTTTCCAGCTCATTACTGGGATAAGAAACTTTTGTAAATAGATCTGTATATGCCATGGTCTTTCTTCCCTAAGAGAAGAGAAAACACTGTGAGCTGCTGCAGAGGAGGCCTGCTGGAGAAGAACAAGAAGCATTCACTGCACATGTAGGGTGCCAAAAAGGGGTTTCCATAGCAATAGTGTGACAACAAATACACAAAATCATAAGTTGTGTAAAACAGAAATTGCCAGTGCATTTGTGTAAGTTAATTTATCTTCTGTCTTTGACCTTTAGGCAAAAGTAGACAATGAAATCCTTGATTACAAGGATTTAGCAGCCATTCCCAAAGTCAAGGCCATTTATGACATTGAACGTCCAGACCTAATTACTTATGAGCCATTCTACACCTCCGCCTACGAGGACAGACAGGAGAGACAGAGTCTTGGAGAGGTAATGACCCACCAGCACCTCATTCCGCTGTGCGCTGCATCCAGAGCCCGCTTCGCTTCCCACCGGCGCTCCTGGAGATCGCTGCTGCTGCTGCTGCTCACACTGCTTTGTGTCTGTCTGATCTGGGGTACTGGGAACACTCGTGGTGCTGCCTCCTGTGTGAAACTGCAGGATTAGACACCTACATTGACACCAGCAGAGGGATGGCAGGGGGGAGGCTTGCAGGCTGTCTCTGTGTGCTTCCTCATAGCTCCCATGGGTATCCTCATCTTTGGGAATGGCAAAGTCCAGAGCCTGAGGCAAAAGCCAGTGTGCTGTTGTGCTGTGGAGCACCAATATTCACAAGAGAATAGGAGGAATACCCTGATATTCTATGGACTAAGAGCAGCAGGATACTTATCTCACCCATACTGAAGGGAAATATGTATCACCAGAGCACTTTGCCAGACATACTGGATAAAACTATGTCAGGATGAAGTGCTCTTCCACCAGGGAAGGCAGGTTAATCGTGTTATAGAAATACCTGCCTCACATTTTAACCTGCTGACATTCAGTAAGGATTCTTGTATCATGCAGCAATAAGAAAAAGCTACGTCATTTATTCTCCTAAACTTGTACGTAAAGGTATCTTTCAGATTGTCGGTCCCCAGTTTCCTCAGGTGAATTTCCATAGCTGCAATTATTTTTTACATGATTCCAGTGCAGTCTGTGAAGCAGGTTTGGTCATGTAATACCATCTGTCTGTGAATCAGACTTCCTGAATGCAAATCTAAATGGACGTGGAAATGGATTTACTGCTGCAATCTCGGTGACCTTACTGACTGTAACTGAATTGAGTATGAAGATAAGTTGAAGAAAAAAGAATGACAGTAAATCATTCAGGCACCAGTGGTCTGTAGATGGCCAGATCAGTGTGACTGATAATCTGCTTTCTTCTCAGTGTTCTGCCCACCAGCAGGTCAGAACTGCATCAGTTTTTCTCTGTTTTTCTTTAATGTTCTATAGAGTTAATTTTTTAAATCATGAATTGGAAATTCAGCTCAGGAATAAAATAAGAGATTAACAGGTCAGAACATTACAGAATTCTCCCCTCCAATTTATGTTGGTAGTGAATCCACCTGGCATCTGGTTCAAAACCACTGTGAGATGCATTGGTGACCTCTGACCAGTTCCAACAGGCCTGACCCATTCCACAAAACCTGCTACAAATACAAGTCTCTTGTTAGTCACACAGGGGGAGCTAATCTCGCCAGAGAAGGTGAACTATTTGTTAATCCTTAAAGGGAAGCTTCTTACTGACAAAGCAGTGTGTTGGAAGCTGATAAAGCATTATGGTGTAAGTTGTCTGCTTTTATGCTTGTTCTGGGAATAAGCAAAAGCCTTTGGGGTTTTCCTACACCATATTTTCACCAGCATTAAATTCAGTTAATTTCTAGTGACTACAGAAATTCGTTCTGGAAACAGAAGGGGCTCTCACTTTCTTTTCAGAAGGTCTTGGGTTTCCACCCAATGCGACTGCTGACTTCTGTCACCTTGGGCAAGTTACCTCACCTCTTTGTATCTGTTTCTCATCCCTTCCCTTGCCCTAATGAGAACACAAGCCCATTGGGGTGGAGTGATCCCTTACCCTGTGTTTGTGTTGTGGTAATCGAGTGACAGCAATCTTGGTACAACATACATCAGTCCCCATCATCTTTAAAAAGCAAAGGAGACACGTTTAATCTTGCAGACAGTGATTTATCCTGCATCCTCTTTGCAAAGGGTGTGCATGTGGTGATGTTCAATAAAAGGGGACCCTCAGTTTATGCTTGTACACTAGAAATGCCCCTCACCATGATTTAAAGAGAAAAAGAAAAAAAAACAGTCTCAGCAAAGAAAGATTTTTGGGTGTACAAGGGGAGAGGTGCAAGAGGCACCAAACTTTATCCAGAGATGGACACAAACCTTAATTCTAGGGGATGGGCTATAAGAAAAGGATATACTTTAGCCGCAGAAAGGGAGAAAACAGTGTGGCAGTGGGCAGACCCGGCGTGAGGCTGCTCTCGGTGCAGGGGCAGGGCGCTGCCCGGGGGGTTTCCCACGCGCGGTCCCGGCGCGATCCCGGCGCCCTCTCGCGGGGAGCGCGGGCTGCCTCCGCCTCCCGTCGGGCTCCAACGACGCAAACGAGATGGGAAATTAATTTGCTACTGCCGTGGCTGGCCCGCAACAGAGTGAGAAAGTTCCAGAAACTGTCAGGTATTCAGGTTCTTCAGGACCTGTCAGTTCTGCCCTGTGAGCAGCAACCTGATGAGCACTCAAGTCGTCTTTTCTCAGCTCCAACTTTTGTGGGTATATATTGGAAAGCAGCACTTTATCTCTGGGTCATTTATTTCAGGTATTCCGTTTCTTGAAAGCACTGAATGCTCTGAAACACCATTCACCAAACAAGCGGACATAAAATGAAAAAAAAAGGATTTTTTTTCTAATATGGTAGATGCTTCAAAATGGAGTAGGGATCCCACCTGGTAATTCAATTAAAAGACAGCTAAAATGGCATCAGTGTGAGATGCTGGAACTCGTGTTGTAGAATGACACCTGTAAAAGTTAGCAGAAACTTCCCAGAGCACAAAATTACTTGTATGGCTTCAGGTATTAGAGCAGACTCTCAGATCTCAAAGCAATAGAGAATTGAGCCTGTTGCAGTAGAAATTTTTATGTAAGTTTGGTCAGAATGGGCCCTCTTCCCCTTCCTCTTCCTCTTCCCCTTCTCCTTCATATTCCTTTCCCCTTTCCCTTCCCCTTCCTCATCTGGAATCGTCACTGTATTTCCACTGGCTCACTGTTCTGGAATGGAGCAGCTTGTCTCAGTCTCCTGCACAGTATGTTTCAAACTGACCATAGTGTAGCCTTCTGTGATAGACCAGGATTTAAAATACCTGGAGAACCAAACATTCCTTGGCAGCCTCAGAGTCTGAGATCTGACAGTTCACCTGTGCATGATAAAACAGTAACTTGGCTGCAGAGTGAGCTTCCATTTCCCAAAAAGCAGCGAGATGATGTCAGCTAGTGATGGAGTAAAAATACGTGAAAGGAAAAATACCTGGATTCAGCATGCTACTTTCTGGGCTGCCTGCCCAGTCTTAGATTCCTATGACTACCTTTTACTGTAGTCGTTACCTCAGCATCCAGGTAACCCCAGCAGATGATAAAATACATTTATTTAGAGTAACACAGGAATTGTTAGTAGAAAAATGTGGCAGTGCACCTCACAACATGTACTTTTTTCATTTGTATTGAAAGTTTTAGGTTAGCTCTCAGTTTTTGTAGAGAATGTTGTTCCAAAGCAGTGTGTATGACATGTTTCATGTGGAGCAAAGTTTTTACAGCTGCTGCTGTTAGATAATAGGAATTAGAAAATAAGAATGTAAAAGACTTTCAAGGCTTTGATGAAAAGTAGCAAAAGCAGTCTTTAACAGCTTTATGGATGCTTGCTGAAAAGGAGACATCCTGTATCCAATAAAAAGTGTTGCTCCTTTGTTTGGATACTTTGCATTCCCAGTGTCACCAGCTCCATGAGAGTGAATGGTCTCTCAGTCCAAAATGTATGGATATTTACCAGCTGGGTATTTATTACCAGAAACTCTGCACACATTTTACACTACTGCTTTTGTACATTAGTGTAGTAGCTAGACCAGAATCAGCAGTTTTGCTTCTGAGATATTATCTTAATAGCTATGTCATTCTATAATTGTGGTCTTATTTAAAAGCATAATCTCTTGCCCAGTTTATTATGACAAATAATATTGAAGTTTTGTGCTTGAAGGAAATAATTAAATCCTGACATCCCAGCTTCAAATTGTTTGGTGGTTAAAGAGCACATAGCTGGTAATTACACATAGCCTTTATTCTTGTTTGTACCATCAGCATATGCATAATCATACATTTCCTCTAAAGGTATTTCTTGCCTCAGTTTCCCTATCTGTGTTGCAGAAACTTTTCATGATACTGTGCATATTTCTGCCCACTGGTCTTTGTGCAGTTCTTTCAATACACATGCTTGTAATTCCTGTCTGTTCTCCTTATGTAACCAGGGAGGTACACAGAGATTTAAAGGAGGTCATATCAAAGAAATGGTGATGGCAACTACGTGCTCCTTTGCATGGGTATGAAATGTAAGGCCCTCGGGAGAAGCACATTTTGCCAGTGTGTGTGCGTTGGAGGGAAATCATGCTTCATCCTGAAAGATATTCTGTATTTTGATTTTCCATGCAAAGCTCTGAGTTATGTTTATTTACTTTTGATTTCCATTTTAAAGATTTCTTCATGACAGGCATGGTTGTTAAATTAATAACTCTTTCTGGTTTTGATCTTTACAGCTATGTTTTACTTACCACAATGATTAGATGGCTAAGATGATCTTGCATGATACTTGATGGAATTAATCATACTTATAAATATTCTCCCAGAAACTTTAAACTTCAATGATTTATGGACCAGTCCCTGAGCAATGTGGAAAAAGCAGGTTCCAGTACTGGGACAGCCTCAGTAATTTCTGCATTGCCACTTTACGTTGCCATATATCAGAGTATCTGCAGCAATGTTTAGATTACCTTTTTCTGGCCCAGCATAGGCAATGATATTTCATAACCTTATTTTTTATGTCTTTGCAGTCTCCAAGGACATTATCACCTACCCCTTCTGCAGAAGTAAGTTTGGTGGAACCTTTGGGGGCAGTATCCTACTGTGATGAGAATTATTCCCTCGAGCCAGTGCAGGCATTGGGTTTGTTGTCAGTCAGATCCATCTCTGTTTACCACACAGGCGTGTTTTCTCAATGTTGAAACTTAACAAAAATTATTTCTAAGAGGGAACCATGAAGCTCTTTTTGAGAGATTGTACAAAAAGTGGAGCTGCCACTCTTCCTGATCACTGTGTGTAAAGCAGAGCCCTGTGTCCGGCAGGCGTCACTTCTGCTACGTTGCTGCTCCTTGTGGCACAGGCTGATTCAGATCTCGGGAGCTGCAGGATTTACAGGAGATAAAATGCTGCTCCAAGCATCTAAATAATAACCCATGTTTGCTACTGAAACATTTGCAGTTTTGTCTTGAAGAAAACATAACTATGGTCTGGTTTGGTTTGCTTTGCCGGAGGAGTGAATTTGAACATCATAATAACATGAAACAGTCGGGAAGGCTTTTGTCAGGATACAGTAGATGCTCTTGCAGAAGCATTATCGTTGCATTATCATGTTGCTTATTTGCAACATAAAAAAAGTTGTACTGATTGCTACTAGTTAAAAATTAAGGGACTATAAAATTTCTTGTAAATCTTCATGCATTAACATCAGTCCTTTGCCTTTTGTCCTGGTTTAGTTTGCTTCATGGGAAGGTGGGGGGTGAGGGTGTTGTTTGTTTTGAGGCTTTTGGTTTGTTTCTTTTATTGGCTTTTTTTACCCCCAGGAAACCAAGTAAACTGAATTTTGCTATACAAGAAGGTGTCATGTTTTCAGACACATGGGGAATCTGATTTGGATATAAATACCTGCTGATGTAGCTGGTTGTGACACATGGTAAATTTAGCCAAAGAGAACTCCTGTGCTGCAGCTACTGAATTCTTGCTGGTCTCCAAGTTAGCTCGCTGATGGCCAGCTCTTGTCTCTTGTGCAAGACACTGCAGGACACACATACTCTGGATGCAGCTTCCCTTATGGAGTCAGAGAATGTGGGCAAATCTCGGATTATATAGAGTTTAATAAAAATTAAAGGTGGAGTTGGAACCTTCCAAGACTGAATTCTGACTGTAAAAATGGGTTGGAGCAGATCCTTGGAGAGCAGTGCTAATGAAGGAGGTTGAAAGCCTTAAGGGATGTTGCTATTTCAGTCGCTTCTGCTGATGCCTTCAGATCCACGGAAGTTAAGTGCTGCTAAAAATGTGTAATGTGCATTTACATTTATCAGTGGATGCCTCTGTCCTGCAGGGCTATCAGGATGTCCGGGACCGCATGATTCACAGGTCTACCAGCCAGGGCTCCATTAACTCTCCTGTGTACAGTCGGCACAGCTACACCCCCACCATGTCACGCTCCCCCCAGCATTTCCACAGACCTGGTAAGGGCAGCTGCTTTACAAATACATGAAAAATCATTGTTTCTTTACTCTGCCACTCAGTGGTGCAGTGAAGCACTTCTTTCTCTTAGGAGTGGAAGTTTAAGACTGAAAAATTGTTGTGTATTTTAATGTCTCATTTTCTGCCTGTTTTTTTGTTCTGGATTGACGTCATCTTTTGCACTAGGCTGACTATTTCTTGCATCATAAATATGCATCTTTTGGTTTTGTTTCCAATCAACTATTTTTAAAATACTTGTATGTTTCTGAAAGCAAGTGAAAATTTACAGCAGAGAATCGCAAACTTCATTCTGGAATTTGGGAAAAGTATCACATATTGGAAACAAAAATTATGGCTTGACTGTACAGAAGTTAGTAATGTAGGGTTACTCCCTTGTAAATAATTCCTTTAAAGCTTGGTGCAGCCATAGAATCTCATATTCAGGAGAAAAACACCATATGTTCCAAATTGCTAGTAATTTCTCAAGATATGGACTCACGGTTCACAAGGTTTTTTCTTAAATAAAGCCATAGGCAGTTGCCTGGGAACACTTGAAAACACAAACTTTAGTTTCCAGTTCAGTAGTGATGTACAAGTTGTATGTACAATATAGAAAATGTACAGGTCATTCAGGTTCCCAGTGCCTTCAAAATTACTGGTTGCGTATCTAAAAGCAAGATATGAAAGTGAGCTATTCATCCACACCCAAACTGCATAAAAATGTATTGCTAAATGCTATTCATTGAAGACTTTTCAAGACTGATTTTATTGTGTATGGTAATGAATTAAATCTTTGTGATCTGTTTTTAAATTAAGTGATACAATCGCACGGTTTCATCTTCCTTGGTGATTACAGCTGAACATTTGGGATGCCAAAAGCCCATATGCAATAGGAGCTGCATTTTTAAAATTAAAGATTTGTAATAGAGCCACCACTGTGGAACTTGAATGCTGTAGCCATTTCCTAGTGGGGGTGGGCTGAAAGCAGCCAATTGTGTCTGTCAGTGAATGCCTTATTTAAGGCACCCAAGGGAGGTGGGACAGAAGCAAATTGTGTCTGATACTTGGTGCTGACAACATGACTGTGTTTTAAGATGACGTTACAACTGAAACTGAAAGAGACTTGGAAAGTGAAAAAGCTGCAAACTTCTGTCCCTTGATTCTCCAGTTCTGAGGGGATTTTTCCATTTTTGTCTGTTGTCTCAGGGATATGAACAAATCCAGGCCCTATTCCATGCTTGACTGTGATTGAGTTTTACTGTCTGTGTTCAGTCAAAGACCTTCCCCAGAAGCAATCTCTGTTTATGTAACTTCTATGATCGGCAGATGGGCTCAAGCCAGAGTTTGGATCCAAATGTAAAATCTTCCAAAGTCCACAGCCTGAAGGTTTTTCTGGAGAGATATTTGTTCAAACTTACCTATGTTCAGATGATCTCATCCTGGGCTCACCTGTTACTGATCCTCATACGACACAGAAGTAATTCTGTACATTTTGTCATTTGATGTTTCCTACCCTGTTTTGGGATAATTGTTAAAGCTACTTTAATAATTTTCCTTCAGTAATTATTTTCCTACAGTAATTACTCATGTTGAATAATAGCAGTTGTATATGTATTTTTTTTCCTCCTAATGGCACTTCTTTTCACCATGTTGTTTTGCAAGAATAATTCCTCTCTGAATAAACCCAGTGGCCCCAGATAACTTCTCTTTTGCTCCCAGCTAGCCCTTGAGAGAGAAGTGAACTGCTGCACTGACGTTGTCAGCATAAGGTTCTTCAAAAATCGAGTGCTACAAGTTCTGAAAAAGTTTGCAGCCTTTTCCTCCCGCGGTGCCCTAGCTGATGTTGGCAGCATTTTTGGAATGTCTTAAAACAATAGAAAACAGCTTGCATGCCTCTTGACTGACATTTTTTGGTCAGGCACTTTTCAGACCACCTGCTTTCTTAACTAATTGAGCGTCAGTGTTTGTGATGTTTGCATGCTGGTAGCAGGCTACTTTCTGGTAACAAGGCATAGGTCAGAAGCTCATTAAGCCAATGATGTTATGCTAAATTAGCGATGCAGTTCAAACCTAAGCCTCTCTTCTAATACTTCCTGTAATTTTGTCTTAACATTTACGGACCCTTCGGTGCGTCTTTAACCGTTTTGTTTTTTTCTCCTTCCTTCTTTCCAGAATCCTAATTGTTCAATGCCTTTTTTTTTCCTCCTTCCTTCGAAGCCTCCTTCCCTGCCTGTCTCTTATTGCTTTTCTTTGTCTCCGTTCTGTCCTGCCCCCCGCATCCCCGCTGCCGCAGAGCTGCTGGCTCTGGGTGCGCGGCGCGTGGCACCCCCGTGCACGAGCAGCCGCGGCCCCGCTCTCCATGACTCCCGCCCCAACTCCCCCTTCCGACACCACTTCATCCCCCATGTCAAAGGTAAGGAGCCAGGCCTCTCTCCAGGGAGTACCCTCCAGCCTGGAGGTTTGTTAGCGTTCTGGCAGAGCTGAGAAGGCGTGTCTCGGGGAGGTTGCCTATGGCTGCGTAGCTGAGCATGCCTCGAAATGTGCTGTTGCACTCAAAACTACGTTAGAATAGACATAATGTCCTTTTTTTCGGAGGAAATATGTCATTTCTAAGGGCCCTAGTTGAAGAGTTCACCAAGCATTTACCTGGTAGAAACACACAGAAAAGCATTGCCATTTATTACTCAGAACCTGTATGTGTCTAATTTAGCTTCTTTCTAAAGCAGTACACAACAATCCCTTCAGCAGTTAGCTCATCAAATTTAATTATTACTGCCACATTCTTAAAGCATGCATTGAAAAAATTGAGTACAGTATTGCCTGAATGAGAACAAGGTGATCAGAAACATGGAAAAGAAAAAAAAGAGATGATACAAAGATCAATGGCAACAAGGAAGTTAATCTTTGTTATTCACATTGGCAATAATTAGGGCCCAGCAAAGTAAAATTAAAATCTCTAGGCCTCTCCTCAACTAGTGCAAATCAGCAGGCTCTGCTGAACCAGTAGCACGGCAAGGATTTACATTATTTGAGGATCTGGTCCTTTTTTCAATATTTTATTTTCCATGGTTTGATTTGGAGGAGGATTCTTCTTTCACTGTGTCC
The DNA here is from genome assembly GCA_013397115.1 of Edolisoma coerulescens. Lineage (NCBI taxonomy): Eukaryota > Metazoa > Chordata > Aves > Passeriformes > Campephagidae > Edolisoma > Edolisoma coerulescens. The sequence continues at coordinate 1,156,813 of VWZW01007059.1, forward strand.
CTTAGAGGAACTCACTTAGCTCAATGAGCTTTTAGTTTTGTTTCTTGCTTTTTGTGAATGTGGTTTACTTTGATTTCTATTGGAGCACTTGGCTGGGCCATCTCTTCTCCTGGGGAGAAGGTCATAGCTTGTATCACCTACAAGAGCTCAAAAAGAGAGTAAATTGAACATAGATCACAATCTGGCAGCATTGATTAATGTAGATAGTCATAAACTGGAGATAATCAAAAGCAGTTGCAAGAAAGTTGTTGCCATGAAATTTCAAGAAATGCTAAAAGAGCTCAACATCATAGCATTAAAGCATTCAGATCACCACTACTAATTTTATTCTTGCCTTTTTTTAGATGATTTTTGATAATCTGCACTGTCCACTTTCCTATTATGTCACTATTTTAAAAAAAATCTCACTTAAAAAGATTGGGACCCTTAAAAATAGATATACTGCTCATTTCAGCATGCAGTTAATTCATAGTCCTTGCAATTTCAACATTTCTTTGCTGTAAATCCAAATTAATGCTCACACTCTTTCAAGTGGCATTTTCATTCTTTTTCTGTTGAGAAAATAGCTTCTTCAACAGATAAATGAGAAGAACTATTGGAAATCTATGCTTCTTGTTTTCAGATTTCAAAGAATCACCTGGCATGTGGATCAGGTATCTTTTTCAGTTATTGGTAAAAAAGGCCACGTGGGATTACAAGTGCTGTAGACAGAGGGGTGGGTATGGTTTTTATCAGGTATATCCTGGAAGGTGTTGTAAGAATCCTCAATTTTCTGAAGGCCTGGACAGCATTTCTGTGTCATAACTCAGCAAAGCTCCTTGAAAGCTCAAATTCATATCACTGTGACAGAAGAGGCACTCTGTGATCATTTTGCTGGCTCAGCCTTTCTCACTTGTACTTGTAGCAAAAAGGTGAACTTGATGTTGGGGGGTACGAAAGATTTCACAAAACTAGAATTTTTTTGGTTTTTCTCTTTAGGAGTCAGAAAATACAGATCATGTCTCAACTGCTTTGGTAAAGGGGCATGATTTCCCAGCAGCATAATGATAACTGAAGTGTCATATGACACATTGCACCTGTGTTATTTTGTATACTCGAGCCAGAAAAGCAGACATTTAGACCAGTTTCAGTGTATTTTCATACAACATAAGGCTTAAAGAAGCATAATGATTAAATCTCATAGACATAGCCAAAAGTAAAGAAATTGGAGGAGTGAAAGGGGCTAAGTACACCTCATAAAGTCTTAGTGAGAGTTTGTTGATGTAACATATATATTGAAAAAGCTGGAAGAGTGTGTAATATGCATCAGCTTAGACTTAATTTAATGTTATTTGGACTCTCCATTGAATTTGGTCTTGTCTCAATAAAGTACTGTCTTTGCTATGAAAGAATCAAAACAAGTCCACGAATGAAAGAAACCCTGACCCTTCTGAAATCAGAGACAAAACTCTCATTGAGAGCCAGGATTTCATCTCGCATGCCTAGAATTTTTCAGAGGCATTCAAGAATATTGCAAAGAGCCCATAAGATTTCCATGTAAAAGAGTTTCAAAGTAGTGTGTATTCCTTTCCTCCCAGACCTTCCCAAGAGGAATCTACCCACCTTCATAGAGAATTTGGACCTTGGTTTTCACAGGCTCCCACTTTCCTTCCCTGAGGCAGGTCTCTGAAATCAAATGCTTTCTGTACCTGCCAACTATTTCCAGGGTTTTGTGGGTGCAGATGAAAGTTCTGCTCTGGAAAACAGTTGTGTTTTAGCTGTTTCATGATTTTCAATTTTGTGTGTGAAATAAGGGCTACACATCTGGACAAGAGGATGAATGATAATTTGACAAAACCTGAATATAGGAGTAAGGGTTTCAGGTACTGTTGAGCTTGTTTTCCTGTGTCTACTCAGAAGGAGAGCAACTAAACTGGAAGCTGACAGAAGGCTCAGTGTTGGTTGCATATGGGATTTTTGGCCTGATTCTGTGAGCTGAGCTTGCGAGTCCCACTGAGCCCAGTGGTGAGCACTTCAGAAGGCAGCAGGAACTGCATTGCACTGGGCTGTGTGTGGGCAAGCAGTTCTATTCCTGGCTGCTAGGGCAACCTGCCTAACAAATTCAGCTGTAGAAAACAACTACCTGATGGAGCAAAGAGAAGGAAAGAAAAAAAAAGCCTCTGAATTTCCCTTCTGCTGTGCTCTAGTGATTGATTTTTAGATTAAGCTTGTTCCGTTTTCTCTTAAGATCCCCCCCGACCTACACACAGATATATTCAACTTCATGCCAAGAGTGTGAGAATTAGTTCTTTCTACAGTGTTGGTGAACTGGAGTGCTCTTGTTGCTCTGGGGAGTTAACAGTAGCTACAGCATCTCTGAGAAGAGAGACTTTTCTGTGTGGGCAAGGAACCCAGATTTAATGGGTTTTTATGTAAAGCTGGAAGCAGGCTGGCCATGAGGCCCTGGGAGGCAGGTACAGGCAGCCAGGAGCTCTGCTTTCCTCTGGGCACGTGCACATTCCGCAGCTGCTGGCACTGCTTCCATAAACTGGGGGTGGTTTTGCAGCCGCATCCCAAGCACTTAAGCCTCACCGTGAGAGTGGGCTCCTCAGGGATGGCCTAATGGGAATCTAAGTAGATGTACCATTGCCTCTTGCAGAGGTTGGAGGTAATGAGGCTGCCATCCTAGGAGGTGTAAAGGGGAGTTATTTGTCACTGCCAGCAGGAGCCATTAGGCACCTCAGGAAATAGAAGCCACCGGAGACATCTGTAAAGCATCACGTGCAGGATGGTACCACAGTAATTGCCTGGTACTGGGTGCATTATATAACATTTCCAGTTCTGTCTAAACAAATTATCTGTGTCCCAGATGCAAGACCAGCCAGCATACATTTATGGGTGTGAGCACGCTTAGTTGTGTCTCGCTGAGGTAGAGAGGGGTATAAGAAAGGTTTCTTCCTTGTGTTTGTAGCATTGCAAATTGAACACACCCACATTTAGACTACCAGATCCCAACAGGTGAAATGTATTTGTGACTCCTCTGTTGTGACAAGTCCACAGGTCAATAAATCCCCTTTGTTTTTTCTCTTTCATTGAGTGTAATTGCTAAGGGAAGCAGAAAGGCAGAATGAACTGTTCTCTATAAACAATTAACTGTATCTCAAGACATATCAATATTGATGGGGGTTTTTCCTTATAAAACAATTATTTTGCTGAAAAGTAACTGATAATTTCTCAATAGAAGCAAAAGATGTAAGTAAAATCAAGTGAGGTGTTTCACCATCACTGTAGAGAACTAGAACACAATATTGGAATTACAAAGTAAAGGGCCATAGATAGAGATATAACAATAATGTTTAACTAATCATTCATGCTGCTTTTCACAGTTAGCAGACCTAGCCCTACTGTTTCCTGGCCAGAAGCTCAGCATCGCTGCACCTGAAATAGAAAAACCAGCATCAACTCATGTGGTTGAAAGAGCATCATGTCATTTAGGGCTGAAATGTCAAAGTGCTAAATATAGAATTTTGCACATGCATTCTTCTGGACAAATTTTCTTCAGCCAAGCCCCCTGAACTGTGCATGTAATTTTTAAAACATTCATATGCAGTGGGTTAGCTTGTATACTGGCTGAATCCTCTGGGGCACATCTCAACAAGGTTTGTAAAGGGCATTTTTGTTCCCTTTTAGTGCCTTTTAGATTGGCAGATGACTGTTCAAGTAAAAGAGGATTTTTTGTGTAAATTGTAAAGAAAACTTTTTTTCCTCTCCCATTCCTATCTCCCCACCCCAAATATATAAATAGCATGCTGAGTCTAAGGTTTTGGGTCCTCTAACAGGACATAAGAAATAGGCCTGCAATTTATTTTTTCTTATGTTTTATAGCCCTCCTGTATTTGTTATCATTACCTCCTCCACCCTCCATTCTTTTTTCTTGTTTTCTTATTCAACATTTCTAGGGTTTTTTAAGCTCTTGTGCATACTTTAAAAATGGGAGGGGCTTGATGCTCCCCTATTTTTCACTGCTGGGCTGACCCCTACCCATGTAAAATAAGCACCCATGTGGATGGTTTTTCCTTGTGTGAGTTTGCTCTAGTTTGAAGAATGCTGCAATAAAAGAGGCAGCTGCATTCTTTCAAGGTACACGCACAGAAATGTGAATGGATGTCTTGATACTTGGGGATCCACCATCGTGGTTGTGCAGCAGCCCTCTCTTCCTGGTGAGACAGGAACTTTCAGGGCCATTGGATTGCTGTGGTGCATCGTGAGGAGGCAAAGGGGTAGCCCCACTAAGAGTAATCCTACAAATGGAACAAACTGTGTGTGCAAACTAGAACTAAGGCTTTTAGATTTTCTAAATCAGCAGTGGTGAAGTATTGTCATCAGAGCCAGATTTGGCATAGACAGAGATTTGGAGCGGCACGAACGATGTGGGTGCAGCCGCCAGGTGGGCTGCACTGCTTTACAAATTGTTTTGCCGTATCAGAATTTTCCTAAACCAGTGAAAGAGTGTGTAAGGAACAGTTATGCCTTTTGATATGGGCCAAGTGACCTTACAGCTGTTTTCTGTTTCTGGTTTCTGTACACTTTTGGTTTAGTGAACTGTAGTAACTGCCAGCATCTGCTTCTATCTGCTTTGGGTTTGCATATCAACTCCTCTGCTCCGTGTTTGCGCCTTTTAATTCCAAATATCAATGTCCGTACTAAAAAATCATTGCCAAGTAACCTTCCATTCTTCTTTTCTATACTGCCCATCTAATCACCAGCTACGAGCACACAGCTCCTGCCTGCATGCCGTCAGAATGAGTCTGAGCTGCTCAAACCTCGACTCCAGCCTGAACATGAATTTTTGTCTCTGCAGGAATATCAGGGGGGGAAAAAAAGTCACCAGGGCTACTACCAGTTCTCCTTATTGTTTGTATTTATACTTTTGGTTCAACTTCTTTTCTCCCTGGAGGTTTTGATTCCACCAGTTTTGTTTGGGTTTGATTGGGCTTGCTTTTTTTTTTTTTTNCTCCCTCTTCTCATTTTGTTTTCTCCATTCTTTCATTGGAGGCAATGAGCCGTCCAGCGGTCGGAACTCCCCTGTCCCCTATCGGCCTGACAGTCGCCCTCTCACTCCAACTTACGCTCAGGCCCCTAAACATTTCCATGTTCCAGGTAGGAGCTGGCACTGTGTGTGTCTCGCTGTCCTGTCACAGTGTAGAATGTAGCCTTTGTAACTTCTGTCTTGTCTCCATCGTTTCACACCGTTTACCATGGGTTGCACCCTCAGGGTTTGGAACTGCTTCTGGGCTTGCTGAGAGGAGTAGTGCCTTAAGAAATGTCGGGGTTCATTGTGATTTTTACCTATTCTCTTGGTCACTGTTAGAATGCTTCATTTTTCAGGGTCTGTTGATGGCCTGTGAGCTGTATATGAGCTATGTAGGGCTTGATTTTTCTCCCAGTTGCACCAGCTGAGCAGCAGCATAGCTGTGCTAATTTTAGAGGAGTTGGTTCTGATTCACATGCAGAAAAGAGGTGGCCAGCGAGCCATTACATATGTTGTGCATTCAGATGAATTTCAGTCTTGAACCCAACAGTTCTAGTTTACTGTTCCTTTTTTTTTTAAGCAGGTGAGATTGTTTCTTGTTTTGTGCAATGGCTTGATATCCTCAGAGAGATGTGCAGATCCACAAGGGCATGTGTGCCTTAGGATGTCCTTTCTCTAGAGGACAGTTTCTGTTTTGAAGTGAGTTCCACAGTTGTTCCAGCATCTGAGAAGCCCTTGTCTCTTGGATTTTGATGGGATGAGCTGTGTGTCCCTAGGGTTTGGACATGCATCTGGCTGCTTCAGTGCTAGCTGAAAGCCTTGTTCCATCCAGTTATTTTCAAATTCCCTTCAGCCTAGTGTTCCTCCACACTGACAGAGGTTACTGCCCTTCCTCCTCCCCTCAAATCTGGCAGATAAACATTTTGTGCGCATCCCCTTTCCGTCAGGGTGACCTGGCTTGGCTGAGGTCGGCTCTTTAACTGCTTAAGCTCACCTGGCTCTCGGTGCCTCGCCTAAACTCAAGCCTAATTGCATGAATAGCTGTGAGAAATGACCTGGAGCATGGTGGGGGAGCTCTCCTCGCCAGCTAGCGTGGTGCAGCCACGGCAGGAGCTGTGCTCCCATCCTCCCTGGGGCTTTCTGGTGTCCGTGTGCGCAAAAGGACTGCATGACTGCCCTTGGAACGTTCCTACCTGTTTGCTGGTCGAGTGGCCATAGCAGATCCCACACAGGAATGAAGTACCACAGTGTCTTTGTGTGCAATGAGTTTGCCTGTTTATTTAAGGATGTAGGGTTCTGCAGAGTAAGATTTGCCTCTGTTTCAATAGGTTTTTAGGTTTAGCTTTCCTTAACACCAAAGGCAAAGTTGTCTCCTGTAGCACTTTAATTGGATCTGGGATACAGTGCATGTGTTTCTGAAATTCCTTTTCATCTTTTCATTCTAATGTAACTGAAAACTTTTTTCAGACAGCATAAAGTAGCAAAATGGGTTTCTGACGTTAATTTTCTAGCTCCCTGTAGCTCAATTTACTCTTCTAATAAGATTTTGGCACATTTTTGCACTGCAGTGCTGATTTTGGATTAGCTTTTGTATTTGTAGCTGTGCCGAATACACAAAGTGTTGGCTGGGGCGGGGAGGTAGTTTAGAACAAAATGGTTCCTGTCTTAGATTATTATTTGTAAAAATCTGGTATCATTTAGACATGCTGTAGCTTTACTGCATTAGAGTTCTGGGAAGTGCTTTTATTCTGATTTACATAGGTAATATGCAATATGGTGGGCCTTGCATAAAAAAATTACAAAAAAAAAGAGAGAAAATCTGTCCTTACGGTTTGAGAATTAGTAGCATATCAGTGAACAGTGCATAAAGAATCCCTTTGACTCACTGAAGTGTGGCTGTTGTTGCCTGTTCAGAACAGTGTCCTAGGCGTCTGTGGTGTTCTCTGGATTTTGAAGTGAATTGTAGGCTCACTGCATTCTCCTCTGTTCAATCCAGCCATGGTTGGAAAGAAAATTGAGCTGTTCTGACTGAAGCACAATTTTCCACAGAAATTATTTGGGGCAGTTTTCCCCAAATGGCTTGTATCTTCACCATTGAAATGTCTTGCCTGCTTACATTTCCTCTCTTTTATCCCACTTTAAAATTAATGGTTCATGAGTTGATGCATCCACATGTTACAGAATCAGCTCCAAAGGACTTCATACCACATGTCTTTGACTTTTCACTTGTTCTTATGTTTTCTTTTCTTTAAATAATCGGATTTTGTATAATACTAGAAATAGCTTTCTGGCTTTTTCTTGTGCTACATCCTTGATTTGGTCTGTCTATTGCTTTAATGGTGGAGTTATCTTTATCTACAACTGAAGTAGTTTTCACATTCCCTTTTTTCTGTTTCTTAATATCACAGATCAAGGTGTCAACATTTACAGGAAACCGCCCATCTACAAACAACACGGTAAATGACCTTTCCCTTTTTATTTCAAAATTGGAGTGTCAGCTGAATTAAAAGGTGTGCATTTAGTGAAAAGCATTCAGTTTTTACTTTGTAAGCATAAAAATTTAGTTGTCCAAGCTTGAAGCGGCTGTGATTGCATGTCCTGGAAAGTGATTATGTTTTAAAGCATGTTGTTTCATTTGGATTATATGGTTTAATCTTGCCATGTGGATATTAATGGCAAAATTGCCATTAGCTGGGTTTTTGCTGTTTGCATTATGATACCTTGCAGCATTTCTCTTCTTTAAGTTTATATTTTAAGAGTACAGGTACTGGTCATGTTAAAATGGATTAACAGTAGACTAATCTCTGACAGGGACTTCATGAAATATCCTTACTTTAAACAGACACGGCACAATAATTTATTTCAAAGATGGAGATGTTATAATCAGACTAGAATTCCGAATGTACCCATGGCTTTAAATAAGAATCTTTAATTAGTGAAGATATTATAGGTGACTTATCACTGAGAGGGCTAATTTGACTTTCAGCCCTGTGATACAGCTCAGGTAGTTTGCTGTACTTGTTTTTCCAGGTGTTTGGGTTCTGAGTTGGACAGCAGTGTTAGTGCTCTGAGATTTTTGGTGTTGGTGTTGTCATAGCAAGTCTGAAATGACAATGATGGCAGAAGCCCACGGCCTTGCCTGTCTTTAGTCCCACAGGGGAAGGCTGCATTATAAAGGAGTGTGTTCACTCTTCCCTCCTGCTGGGAACAGAAAGCTGTGCATAGGAGATGTTTTTTATTTACCTCAGTGAAAGATGGATGGCTCCACTCTTCATAGACTCTGAATTTGCATCCCTTTGCAGATGTTTTATCCAGTGAAATGTATTTAGGGTTAAATAGTAAATCAGCAGCACTTCAGGGCTTAGATGAGCAGTTGGCTGAGAGCCACTTAGCTGGGATGAGCAGGAAAGCCCACGAGTCCATTCTGTAGTCAGGAGTGAGCACTGCAAATTACACTGCTCTGGTATCACACCAGAGTTTTTCCCCTCTTTCTTTTTTAAGTTTCAAGCCATATGCTCATTTTGGAAAAAGTCTTAACATTGTTTCTGTTTATTTTTATGGTTTTAATGTATCTCCTCACCTCCCATTAACATGTGAATGTTTAACCACTGACATCACCAATTCTAATACGTAAGTACTGTTTGAAGTCATGCTTTTGTAAACTCTGACCAGCTCCCTCCATGCCTGCAATTATGCTTAGAGTTTTCCAATCATCAGCTGCTCAGAATTCCCAATGATATCTAACTCTGATGTTGCTTAACTACCTGGAACGTGTTGGATGAGCAACACAGTGCATCACTCTGTTAAAAGATGTCTTTCTGTGTAAAAAAAAAAGAGAAAAGGAAAGAAGAGTCCAGAACCCTTACCTCTGATATGATAGCCTCATATAAGCAAAGGTGATTTGAGCTAATATTATCCAGCTCAGAGGTAGTTAAGGCTGGGTTTAATATACAGTAAATCCTATTAGATTATTTTTATCTTTTTTAATGTCAAGAAGAGAAAGCCATAATGCACATCCTCACATGCTTTTACAAGGCTTTGTCTTAGAATGGAGTTTAAGTGGAAGCCCCACTACCAAGCTATTTTATTGGTGAGGTTCATTGCTTTGCAAGCGCCTTGCCCTGCAAAGTTGATCTTAATGGAGTTTAGTATTTATTTATAAGTTCATGTCTGCTTTTTTTACTACTGCATGCTCTAAGCAAGGGCATGCAGCACGAAAGAAATCCCCTAGTTAAACATATTTGTTTCAGGTTTCTTTTCTTCTTTGTTTTGCAGCTTTTCACAGATATAATAAGAAATAATTAGCATCAGTAGTGTTAGAATTTGTACTGTTACTCTGATCTATTAGTTTGATTCCCCTAGAGGGAAAACATATTAGTACATAAATCTGAGTTCATCTTCATAAATAATCAGCTGTCCTTAGGAGATATTGGCAAATACTGTTAGGCTGCATTTTCTCACTCTTGCCTAATCATTCTTACACCATGAAACTCTAGTAAAATCCAAAGCTGATTTGGATTATTTTGGATTTTGGGTTATTTTAGGGTGGGAATGCGGGAGGAAAGGAAGGTTTGCTTGCAATCTGTTGGCAAGAGAAAGGCATTGCTTTGCTTCAAACTGCAACTGGAAAAGCAAAACATGAAAGTGTTTGCTTTTGAAAACTAACTTCTTGTAAAGTATAAAATTTTGCCGAAATAAGGCTGACCTTTGTACTGCTCCAGATTATTACATAGCTAAGTTCCCTGATTGCCATCTAGATGCAGCTGCCTTGGCAGCACAGAGCAAGTCCTCCGAGGATATCATCAAGTCCTCCAAGTTCCCAGCAGCTCATGCACCAGCACCCAACGAGATACCAAAGATTGAGACTGAGCACTGGCCAGGCCCTCCCTCCCTGGCTGCCGTAGGTATGCAAACACAAACCGTTCGACTCCGCCGCTCGAGAGGTACCAGTGACCGAGGGACATGAACAGTGCAGCTGGGAAAACACGTAGGAAAGGTGGTGTCCCCTCCAGATGCTCACCACAAAGTGCAGTTCTCCTGGTGAGACCACTGAGTGTCTGAATCTAAAACTGTTGAATTGCACTGAGTAGAAGAGGCTTTGCTAAAGGACTTCGGGATTGATCACACAGATATTAACCCAAAAGCAAGTTTTTTGAACTCTAGTGCGGCAGCTTAGAAAGTGGGGTGTGTCACACAAGCCTGACTTCTTTCAGTTATTCTGTTTAATCTTTTAGTCCTAAGCTAATAGCAAAAATTCCACAGAAAATACAGTTGTTTCCATCCACATGACTAATTTCATGGCAAGAAGCAACAACTGAATTGGAACTATTAACAGACTAAATAATTCCTGATTTTCAGGAATTACTGTTTCTACAGACTTTGTATTTTTCTTCTGTGTTGTAGCACTACACGTATCTTACTTTCTTTTCTTTAATCCATGTGCATCATCAATTTAAATTTTTTTTTTGCTTTGTATTTTTTTCCTCTGTTATTTTTTTTATTGACCCCTGAAGCATAAAATAAGGAATCTAGCCTGGTTCATTCCTGAAGTCATGTCTGAAGCACTGAGGTGTTGCTTGTTTCAGGTCTCTGTGAGGGAATGTATGGCTTTCATTACAGTGGGATCTTCACAGAAGTTCTGAGAGAGGAGACACAGGGTGGGGGAGCTCAGAGACCAATTGAAGGGGCTGCACATGCAGCAGCAATTTTTTGAAAATGTCCTTTAGTTGGGATTGCAACCTGACAAACAGGTAGAGTCCCTGAGTCACAGGGATAACATCAACATACTTGAAGCTCTCTCATCTACATACTTGAAATGTGTACATACTTTAAACACTGAGTTTGTCTAGCACAGGGTTGGTAAATAACTACATCAGATAAAGTCCTGTGCAGAAAAAAATAGAACTGCTGTCTAAATGCTCGCAGGAATAGCACATCCTGTATATTCATGGATTGTCCTGGCATCCAGACTGGATTATTTCTTTAAAATATTCAAGAAAATAAAAATTATTCAGTAAAAACTAAGGAACTAAAATGTAGAGCACTTATGGCTTAATTTATTTTAGCTTTATCCAATGGATCAAATTAGTTTACTTCATTTTAGACTAAAATCAATGCCTTGTTCGTTTCAAATATGAGCATTCATTTAGGAGACTTATGTAGTTAAATTTTCCATTTGAAATGTTAATTCAGATTTGCTTCTCTGGGTCTAGATAAAAGTGTAAATGTAAATCAGACTTTAGGTTTTCAGCTGTGATCCAACTGCTGGTGTTATTAAACCCCATGTTTCCAGAACCAGCAACGTGAGCCCCTTTCTCTATTACATTGAATCCTGGCTTTTGTATCCAGGACCGTTGCTTGTTTTGGAACTCATGTGCAATTTAAGTTCTTGTTTAGTTTATAACAAGCCTGTTAACCATAGGGCAGGCTACCCAAGTGAGTTTTATTAAGAGGGAGTTTTGAAAAAACCTTTTGACTTTGTGGGAAAATGCTGCTTTGTTTATTCAGCAAATCAAACTGACCAGTACTTTGAACTAGCATTGAAACCTTCGAGCTGCAGTTGAACTGGTGCACAAAGCTCTCTCTGTGCTGTGGTTTTGTGGAAGCAGGAGCTGACATGAGACGCAGATCAAGTGGAAGGGAGGAAGATGATGAGGAGCTGCAGAGACGCCGGCAGCTGCAGGAGGAGCAGCTCATGAAGGTGGTTATAAGCTTGTCCTCATGCTGTTTCTGATCACCATCCAAAAAGTGCCCCTTTGCTTTCTGCAAGAAATTTCTACCCCTGTTTTTGTCAGCTTTATTTTATTGATATGTTTTCTGATTGCCATTTGTAGCTCAACTCTGGTCTGGGACAGTTAATATTGAAGGAAGAGATGGAAAAGGAGAGTCGCGGTAGGTCAGCCCTTTCTGCCAGTCGTTACGATTCTCCAGGTAATTCATGGAGGCAATAAAGCTGATCATGCACAATGGATAGCAAACACCATGAATACACATATCAAGCAGTGTCTCAGAAGAGAGACTGCTGGGAAGACTGCTTGATATGTGTGTATGTGGTGATCTGCCCTGAAAGAGTGGCCTAATTCGTCACCTGGTTTTGGTGAGGGGAGGACTGTTATGGTTGGTTTTAAATTAGAAGAAATATGAAGTTGAGGATTTTCAGGCAATTTTGAGGAGAGAGCTGTTTTAATATAGATGAGGAGTGGGGTGAAGTGTTCAGTGACTATGACATCACACACATGCTAATAGGCTGGATTATTAAATTACAACAACACATTTTGCCTAAACTGGTGATTCCTATCCCTGTTTAGTCTCTTCTCCTAGGGAAAGAAATTCAGCAGTATTGACCAGTGGGTCTGCATATTCCAAACACAGCCAGTGTTTTGACCTGGGCTGACATTTTGCTTGTATTTTGTTCCAGAGCAAAACCACAAAAGTTAACTTTGGTTAACTGGTGACTTAGATTCTTTGCCTCATTGCACATTTTGATGTACAGCTGTGGCCTTCTCACATCTCCAGAGAAGGGTTTGGGGGTTTTAGTTCACTCTCTTCATTCACCAGCCATTGTAACACAGAAGCTGTACTTTGAGCCAAGAAGGGACAAGATGAGTCTCTCTGGAGTCATCCACTGGAGCAGCTGCCAAGCAAACTAAGACTTCCTCGTGTTCCCTGTTTTATAAGTGTGTTGCCTTGATGGCCTTGGAGAGGATTCCTGGGGCTCTCCCTTACTGTCTGTAATTTTTATGGGGCCAGAGTCTACCTGCTCAACTCAGAGCTTAGGATTTTGTAATTAACCTTATAACAGGTTGGAGAACTCCTTTATTTGAGATGTGTCCATCCCTCTTTGCAGGGACAATCAGTGCAGTCATCAGTTGCCTTTTGGAATCAGGGGTATCTTTCCCAAAGCTGATGCCGTGGCTGATCCATGAGCTTTTTTTTCAATCCAGTGGAGACCACCTTGATTTTGAGCCTGGAAAAATCACAGTGTCCCTTATTAATGGCCTGCCACCATGGCATGATAAAGCTGTTTGTAATTTACAGAATATGTGAAAGTTTGTCTTGAGTTTGGGACTGAATTTCTTTAAGTCATTGTCTCTCAGTTGGTTGTGTATATGCCTGGCTCTTCTAACTGTGTATTTTGTACTGGGTGATTCCTCAAGTGTTCTGGTTTTTTAGTTTCCGTGGGATTTTTCCAGTAAAATATTTTCCCTTCCTCATTCAACAGCACATGCTTCAGCCTCCAAAACCTCTTCTCTCCCTGGGTATGGAAAAAATGGACTTCACAGGGTAAGAAGATGGTGATTTTGAGAAGTGAAAGGTGGCTTTAATTATCCATGGTATTTATTTCCATATCAATTGTATTGGATTTTCACTTTGATAAATGTTTCTAATAAAACCACCTGAAGCCAGACCAAACCTATTTTCCCCTCCCACAAACTGCTTTGTTAAAAAGGCAAGAAAGCAATGCAAGAAATGTTGTAAAATCGAGGGGGGAATAAAAAAAATTAAAGCAATTTATTTCTCCCCATGTACCAACCTGCTTGTAAAGTCATGAAGTTTGAATTTATGTGCTGTCCCTCTTTTCCTGTTACAGCCGGTCTCTACAGATTTTGGTCAGTACAACAGTTATGGGGATGTGAGTGGTGCTGTTAGAGGTAAGGATGAGGAGCCTTTTACAATCTGTAAATGTAAAAATGTTATGATGTTTGATCATTTCTGCTGTTTTATATTAAGGCTGTGGATGTGATTACTTTGTATTTGCTCAGTGCTTTCTAATTTTCTCTGGCAAACTCAATTAACTCAAAACTCTTCAAATACCTGTTAAAAATGTTGGGTTTATTTTGCTAAATCTGCTCTGTGGAACTGATCCTTGTTTGTGCTTTAGCTTTGGATCAAATGGATAGTGAGTAACATGTGCATTATCAGGAATATGAACTGAGTTCTGTGAGCTTTGTGTTTTCTTTCTCTGAAAATTACCATCCACTGTGCAGTCTGAAAGAACATGCCACAGTGAAGGAAGGGACATAATGCCCTCTAATCCCCATTGTTGCTCATGATCTTCATTAGGGCTTTGAGCTGGATGGGGCACCTGTCAGTGCCAAATAAAAATTGACAGTATTATTTATGAAAGTTACGAAACTTGGAGAGTTAAGGAAAAGGACTGCAATACTTGGGGTATTTGACTCTACAGACTAAGTCCAAAATTAGAAATGTTGCTGGCCTTAGAGAATCAGATGGGATTTTGGAAAAATCAGGTGGACCAGAAAACAGAGAAGGATTCTCTGGTAGATTGTGACTGACTCCTGTTCTTCCACACTCTAAAGCTGATGAGATTTCTCTTTTGCTTTTCAGATTTCCAGGTAGAGTACGGGTTTTCATCAATCAACTGACAACAGAACTTAAAGCAGCTACTTGTTCAACTCTGAATTTCTGCTACAGGGAAGGGTTTCTTAAGACAATAGCTTTGATTTTCCTGCATGTTTAAGCATAATCACCAATGTAGATTCTTATCAACAAAAAACAGGCACAGCCTCGGATTCCTCCTTGTCACCTCCCCAGAGCTGAGTTGAGACAGCTCACACCAGTTCTGTGACTTGCTCTGTAAAATCCACTGTCTGTTCATATATGAGTTATCTGTAATAGTCTCCTCTGGACACGTGAGGGTGGAATTATTTCCAGCCTCTCTAGTGCTGTCCCCAGAGACACATAGAAAGTCTCTTCCGGAGGCAATTTTCTCTCATACCAGGAGTTCTGAACTCCTCATTTTTACCCTGGAATTTGCTCTCCAGACAAGATGGCTGATCAGTAGTTTTCTGCAGTGCTGCCATCACAGATGAGCCAGAAAGAAGTGTGCTTGCAAATAGAAACCTTTTAATGTCAATTACTGCTTGCTGGGTATTTTTTTCAGAATGGTTTGAGTCTGCCTGGCTCCTCAGCACAATGACAATATGAAATGGCAATTTAAGAAAGAGTTTAATTACTTGGATAGTTTTGTTAATGGCTTATCAAAATCATGATGATTGGAAAGAGAATAAGATTATGGGAGGGGAGCAGAGCTGTCCATGTATTGTGCTCCAGATGTTATTTCCTTAGATATAGTACCTGTGTCAAAACAGCACCTTTTTACCCTATCCCTGTTTGTGTTCATAGTAAAAACTTACCATTGTAGAGACAAAAAAAAAGAAATCCCTCAGCTGATGCAGTAAATTACAAGAAGGAGAGCCCAGAGGTATAAGAGTGCTTTCTGTGCCGTTGGGTGGGATCTGAATTAATGGTAGGGAAGAATTAGAGAAGAACTTCACCTACTCACTGGGGTGGGAGAGGGCCCAGCACTCTCCCGGAGTGCCCAGGTCCCCCTGGAAAGTGATGCTGGCCAGCTCAGCGTGGGGCTGTCACCAGCCTTAGCAGGGACAGGAGCTGTGGTGGCTGAGAGGACTGAAGGATCCCTCTGCCTGCCTCAGAGGAGTAGTGAACAGCAGCCATGACAATGATCAATATAATAAGACCAAGAATTAAGACTTGAAGGGAGTCTCAGGGCAAATTCACCTTTGTCTTCACCACTACTTGAGTGCCTTTTCCCTCTGTGTGTGTAACCTTTGTGTCTGATGTGTACCTGTATCCGATGCAGTCCCTCCCGGATGGTCATGTCCCTGGAATGAGAATGGACAGAGGAGTATCTATGCCTAACATGTTGGAGCCAAAGGCAAGTGCAGATGTTATTCACTTTCCTTCAAGAAATTGAAGGTTTTACTGTGAAATGCAGATAAAATATGGGAAATGTCTTAGTTCCCTTGTTTTCCTTTACCTCACCTCAGTCCCTGCTCCTTCTGTGCCAAACCTCTCCCTTTGTTCTGGACTTTGTTCTGCAGGTGTTGGTACTCAGGCAGGCTGAGGGCAGCCCAGGTGTGCTTCCCGGGTTAAGGAAGCCTTTCTAGGGACAAAGTGATGGATATGGAAGGTGCTCCATAGCTGGTTCTCTGTCAGGCTTTCACCAGCCAAAGCACCAGGCCAAACTCAGTGGGAAGGTCTCAGATCTGTCCAGGTCCAAAAGTGCTGCAGAATAATGTGGCTCACAACACCCTGCTGAGGCTGTCTTAATGTAACATTTATGGAAGGAAATACATGGATCTTTGACTGGAAGTAAGGTACCTACGTGTCTGTCTGGATCTGTCCCTTAGCTCTCAGCACTGTTAACCTGAGACCTGTCCATAATGTTGAATTCCCTATATGAGAAACTCTTCAGGAGATTTGTTGGAAAAAGAGACAATGTCTGCTAATTATAATTTAAGATACAAATTAAAATGCTTTTACAGCTATGTCTAGAGATGCCTGAGTCAAAAATGAATATAATATATAGAGGGAATTCAACCAGGGCTGTGTTTTAAATCTTACAACTTTATTTCTGGTGAACCTTCCATGAAATCATGATTTTGCCAAAGTTACAAGGATCAGAATTCCTGCAGTGAAGTGAGGAGCTCACTTTGCAAACAAGATTACTTCTTGTGCTTCCGAGTCACCTCCAGACAAACTGTACAAGGCAATAACCCTGGCTTTATAAGCTGAGACCCCAGTGCACTGTGCAGTTACAAGTGGTTTTATATATTATATAAATAAGACCTTGGGGACTCCTGAGATACTACTTTTTATTCCAAATAATTTCTCTTTCAGTGCAATAGAAATTCTTACAGTCACCACTGCTGTTGATGTACCCAGTGATTTTGGATGCTATTTTGGGTGACAAATTCTGTCAGTATTATTAATGACAAAATTTAATGATTATTTATTAATGATTATTTTAATGATAAAATTTATGGGAAATTTCCTGAGATAATAGATCGCTTTCTGTTGGTATTTATAAAGGTGGTGCCAGACCCTCAGCATGTGTGAATTGGCACTGTTTTTATTCTTGTCAGTGGTTCAACACTAACTTAAACCTGAAAAAGCAAAATAAGCCAATTCAGAGTCAGCATGAAACACATGAAAAGTGAAAATTAATAATCCTAAGAATGACCACATCTTACCAAATGGTTCTCCAGAAAGGACAGAATTTGTGCATCTTGCCAGCCCAGATTGAGACATGCCTTGTTGTGAATATTTAAATATAAAATGTACTTATGACCTTAGATCTTGATTTAAACTCTGCCTGTTTAAATATAAAAAGTTACATTTTAGTTTCCTATAATGCTGTTTATGGTAGCCATTTCCAGTATCAAGCATAAACAATGTAATTCCAAGTATAGACTTAATTGTACAATTGTGACCATGTCAGAATCTCATAAGAATCATATCTTACAATTGGTATGTAAGCACACGTTATTTAAATTATTACTACTTACAATAAACTCAGTGGTGTGTTCATTGGTGCCTGAATGTTATTTATTATATGTTTTTGAAAAGTTAATTGGGATAATTGTTAACAGTGGAATGAACTTAATTGATGAGTACTGCACAAAAGTTGATTAAGTCAGACTTCTTCTGATGTTGAAATGATATAATTAATAGCATTTGATAATAGCTCAGCTCTGTCCAGGAGAGCTTTGGTGGTCTCACTCGTGTTCCCAGTGGGCAACTAAGACAAGACCCATAAATGACAGTAAAGGCTGAGCCAGTTGCCACTGAAGTTTCCAGAAAAACTTCATTGGCACAAGTAGGGGTTGGATGAGGGGTCTGGGAATGCTGCTTTCCTACTCTGCAGAGACATGCAATGAGAAGGGCGCTAGAGACGCTCTGGCAGACAGAACATGAGCTCTCCTAAGTCATTCCAGGCATGGAAGTGTCTATCCAAGGAAAAAAACTCTTAGAACAGAGTTTTATTTGCCAGGGATGATTCTGGAAACTGATTTTGAGATTTTCTGAAATCCTTTCCAAGCAGCACTGTTTCTACTAGTAGTTCGAATTCTTTAACTATTGAAAAAGGCAAGGAAAGTCATGTGATAAATTCTACTGAATGCAGTGGCCCCCACTAATTAATATCTTGCTTATTCAGAGATGCTGCTTTTTTAATGTACTTTCATGTTTTAAAAGTCCCCTCACGAATTGTGTGTCCTTAGGGCCATCCACACTCTGGCAACCATTAGTTAGACCAATGAGTGACAAATGCAATTACCTTAATAAATTTATACATTGATGGATGAGGAAGTATATTACCTAGAAAGGACTCTGCCTGACCAAAGCCAGGTGATGTGTTATATACACCATAAAAATTGTGGCTTTACAGTACAAGCCAGTTCAGTGCTAAACAAGTTCTGGCTCTGTCCAGATCAGCCTGGCTTCCATACAACTTTAGGAAAAAATGATAAGAAAAAAAACCCCTGGTATTTACTTTGAAAAAGAAAACAGATATTTGTGTGTTTATGAAAATGAGACACATTTTGTTCTGTCTGCTTTAGAATATAAATATAAATATCTCTTTTTCCCCCTTTTATACGTTGTTAACAGATTTTTCCATATGAAATACTCATGGTGACCAACAGAGGGCGAAATAAAATACTAAAAGATGTAGACAGAACCAGGCTGGAGGTAAGAGAAGCAAGTTCCTAAATGCTCTTTCCTGCTGAAGTTGTTTGTTGTTTGTGAAAGCTGAAACGCTGAAATGTGGGTCCTGAGAAATGTGGGACGATTTCTCAGCACTAATCAGGGAAAGATGAATCAGGCACTGGGAGGAAGCAGCTGCATCTCCTGGAACAATCTCCCACACCTGTCTCCCTGCTCACAGTCTGAGCTTCTCACAATCCCCTTATGGTTTCAGACATTTCATTATATACTTGTGGATTTGCTAAAAGCCCAAAATTGCACAAGTTTCACAGGATCCATATTGGAATGGAGCAATACTTTGTTCGATCTTGGATCATCTCTTAGCTAAGAGTCAGTGTCAGCCATCCTTGAGGATCAAAAGTCTAACTTTCTTTAACTCATCATGAGTCCTGTGACTTAGTTAGACTGGCTGATATTCAAAAACACGAGGATCTAAATCTCTGCCAACAAACCAATATAGTTTACAACTGTGTGGATTAGGAAGACTTAAGCAGCCCAGTGGAATGCTGGGGACGCTTAAGTCATTTGTAGTCAGTTAATGTTCTGTGGAGATGAATGGGAGGAGCCACAAAAATGTGGGTAATTTGGGTAATAATTTGGGTTTATGCCCATTTTTATCATTAAATATGTGGTCACTAATCAGAATTCAGTGCAGTGATAGATTAGTGCCACGGGGAGACACTTTCCCCACCCAGTGCATTGTAAAGTGGCTGAACAAGAAGTAACTTGTGCACAGGACAGCACCAAAAAGTGTTTCACTAGCAATAGAGAAGTGTGCTGGACAGTTAGCCTGGCCAGACATCTTCCTTCTCAGAACTTGGAGCATGTCAACCTGCAGCCCCTCTGCAGAGCTCTCCTGAAAACCCAGGGTCTGTTTGGATTTCCATAGGCAGAGGTGACTTGCTAAAGCCTGGGATGGGAGTGCAGGAGCTTCTCCTGTTCTCTGGTCTGTCACTGCTTTTTGGATGGCTTCAGACCAATCATTTCTCTGTCTCTTGCTTATTCAGCAAGTGAAATAGTTCCCTGATTGATTCCTTGGGCACCCAAGTCCATGAGGACTTGGATATGTGTATTGCCAAAGCATTGTTTTTTCCAGCAATGGCTCTTGCACAGCGACGTGAAATCCCTAAGGCACTCCAATCGCCTGTTGTGTCTCTTTGGCTTTGACTGACCATTGCCTTTTCTCCTTTTTTTTTTCCCTCCTTTTTTTTTTTTTTTTGTTTTTTTAAAGCGTCACTTAGCACCCGAAGTTTTTCAAGAAATATTTGGCATGACGATACAGGAGTTTGACAAGTTACCTCTCTGGAGACGCAACGACATGAAGAAAAAAGCAAAACTCTTTTAATCTCCCTTTAAACAAACCAACAACAAATGATGCGTAGAATATTGTATCACACAGTCCACACTGTTTGGAAGCAACTACTTATCCACCAAAAAGGGAAAATCAGCATAGTGGCACCTCTGTACACAGCAGTTGAACAAGATGAACAATGGCCCTCCTGGAATGAAGGGAGAAAATATCTGGGCTCAGAAACAGCAATGATAGTTTTCAGAGGTGTCAACCTGTTATTATACAAGATAGAAAACTGTTCTGTTCTTCTCCCTCAATGATACTCCCTTTACTTCTCTCCACGATACGATGGACTTTATTGCTAGAGCCAGGAAGTGCCCTTAGGATGCCTTGTAGACAAAAGTAGTTGTAACCACTCAAAGAACTGGAAGAGAATATATACATATATAAATGTATATATATATATGTGTATGCGTGTTTGCCTGTGTGCACACATGTATTTATATCTCTCCATCTATCTCCGTGTGTGTGTATGTGTGTATATATGTGTGTATATATGGAGAGGGACGTAGGTAGGTCTGTAGGGAAGGAGAAGCCCCTTGTAACTTATCCCCATGGCCACATTAAGTCTTTCGCCCAACAGTTTCTTCCTTGGCACTCTTTTGACACGGCGTCTTCTTCGTGTAACACAGCCTGCGACGGTGGGTGCTCTGCTCACCTGCAGGACACACCACTTGGATTTCTGGGAAATGGACTCCTTGTAAATATTTGCTAGGATAGAGGAAGTGAATTGCTGTGTGTGTTGTCAGTCTTCCCTCTTCCACACTTTCTGCTTGAATTAATAAGGCTGGGGTTTAACCAGTCCTTCGAATAATTTAAGATCACTTAAGTAATGGGAATGATGGAGAAGAGTCAGTTTTCTTGTAATTTACTCCAGGAGGTGGGTGGATGGGGGTGGGAGTGACAGAGTGAGAAAATGCTATTTTAAGTGTGCCCTGGTTTGCACCCAGAGATTTCAGGACAAACTCCCTGCTAGTAATTACTAGTACAGCTCATCAGACTGCAGTGGAGTTGTTGGATTTTACAACGGCAGGGAGGATGGTTCTCTGCAAGCTAACATGCAAATTCATCCCTCTTAGGGAGGAAAGTTTATGAATTAAAAGGTACCATCAAGGTGCCAAGCTCTGCCAATAGAGGCTTTTTGATTAAACTGCAGTAGCTGTTGTCAATATGGCACAGTGCATGGGGCCAAGCACTCATTTTAGTTAATGTAGGTTTTCACTTGTGCTTGGAAAAGAGGGCACAGACTTTTTTTTTTTTTCTCTCTTGAAGCATCAAAGCTCCAGCCTTGGTTATTTTTATTTCCCTTTGTGCCTGACTTGGTTTTTGAAGACAGAGTAATCATGCAAGACAGTTTCTGAGCTGCATTGAACTCCTTATTGCTTTCAGTCTTCTTCCAGTATGCTGCAGCTTGAAAAACTGCCTGTATATACCTTAACTGCTTCTGGGAAAGTCCTATACAGAGGAGGACATGAGCACCAATAGTAATTGAATGGGTGCATTGTGGCTGCCAGGTCAGCTTTTTCTCTTCCTTGGTGCTTAACTGCCAATGCATAACTGCACTAACGAGCCTGTCTCCTGGTAGGAGAGGGTCATTTAGGTTCTGTGTCTGTCAAAGAATATCAAGGTTTCCTTTTTAATGCAGAAACTTCAGGCACTGGAGACATCAGAACCTTTGTATTTTCTGTTATATGAGACATTGGTGTTAAAATTTGGAAGTCAGGAAGGGGAAACAGTCCCGTGTAGTTCTGAGATTCAGTATCACTGTGTTGAGTTCTCTGTATCACCAAATGACATTTCACCATCAGCTGTGCAGGACAGCCCAAACCCTGCCTCTTCTTTGCTGGTTTAGGAAGTCCTGTTGCGACAGATCACTGTGGTTCCTTTGATAAATCTGAGATGAAGATTCAGAGTGTGAGAGAGAGACCAGGGCTCAGCACCTGCTCCATGTCCCTAGAGCTAAGGGAATGTGGGTGTGTGGGACAAGCTGGAGAATGTGCCACCGTGGAGATCTGGCATCATCCCCACTGAACAGAAGTCTCTGGGGACACTGTGACACCCACACTTGTGAGTGAGCTCTCTGGGTGGTGCCGAGGTTGCAGCAGGGATCAGTGTCAGATGTTTCACCCCATTTTTCAGAACATGCATCTGAAAGGTTTTTAGAGGAGCTCTGAGAAGTAAATGGGAGTGGCAGGGGCTTGGGCAGGTTGAGATGCATTTTTGAGTGACTGCTGAAACCAAGTCCATACAACGAAAGAACAGCAGTGTTTTACACCCACAGACTTTCTGAATGCTGTGGTCTCAGAAATTCAGTGTTTGGTCACCTGCAAGGTGTGGCTTAACTTTGAGATGAACGTTTGAGTTTTAACGCATTTAACCTATTAAAATTCTCTGAATTTCATCATCCCACGTCCTATAGACACTGAAACTATTAGGCATCACAGGTCTTTTAGTCCAAGTCACCTTGACCTTTTAGACCTGAAGAGTTGCTCTCTCAAGGATGTGAGCTGCCAGTCTGCATTTTTCTGTCCCCATCTCTAGGTTACTACTGAACTTCTCATACACACACGAACACGCTACCCAGTCATTTCAGAAATGACTAAGCCAGGTTCTTTTCTTACCTCTCCTTCCTATGCAAAAAAAAAAAAAAAAAAAAAAAAAANAAAAAAAAGAAAGAAAAAAAAAGAAAACAAAAAGGAACTCTGCCTCTTAGCCTGTGAAGAATGGCATGATAATTTGGATCTGCCTCATCAACTGAGAATTTAAAACTGCAGCTGAAGCTTGGGAAGGAATGAAGAGAAGCCAGCTTAGATGTTGCAGAAACAATTCATCTCTAACTGGATTTTTGGGCCACTGCTGGCTCCCATCTCACTGGTGTGCAGCAGTCAGTCAGTTCACAGCCCTCTACATGAGACTTACTACTGCTTTATTCCTCACTAAGAACATGAAGGGTTTTCTGAGCTTCACTTTCATGCCTGCAGTTAATTCCCAACCACCTACATGTAGACACACCCCAAGAGATCATCTGTCCACAAAACCCACGCTGCAGCCAGCCATGGGAGAGGGAGGATTTCTGCAGTGGGCTCTCAGTGATTGTCGCTGCAACGTTTTCTGTTCCTTCATCTGATTTTCCCACCTAATAAAAACAAAATGTAGCCCCAGGGAGAATTTCCTTTGTAAGCAATTAATCATTCTCCTAGTATCCATTGAGTAGCAGTTCTTAGTAATTCCCCTCTTTGATATTCCCTTGAGACATGTCAGGAGTTGGACTAGATGATCTTTAAAGGTCCTTTCCAACCCAAATCATTCTGTGATTCTGTGAATATGCCTTAAGTACATGCTTGTGTTCTTCTGTCTCCTGCAAAGAGTTTGAGCTTCTGACAAATTCCCATCCCATCAATGCTGTCAACAGAATGTCATTACCAAGAGGACTGAAAACTGGTTGCTTTTGTCTTCTTTTCTGCTTTAGGAGCAATATAAGAGCAAGGTCCAGTCAAAGCATTGCAGAATAACCCCACATGTACACATGAGGTTATGTACACATGGGATTATGCACACATGGGATTATGGACACGTGCAGATCCTTGAGCACAGGTGCACGTGTGGCACACACCCTCCCCATTTGGAGCCCATTAAATATGGATTGTGGTGTGTTGTGGATGTACTGCAGTGTGCTGTGAAAGGTTAGGCTGGGAGAACTCAATAGCTGTATTTGGGATAAGAGATCTGTGTGGCTCCAGTAGTGCTTTTACTTCTGTCAAGACAGATGTTATCTCTGCTCGCAAAGTCCTATAGCCCCAAGTCTGTGGGCCAGGCACTGAAGTGCCTGCTGCCCTTTTCCTGTTGTAGTTGGGAAATCCTTTCTCAGCCATGTAGTTCAGATGTCCTGCTGCTCAAGGGAGGTCATCAGCAGCCTCTTCTGTAAAAGTTTGCTACACTGAAGTTAGACACATTTTGAAGTGAATCCCTTTCCACAATCCCTGTGTCTCCTGGCAGGGTAATATCGATAGACAGAGAAGGGTTAAGGTCTGGGAAGGAGGAGGGCTGGCATAAGCTTGATTTCTTCAGGGCTTGTCAGGGTGATGTTTGGCAGGATTAGAGCAAAACACCGACATGAGCCTGTAGTACCTGTTTCAGACTGTGGGTAAGTTGAGTTTGGAGTTCATAGTGTGTGAGCGCCCACACTGAAATTAATGGTATGAAGCTGTTAGAACAAGCAACTGGAAAATTAGGCCTCAGAATGGTAAAAATATGAACATCCTCTAAACTCATCTTGGAATGACTTATCTTGGCTCACCCTGACTTAGGAGGAGATGTTGGCATCTTTGGACCATAGCCTGGTAGAGCAGACAAATGAAAACCACCCTTTTTCTCACTCCATGATTCATTGCTTTCCTCTGGAATGTGTTTGTGGAGGAGGATGTCCACATCCTGAATGTTGCCTACAGCAGCGGGGAGCACCAGTCAGTGATAATGACGATGCAATAAAACACTTGCAGGAAACAAGAATTAAGCTAATCTGTCCCAAAATGCCACTCATCTTTCCATGACAGAGGGATGCTTAGGGCTTGTCTCCACTGCCCCCTTCCCCATTCAGTTCTCCCCAGGTCATGGTCTGGTTTGCGGCCCTGTCAACACACCCACTAGAGTCCAGCACAGTCTTCAGGGTAGAAGCTTAGCAAGGGCTGGTCTTGACAATATGTGGTACATTTTTACCCCATTGCTGCAAAATGAAGAGCTGGAGAGAGCTCCTGAGCACTGTGACAGTAGCACAATGCGCCTTTCTCCCTTAGTGTAGAAACACTCCTACCACTGTGGGCTGCAGCACTGCTCTGGCTGGTGAGTTTTGCTTTGTGATTTCTCCCACACACCTTTTCTGTGCTTAATAAAATAAGAAACAACAACAAAAAAATCCATCACAATGCAAAGATACCGAATTTTCAGTCAGACAACTCTGCTGGCAGGAGCTATGTGATGCCCACATTTGGCAGAAGTGTTATTAATTTTAATGTAAGCATCAGTGCAGGAAGTGGGAATGTAATTGGCCATTAATGTTGTTTGCCTGTATGCAAAATAAATTATTTGTTGCCCAAAGGGCTTCTAACAGGGAAATAGATTTCTGCTAATGAGTTGCTCAAAAATGCTGGTCTTTTTGAAGAGGTAATACTTGCATGTGCACTGTGGTCCTTCTTTTGAGGTAAAACAGGGATGACCGAAGGCAAACAGTAACCTGTTCTGTCGGGATCACCACAGTTAGTACAGGTGTTGCCCGAGGACTCACAGAGCTGAGGCCCACAGGAGCTTGCCCCTGGGCATTAGGAAATGCAGCATTTCAGCAGCAGAAGCAGCTATGGGAATCCCAGCGGTGCCTTACCAGGCTGAGTCTCTAGCTCCCTTAGGATGCTTTGACAGGTCCCACTGGACACTTGCCTGGGCTTTTGTCACTGAACACCTTCAGAATGCACTTCCCCCAGATGCAAACCCACTGGCAGCAGTGGAGCCTCTCGCTGCACCGCAGCCCTGGAGCCAGGGAAGCCTCTGGCTGCTGTGTGTGCCCACAGCGAGGAGCTCGGTGTGTCACTCCCAGATCAGCCCTGTCCAAGCAGTGAGGCTTGGTCCTTGTGGACAACTCTTCTTGTAAGGGGGCCTTACAGCTGGGGGCTTTTTTTAAGCTTTGGAAACTGAAACTAATTTTTTAAAGGTATACTTTCCTTTGAATCAGTAGATTTTGGCAATAGGATTTTTTTATTATTTTATTTTTCTTTTATCCTCCCCCCACATGTTACAAACCAGCGTTTTGGGGAGGTGTCCCTGTGTTTGCCATTCATCTGTCTCTTTTCCTGAGTCTCTGTAAAAGTGAATCAATGTCTTGTCTGTACAGTAAGTCTGCTTGTATGCATAATGAGAAGTTGAGCTGGGTTGCTGTTCTGTACAATTAGTGTTTCCACTGTCATACTGCAAACAGCACATATTGCACTCCTGTGCCACTGTAATCTGCATCACTGTTGTACTCAAGTCAATGAATAAAGTTTGGAGCTTTATTCTTAATTTCTGGATTCACGTTGCCTCATTTATTTTGGTTTTTCTTTTTTCATTTTGCAGAGTTATAACAAAGTTCTCTTAGAAAATAGGATGTGCTCTCAAGAAGAGAGCTCTCAGAGAGGTGAGATATGAGTGATCAGAGCAAGATACAGTTACAGGTTTGAAATTTGTCACAAGGCTTCTTGTAGCTAAACCACTTGAAAAAGATACTTACTAGAACTAGCTATTCATGCAAACCACATAGAAGTGTTAGTTTTGTTGCCAGTTGTGATTTAAATGACCTGAGATACCAGCAAGGTCAAACAGACCATGCTGTTGTGTCAGCTTCAAAGGCTAAATGGTTTCCTTTCTTGACCTTTGCAAATTCAGCTAAAATGTTAGTCCCCATTTTGAAAATGTTTTATATTTAAAGTTAGGCATTTGCTCAGTCACCTGGAGTTTAAAGTTGCCTACCGTCGGTGTGGGTGTGGAAGGTGGGGGATGATGACATCCAAGGAAATGGGGTGTTTACCACACCCATGATGTGCTGAACGCCTGGGCCCCGCAGACCATTGTGGCAGCAGAATTAAGCACATAGCACCTCTGAGGATGAGATGTGGCACAAACCCTGCACAGCCCCTGAGCCTCCAGAAAGCCCCTGCAGCACCAGGATCCGTGCCCTGCAGATACCAGGTTCTCCATCTTCTCTCCCACTCCTCAGCCCTCTGGGACTTCCCCCCTTGCCCTACGTTCATACTCTGCACAGGTTCTCTCTCGTGACAAAGGTAAAGCTTCCCCAGGGTTTTACTTCAATGTGCTGTGTTGGGAGTGTTTAAGGACTGAGTCTCAGATGAGATGAGGACTCGGGTTCCTGCTTGGAGAGCAGCAGCTGGAGGATTCAACACCACCATGAAGTTATCCTTCAGCAAGGTTCAGATCTGCCTGGATTTTTGCTGTGTTGTGTGTGTGCTGAGACTTGCACAAGAGAAACTTCTCTGGGAACAAATCCAGCAAAGCAACCTGGTGGCAGTTAGAGGTGTACTTTCTTTGGTTCACATCTCGGGGCATCTCCTGTTAACCTCCCTGGGCATCTTCACTCCTTTAGGAAGTAAGGAAGGTCTGTGCATGAAGTACCTGCTTAAAAAAACACAAGTGTAACTGTATGATTCAGCCTTGGGACTTTTCTTGAAAGTTTCCCAAACATAGAAAAAACTCAAAACCCAAAGTCTCCCTTTTGAATCACTCTGTCTCTTGAAAATCCACCAGCTGGCAGTCAGCTCCCTCCCTGAAGCAGCAGTTACAGTGTAGTGCCAGCCCTGGGACATGTCCTGCCAGCCCAAGCTCCGGAGATCCCAAGCAGCAATCCCAGCTGGGGATCATTGACCTGGCAGTGTCATGGAGCAGTTGCTCCATTACAGCCTCCCCAGACTGGGAAAATTATCCCTGACTGCACTTGTGTGTGTAGAGCAAATTCACAAGGATCCGTTCCGGTCACCAGCCCCACGGTGTGAGGGTGCCAGCCCGCCTAAGCACATTTTTAATTTCCCTCTGGTTAAATACACAAGCCCACTGAAATCTAAGTCTAGGATTGCTTTTTTTTTTCTTCTTTTTTAATTGTTCGCCCATTTCCCCCTGCTCCCCTCCTCCCCACAAGTAATGTGAAGTTTATGACCCCTGAGTAATGGCTGTGGAATGCTCTGCATCCTACAGCCATCGCGAGGCATCTGGCAATGGGAATCTTCACAGCATGTAAAAAATACACAGATAATACCATTGTAAATAACTCAGATCAAAACAAGTCAAATGTCAATGCTAATTTGCTGTCAAGTATAGCCCAAGACCACTTCCTCCTGCAAGATGAGAGACCCAGTTCCCAAGTGTGACTTGCTCCCCACCAAAAGAAGCTTATTCTCCACCAAAAATCTCTCCAAACTCTGAATTAACAAGAGTGGAGTTTTTTCCCCTTGCTGTTTTATTTTTTCTGTAGCTTTTGTGCCTGTCTGCTGTGGAGTCCAAGGCTGGGAAATGAAACTTCAGTTTTGCCTGACATTTTTCTATTGTAAAAAAGGACTCTTGGGAGAGATATTTACTGTTTTCTATGGCTCAGTCAGAGGGCAAGAGAGAAAAGTTGTTCCAGGAGTCCCCATTACAAAGCATTTTTTCACATAGGCTCACTTTTATTTTTTAAAGGCTGGGAGATTAAAGAGCCGGCAGCCCTGGAACAGGAAGTTTGCTGTACATCCAAAGGTCAGGTGGGTCTCAGACAGCCTCTGCTTCCAGCTCTTTTATATATACACTGCAGATTAAAATGTACATCCGAGGCTGGATGTAGCCATGGCAGTGATGGGGGCCCAGGGGTTCGGGGGGAAAGGAAGAGAGGGGAAGCAGGAAAACAGCAGAGCACAGCCTCTCCTCGGGCTGGGATTTCATAAGACAAAGCACTGGGTGGCTGTTCAGCCAGCTTAAGGTATTCCCACGCCCCCACAGCTTTTTCCTGCCATCAGATATGTCTGCATGACTGCTTGTGGGGTCGCTCTCAGTGACATTCAGGAACTGATCCTGCTTAAAAAAACATTTTTTACTTTTTATTTCACTGCATAGCACTGTTGGGGTTTTTTTTAAATCTTTTTAAACTGAGTCAGTTCCCTGCTTTGAGTTAACCTCCCAAAATAGTTGTGCTGGGCATGAAAAATGGGGCGGGCACAAGTGAACAGTGGGGTCTGAAGGAAGAGCAGAGCACATTAAATTGCCAGTGATACTGCACTCTGTGTCTCATGAAAGCTGTCTCAAGTCCATGGCAGAGAGGGCAGCTGGTGGCATTCCCTTTGTCCCTTCAATTCCTGCAGTCCCACCACACCTTCTGCGACTGTCATTTTCAAAGGGTTTGAGGGTCCAAGACGTTTGAGGGTCACACTGCTGGAGTCAGGAATTTGTGCAAGGTGAGGAGTGTTTCAGCTGTCACCCCAGGATGAAAGAGGGAGGCAAGGGGGTGGATAAAATCCCACCTTCAGCGTGCACCTTCTGGAGGAGGTGGCTGTTCTGCTGGCAGAGGAAGGTGCAGACCCGGAGAGCTCTGTGGTCTGTGCTAGGTTGGTGTTCGGGGCAGGAGCTGGGATAGGGCCCTGCCAGGCACACTTGCTTGGTGCTGTAATGTCTTTGCTAAAACTGTGGCAATACTGTTTGGACGTAAGTCAGGAGAAGATGATCTCTACAGAGTTGAGCTCCTCTTAGTGAAATTCCCAGTCTTCTGAGTTGGCAAGAGTAAAGGTCTGGGTGTAAATTAACAGTGCATCCCTGGGCAGCCAGTGAGGAAGCATCAAAAGGTGAGCCGGGTCTGGCAGGAGCAGACTGACAGATCTGGAGGCTGATTTTGCTGCTTGGGGACTCCACACCTGGGAGTCATCTACTTCCCGTAATTTAGGCTATCCCAGCCCCCACAACTCCAGGCAGCAGAAGGAAGAGTCGGTGGTAGAACCAAACCTCTCTCCAGGAACAGCCCAGTAAGGCTGCCAGAGGGAAACAGGGCTCCCCCTTGGCTGCCTCTCCTGGATTTAGGCTGGATACTGCAGAGGAGACAAAATGCAGCTGACTCCATTCAAGGAATTCATTGACAAAGGGTCTGAGGCTTTATGTGAACCAAAGCATTTGCTGTGAAACAGGAGACAAGGTAATAATTGAATCAGGGTTCACAATGAATGAACTGCTGCTGAGAAATGCCTGCTTTACAGCCTTGATATGCTCGGGATGCTCAATGACTGCCAGGAGCAAACTGTGGTATCTCAGCTAGCTCTCACCCTAATTACCGTTTACAGAGGAGCTGCTGCTAGATGAATGAGGACTGCAATATAAAGGACTTTAATAAGATTTATTGATGAAACTACATGAATAATTCCACTTGCAATGATGCATTTAAGACCACAGATATTGTGGGAGGAGGAAGGCCAGTGTTTGATATTTTGAATGATTTTAAAGTGTGTGTTTTATTTTTATGTTTTGGCTATTGCTGTTCCCTCTAACTGTTCCCTTTCAAAAAAAAAAAAAAAAATGAAATTAATCCTCCTGCCACCTAGGTTTGTGAGACAATAGTAAATAAATTAGAAAATAATCTTCTTCTGAGGCCAATAAACATTGGATCAAATAAATGGTTCTATGATAACTGCTCTGCCACGGTGCTCAGGCAGCTCTGAGCATAGCGCTTCAATGCTCTGATGTTGCTCTGGCCTCTTGGCACTCAAAGTTTGGGTTTTCCGTAACTAACTAATTGTTCCACTTCCTGACAATTACATTTGTGCTCTTTCTCCCTTGGGAGCAATCCCAACAGAGGACCTTTTGGAGAATTTTCCTGGGCCTGGCCAGTTTGAGTGACAAGGGAGGTACCACCAGGGCAGGCAGATCACCTGGGGGGAAAAGCTGGCTGAAAAATTGACCCTGTGTGGAAAAAATGAGTAACTTTTAATCATATCAGCGAGCCTGTCAGCCTCAACAGGCAGGCAGCCCATTGCCAGTGCTGAGATAAGGGAAGGGATGAGGGAAGGCATTACCACTCAATGGCAAGTTTCACCAAAGCAGCATTGATCCCCTGCCCAGGTCCCAGGATTTGACTTCTTCTCCTCATGGAGACACCCAGGAAAGTTCACCCCAAATTAACTAAACTTCAATAAACCAAATTTACCAATCATCACCCCAAATGCCTTTAGTTAGATTAGCTCACTGTGCAATGGGGTAAACCAAACAAATTTAAGACACTTGAAGTCTGAAGGTTTGATAGGATGTTCTGCAAGTCTCTTGTGAGATACTAAAGCTGCTGTGGCTCACCAGTTCACCACCACTCCTCTGCTGTATGTCACCTCCTAAAGCTGCAGCACTGAAGCCTCTGAAGATTTGAACGCTGTGTGCAAATACCTCCAGGTTACTTCAAGAAACATTTCTTGGTGGTGCTGTGCCTTTGTGCTGAGAACTAAGTGCCACGACAACAACAGTGTTTGGTGAGTGGCCAGTGAGAAGCAAGTAGGGGACAGAACAGGCAAGACCTCTTGACACACCTTCAGTTCTGAGAATTGCCCACCAGCAGAAAGCTCTCCCTGTAGCAGGAACCCACGAGTCCCCTTGCTGTGTCTGTCTGTGGGGAGACCAGAAAGGTGCCTCCAGGCTGGACCACCTGCACCTGTACAGTCACCTCCCTCCCCACACAGTCTGTTGTGGCTGCAGCTCTCTGCTCCCTGGGGATGGGCAGATGATGGATTGAGCGTGCAGGGGCCTCAGGCACTGCAGGACACTCTTCCCTCCAGCCACTTGTACACGAGGTGACGCACACACCGCTGCCCAACGCAGCCGGTGGCAGCCCTGATGGCCCATGGTCCTGGGCGACTCTCCCAGTTGCTCCTCTCCTCCAAAAAAACCCATTTCTGGGCACCTGGCCTGCAGTGTGAAACAGCCTTTGTGTGATATTTTGTCAGCTACAAATAATTGAAAAAGGCCTACATAAAGTCCTAATTGTGTCACAGAACAGGCTCTTCAGTCATCCATCTTCCTATTAAACTTGTGAATTTCAGCTACTCAGCCCTGTTGGAGTTATTTTCCCCTTCCCCTCCTTCTTCTTTTAAGCTTCTATTTATATTCTCTCAGTTGTCTCTGCCAGAAGATCTCATGTGGATACATTAGGCCTTTTCAAAAGGAAAGTTGGATTACAGCGATTTTTCTCCCCGTAGGACACAACAGCTTCATCATTCATAACAGAGCAATACACTATAACTTCATTATAGATGGCATGAAGCTGGCCTATTTAAACAGAATACTTAATGATGGTTGGGAAGGCAGGAGAAATTCAGCTCCACAGCTCTATGTGTGAAAAGAGAAACTGCATTTTTTGGTATTTACTGAGGCGGATTTCTTGATTCTTAATTAAATCTCTTTTCATAGGAACAAAAAAAAAAAAACAAGTGGAAGATTCAACTGACAGAGGTGAGACCTATTCCCTGGTAGTCAATTCCACTTTGGCAGGTAGTTGGGCATACCCTAACATCTAATATTTATAGCAGGGAAGGAAACTTGGACTCCTCTGTAGTGCTCAGCCTCCACTGAAACAAGCTGCAGTTTATTGGTGCTGTATGACCACAGGTTCTCATTCTTTCCCCTTTCCCACCTCAGCAGTGCTGACCACAGAAGCTCTGCTCCTTGACTTTGACTGAGTGGAACTGGTTAGGGCCTAAAGAAAAGCTGCAGGCTGAAAAACACTCTTTTTGGGAAAATGCCAGAATAAATAGCCTTCTGCAAGCTCACAGCTGACATCAGACCACAGTTTGCGGTGATGATGGGGGAGGCTTAAAAAATCCCAGTGAAAATGTAGCAAGACATAAAAATTAATGTTTTCCCATATTTTGATAAAATTAGTTTTTCTTGTCACCCGGGCAAGTTTTCCTGGTGCTGACAGGTGCCAAGAGTTCAGCTCTGCTCAGGCAAGTCATCCATTTACAGCTTGAGAGTCCACAGACATGTTTTTCTTCTAACTTGGGAGAGATTTTGCTCAATGCTGGTTTACTGGTAAAATCTATAAGGGAGGATGAAGTTTCTAATATTTTTCTCAGCTGTCCTTAATGGGAAAGCCAAGATTTCCTATCCTCTCCCCTCAAAAACAAGACCATGTTGTCATGAATGTTTAGGTCACTTAAAGAATCATCAGCAAAAGCATCAGCAAAAGCAGGTTTAACATGGAAGAGAAAATGCAACAAAGTTCGCTGGCAAGGTTTACTCTACTAGTTCCTAGGTGATTAAAGGACACAGAGAAAAAGCAGACTAAAATCTAAAACCAATTCATATGAAACCAAAATCAATTCCGAAATTATCGATATGGAGCCTGGGAGGAGGGTTTGGGAAAGTGTAAGGACAGGAAAGAGTAAGGATAAAAAGGAATAAGGGGCACCCTCCCAATGTCACAAGGTTCACAGTGGACCCCCTTGCCAAACTGAGCCCCAGAATTCACCAGTGGTTTAGGTCTAAAGGTTTAACAGCATTTAAACTTAACAGCACTTAATCAATAGCTTAAGTTAAACAATTTAACAAAGCATTCATACAGAATTTACTATAAGCATAACAGCAACTCACAGGCCTAGCTGACTTAAAAATCTCACTTAAAGTACTTAAGCGTCGAGGAGAGCAACATTCCCAGTACATTTGGTATGGCATATTCACACTTACACACACACAGATCTAAAGGAGTCTGTACAAGGTGTATCCCTGTGAAAAATTCCCCTCAAACTCAGGGAAGCACTCATGTTGGATGCCTTTACATCTTCTCAGGAGGTGAGGGGTTGAGCCTCGAGGATTTGGGGCTATCAGCCCAGGATCTGTCGGCGTTTGGCGCTGGTCCTCCAAGAACAGCAAACGTGGGAGTTTGTGGCTCTGAGAGGCCCCACTCCGAGGAGGTGCTGGGGCAGCCACTGCGCTCCAGGAGAGCTCAAAGGGCCTCACTTTGGCCTGCTGTTTATAGGGTCACAAGAGTGTTGGCTTTTGCCATATAATGTTCCATCCTGGCCGCAATTCAGGTCAGTGGCGTTCTTTGAAAGTTCAATTACAAAAATGCTGTTCTGCTTGGGCTGTTATTCAGGCAAGAAAAATAAGTTTCCAAGGCTGTTTGTAACAAACAGGAGCTCGTTAGATAGCACTAAGTCCTGGGAGCAGACAGTGTTTCTGATAATCTCGGGAGGAGCTCAGCCCAGCTGTTCCTCAAGGCCAAGACCTAAGGAACATTTCTGAGATCATAGGCCAGGAGGTTCATGGGGGGGTGATGCACCACCACACAGGGCTAACTACGCATCAGAACTTTATATCAGAAACTCTTAGGAAGCTGATGGCCATGTCCTGTGGTGCCTGTGAGTGTTACAGGCTGCAGTACAGTGCACTGATAACCGGGGAGGTCTGCTGGTGTGAGCATCCCCATGTGGAGTTTGCAGGGAAGGGGAACAAAGAATGCTTTGGACTCCTTTAACTGATACTGAACACTGTCAAAGGAAAGCTGAGGGGCTTCTCTGGAGTGGGTAGAGGGTCTGGGGTGGTAAAAAAACACAAGGAAGAAATGGCTCCAGGAGGAACAAACACAGTGGCTGTTGAGCACACTGTCTGGTCATCATGCCTCATACTTTGGCCACAAGAAGGTATTCTATCTGTCAAGGGAAAGAAAACAATTCAAGCTATTAGGACTCCCTGTAATTTGGCCTACAAGCAGTTTGGACTTAAAAACTGAAAAGGAAATGTCAAAGAGTGGGAAGCCAAGAGAAGCTCATCAAAAAGACATCTGGTCCTGCTGTCCTTAATGGGAAATCCCCCCCTCCCTCCAGCCACCCTCTTCCCAGCCACGCTCTTTTGAAACAGTTAATGTCTGAGAGAATCCAAAACATTGCTGGAATGTATCAGTGATGAAGCTTTTGTATAGCTGAGCAGCTAAACAGCTCTGGTTTTGTTTGTGTTAGGGTTGATTGTCTTGCCTTTCATCGGTGAAAGTCAGAAATGGCTGGACAGAAGTCAGTGGAGCAACAGTGGTCTAAGGCCAGCTTCAGCTGGGGGAGAATTTGGTCACCTCTTTTATGGCTGAAACCATGAAATGCTTCACAGGGGAGCAAAAAGACCTCAAAAGAGATACCCATAGACAGCATGCTTGCAAATCATCCAAGATGAAGGATTCACACTCTCCAACAGAGTATTGAGTTCTCTTCCAGCGAGCAGCTTTGCTTGGAACAACCATGCTGTCCCAGTGACCCATCTGCCTCTCTGCTTCTTCTGGCCCTTTTTTACTGACTGAACCCTGCCAGGCTCCCAGTGCCTTCCTGGAACCAAGGAACTCATCTGGTCTGCTATAAAGCACCCATAGAGGTTACTTCTGGGGAAGGATTGCTGCTCATGCTCCTGAGTGGGTAGCCCAGGGTCTTTAACATGCTTCTGCACTCAGCCACGTGGCAATGCCATTTATCACAGCCCCTCACAGAAAATCGTGGTCCCGGGGCCTGGGTAGCTCAGAGTTTCAGCATGGGATGCAGAGTGTTTGATCACATGAATCAGGACAGCTGGCAGAGTCCAGCTACTTAGACCTCCTTAGGGAATAAGCAGAGGACTCCATTCAAATTCCCAAACCCAGCTATTCCCTTCATCCCTTAAAAAAGGACATCTGGAAGACTGGTGGGATTCAGCAGATCAGGGTTCAAAGACATTGATGGGAGCTCCATAAACATCCTGAACCCCTGCCAGTCCTCCCACCCAGAAGGAAGATCGGGAGGGACATTTAAGGAGACAGCTGAGCTGTGACTGATGTTTGCTCTTACCCAGTCCCAGCTGTGTGTTCCCACCTGCTCAGTGGTCTCCTCCTTCCATCCAGCTGCAATTTACAGCAGGTGCTTGCCATTTACCTGGTACTGTCCCAATCCAGCCTGACTCTACTGCAACCCAAACCATCCTCCTCAGGTGGGAGAAGAATATGCCATTTTAGTTTTCTGTCATTTCAGTGTGGAAGTTGGTCCAATAACTGTGAAATGACACTAGGGAGAGAGAGATCATTTGGCCAGAAGCAGAGGGAGGACAGAGACTTCTCCCTGTCAGAGACAGCAATGTTGTTTTGCTGGCTCAGCTGTCTCTAGGTCCATAGGCTTTGTTGCTCTTCAGAGGGATCCACAAATGGACAAAAGGAATTCTCCCACCTCAGATTATTGGCAGCATTACAGCCCAGCATTTCAGCCAGGGGCCCCAAAGTGAAGAAGTCTTTGGCTTCCTCATTTCTTGGCATTTTCCAGGACACACCTCAGCTTTAAACTTAGCTCAGGTCTGCCACAAAACCCACCTCTGCTCAAATCTCTCTGAAAAAGTTTTATGTCCCCTTGACCACAACTGTCCACAGAGATAATGCACCCTTATCTAAGCAGGTACCCGAGGTGGTGTTTGGAAGGAAGGAGTGCTCTGCTCACTGATCTGAGCAGATCTCCCTGCTAACTCCAGTCTGCCAAGCCATCTTATTCCTCCATCTGTCCTCCAGGTGCCTCTACAAGTGGAGTATTTGACACAACTTCCCACCTTTCAGGAGCTGACCAAAACCCAGTTAACTTTACCTCTGACTGAACTTGGTCTTGCTGAGTAAACTCCTGAACTAGGTTTTTACAGCCTTGATAAGTGCATGGGGAAGAGAGAAAGAAAAGCCTCATGAAACAACAGACACAGTTCTGGTGTGGAGGAAATTTCTACCTCTTGTTCTGCCAGATGGAATATTTTCCCTGAAGAAAGGAAGAAGTCTGACCACTAGGGACTGCTGCAACTGGAATGAGCAATATCTGGGAGAAAATACCCCAGAGAGCAGCTCTGCACTACCCAGGTCAGGTGTGGTTCTTCCTGACAGCCTCCATCAAGCACAACTCCCCTGAAGTCAGAGGAGGGCACCTGCACACAAGTTCTCATGGCAGGGTTCCCTCTGGCTTTCACCACACTTCGAGTCATGCTTCAACCAGGGGAAAAGCAAAATAAATGCAAGCAAAGAGAAGAAAGTCACAGCAAAGATTTAGACAAATATAAGCATTAAAGACTTTGCTGATGCAAAAGGTAGGTGTAACACTCAATAATACTAATCAAAAATATTAATGAAACAATGCACACCTGTTTAGGGAAAAAAGAAAAGTGTTTAGCATTGCCAGGGGAGAAAAGAGAGCATCAGGATCATGCTACTGCACAAGGTATTTAGCAAATCATTGTAATTTTTCATAGAGTTTGTTTAGGCTTCTAAATTTATTCTTGATTCCTGCTCTGTTTCACAGGAAGCAGAAGAGCTTAAAGGCAGTAAGTCCAGACAAGCAGAATGACATCAGTTGAAAGCCACAGCATGGTACAGGAAAACTTCAGCCAAAAGTGCCAGTTTCATTATCAGCCAGACTGCCTATCAATACAGCATGAATATGCAGGGAAAAAAACGATTAAAACTTGTCAACTATAGTATGAACCTCTGCACTGAAGGACAGGATGTCAGCTGCATAAAAAAGGAATTAAAGAAGATGAGCTTGGCCCTCCAGGCTTTTCACACCTGAGTCATCATTAATAATAATAATCATCATCATTAATAAGCATCACTAATAATAAGAAGGAAAAAAGCAAGGAATACATGGGTGTACAGGTAGATGGCTGTTATTTTATTGGCTCCAAGAAGCTCCACCAGGAAAACCAGTTTGAAAGTGTTTGCTCTACCTGAGCACAGGGGAAAACATCTAGATTTCAGCACCAACACTGGGAACATTAATTCCTCATGCCAAGCAGAGTCTGAGTATTTCCCAGCTTTATTAAGCCCCAGAACACAACAGCCTGTTCGAAAAAGAATACTCCAAAGTATTTTAGGTACTTCCTACTGCAAGAGGAAGGGGGCAAACAGGAAGAACTTGTATTCCTCATGCATTACTATTTGTCCCATTGTCACCCGTCCAGCAATTGCCATGGGCCTAACCAACAGTCCTGGAATTCCAGAGCATCCTTATCATGGGAGAGGAAGGAAGGGACAAGCAGGGAATGTAAAGGCTCTGGGTCCTGAAGACAGGAATCACAAGTATCTGATGTTTTGATCTTTCAAATCATCTTTAATTAGTTTGTGTAACTGGTATTACCCTTAATTAGCCTTGCTCAGTTCAGAATGCCTGCTCACCTGCTTCAAGATAGAGGCACACCTCAAAGGTTTGCAAGACCAAGGACTACCCTGCTAGATTTTGAAAGCTATAGCCAAGAAGCAGCTTGGAAGAGCTCTAAGAGAAGTATTCCTACATGGCAGACATTTATTTATTTGTTTTTCTCCAGTCATTGCAGACTGCTATCTGCTTGCTGGATTTGATGGTTCAGGCACCTGGCTTGCCTGTCTCTCTGTGTGGTGGGTATGCACTGGCAAGAGGTGAGAGATGTTCCAGCTTCAGCTTCCTTGAGTGGCAGTAGCTCCTTATCCAACCTTGTTCTTGCATGGAGAGTTCCCATGTGGCACAGGTCACTTTCTGGTTCCACAGAGATCCTCTGACAGGTGTCACCCCTGCCAAGCACTGCCTGGGAGGGTGGGGACAGGAGGGGCACACAGGGACCCAAGGAGTGTCAGGACAGTGCTCTTCCAGCCCGGCTGCTCACTTTCCATGTGAGCCAAGAGAACCTGCTTATGGCTATTTTCAGAAAATGTAAGGAGGGCCATGTGATGGAGGCTTGGGATTTTTTCTACACAAACAGCAGTGACATTTCCCAGGCTACCTTGGACCATGGATGTCAATGGTCTGTGGGCTGACAGGTCCAAAAACTGGGAAATACAGATTCTGTGAGCCTTCTGTTGGCTTTGTCTAACAGGTCCCAAGGAGAGCAGTTCGTTTTCTAGGTAATGGCTGCATGTTTTTCCACAGGAACAGTGGAGCTGCACACCCAGGTCAGGCACATAGCCTCAACTCTTGCCATAAAGGACCTCTAACAGGCAGGTATGGCTTCCCTGTCCCCACACCAATGGTAATTTTGAAGAGAAAATTTCCCCTGTAACTCTCTTAGACCTTATCTACTGTAACTTTCAATGTTCTCATTATTGATACAAACATTAAATCTCTGCAGTGTCTCCAGAACTTTAGGCTGAGGGCAGATTGTCACCTGTGCTTTGTATTGAGGTCACACTGGATGCACACTTCTCCGTGTGTTATTTGTGCACTTTGGACATGATAGTTCTGGCTGCCGTGACAGAAGTCAGGCAAAAATGTCACAGGGACCCAAGGAGAGGGACACATTTCTGTGAGACTGGCTCTGTCCAGGAGCCAGGTCCTATCAGGAAGCCTCACTGAAATCACTGGAAAGAACAGTGCAAATCCGGTGGCTCCGGGACACAGCTACCCCAGGGTGGAAGGAGAACCCAACTTTCCAAGAGCAGGGAGGAGGTGGGTCTCTGGCAGGCTCCTAGCTGGGCTCATGGCACCGGGACCACACACGGCTATCCCGGGATAACCAGGGCCGTTCTCTGAAGGTGCCCAAAGCCCCACTGCAGCCAGAGACCACCATCCCAAACACGGGACACCCCCGAGGATCCCCAGGGGCCATCCCACGCCCTCATCCCCCCGGCGCCCTCCTCTCCTTCCCCCAGCCCCAGCCTGGTGCTTCTCCCCGG